>JAUMHI010000058.1:11594453-11620690 GCA_032359435.1 Enteromius unitaeniatus | reverse complement strand
GCATTTCCTCTTGTATTTCTGTTGTAGTTATGACAAAAGTGCTGTTTTTCCAAGTGTTCATTAACATAACTTGGTTACGAAGATCCAGATACAGAAAGTTTACACCCTCTGGCTCAAGGGTTCAAATACGCAAAAGACACCAAAGAATGTGCAGGAACAAAAAATTACACAACAAGAAATTACACAAAACTTTGTATATATTCACAAAGAGGTCATGCAGTTTAGAGAATGGATGGATGTACTTTTATGTACTAAAATGTAAGTTTTTAGTATCTGTTTCCATTTTCATCATTCTTTTATAACTATTGTAAGACTTCAACCTTCATCACAGCAACACACAAACAAAAGACAGAAAGACCAGGTGCATTCAAAAATGATAGATTTATACATAGTAATGACACATTTTATTGGTATAAAATGTACCATTTCATACTTTTTCCAGTGCAATCCAAGTGACCTGTTGAAAACCGAATATGAATTATTTTTGTATTTACTTTCAAATAAAAAACCTTAAAAAAACAAACAAACAAACAAAAAACTTCAAGAACACCGAACCAAAGTTCAAGAAGATAAATTACCTGTTAATTTAAACTGTTTTTCTATTACCTTACAATTCTCTTTTAGGACAACAGCATGCTAAACCTACAAAAACTATATCTCATTAATTAAGAGAGCTTGAGGCAGAATCCTCAGAGGAGAGACACTGCACAGACTGCAGAAGAACGGAAAGACCTTCTCCGTATAACTGGTTGTGAATGTGTGATAAAGTGTTTTGCTCAGAGGATCGGAAAATGAAAGCTGTCCTTCATCTAAATCGAGTTTCACTCTCACTCGCTTTGGTTTCTCAAACTCAAGGAAAGGGATGCATGACTCCCAAGGAGCCTTCAAACTGAGCGTGTTGTTGTCATAGCCGATGCACCAGACCTCGCTGGGCAAGCTTTTGGTTCCTTTTCTCTTGACAGACTCTATAGTAACACCCAGCATCCAGAAAGTGCTGTCTCCCACATCTACATCCCAAATGTGTGTCCCTGAAGAATATCCCACAGAGCCCAGAACACAGGGACACCTATCAAACCTCTCCGGGTTATCAGGAAGCTGAATCTTCTGCATGCCAGCTATGTCTTCCTCCTCTTGCTCATCTCGGTCCCTCACACACGTCAGATCTTCAGACACTATAATTTGAGAGTTAGCTGTGTTTGGGTCGAGCACCACGGGAGCTAACAACAGAGAATATTGATAAGATGTTTCATTATTTATGCAATCAATCAAAAATGCTAAGAAATAAGTATTTTAGTGAACGTTTTGCTCTGACAGCATGCCAAACCCGCAAAAACTACCGACTCTTGAAATAGATTTTCCTCACATCTTATTTTTCCATCTTTTGTAATAGAATCTGTTTTTTTGTAAACTATTACAAAATAGTATATATCTTAATGTTGGGAAAAACTGCCAAATTATACTTATGTGGTCCAAAATGAAAAAAAAAAGAAGAAATAAAAAGCAAATATCAGAGATGAACTCTGGTGACCCTCATAACTATGTTAGTGTCAGTAAGTAAAGCATTGTATAACTTGACCTTTCTATGATCGTGTCAGATGTAACTCCCCACATACTTGATATTTATTAATAACATGGAATTTATTTAAAGGAATAGTATACCAAAAAATTAAAATGTGTTGAAAGTTTACTCACTTACTTGGGCCAGATGTAAAACAGTTTCTCTTTGTAACAAATTTGGAGAAATTTAGCACCAGTGTATGCTCACCAATATATCCTGATTGAGCGCCCTCAAAATGAGTGTCCAAAGAGCTGATAAAAACATCCCAGTAATCTGCTAAAGACATGTCTAGGTAGCATTAGAAGATGTATGTCTTAACAACTATCACACTGTGAGTGTATATTAGCATTGCTTGTTGTTTTCTTGTGGCATCTGATTGGACCTGAAAGCAGTGACAACAGATTGTGAAGTGAAAAACTACCAGCTATAATCAATTCCAAAATCAAGGTATTTTAACTTTAAACCATCGCTGGCCGAAACACAACTCCATAATTAATGCTAATGCTTAATTCAGAGAGTAAATCCTGCCCCTGTTGTCCTCTCACATAGTCCACCAAGTCATTTGTTTAGAACCGTGAGGTGCTTGATTCACGTGAGACACCCTCATATTTGAGATGAACACAATGGTTTAAAGTTAAAAAGGCGTTAATGATTCATTACAAACATGCTTTTCATCTCACAAGATGTTAATCAATAGACTTGAGTCGTGTGGATTGCTTATGTATTTCTCTGATGTTTTTTATAAGCTGTTTGGACTCTCACAGAAGATCCATTGGTGATCAAGTGATGTAATACTACAGTACATTTCTCCAAATCTGTTCCTCTTGGATGGCCTGAGAGCACAGTACATTTTCAGCAAATTAAACATTTTGGCAAACTATTCTACTTAAAATAAAATAGTGATTTTGGAATACATCCACATATGTTCAGTGTTGTAAAGGAAAATGCCAATATTTCTGATTACACCAGATAACACTTGAAATTATCTAAACGTTTTACAAAATCACAACCAACATGAATACAAAAAGTACATTTCTAAGAACCGGATGCGTTTTAAAATAAACTTTTCCTTTTTAGTTGTTAATAATGAACACCGTTCACACCAAGAAAGACTACATCAGTAGCTCAGCTTCAGTTACACACAACAATTTACTCAACCATTCTTTTGCCCCGAGTTACAGGGAACCATGAGCATGAATGTAATCTCTGTACATACGTTTCGGGGGAGGCTCACAGATGGCTCTCCGATTTCATAAAAAATATCTTAATTCGTGTTCTGAAGATGAACGAAGGTGTTATGGGTGTGGAACGACACAAGGGTAAGAAATTAATGACACAATTTTAATTTTGGGGTGAACTAACCCTTTAACTGTTAATGTTAATTTAAACCAACTGAAATCACTCAAAGTGATTCCAAAATATAGTTCCACTCTATCAGACATGATGTAGACTTCCCTATTCTCACAGAACAATCCTTGTTGGTATGAACAGCCCTTTACCAGCACAGACCGTATGAAGCAAATAATTGCTCGTCAGCCGCACAAGAAAAAAATGATAATATAAATCAACTCACTGTAGCTGATAGACTGTCTTATTTTTGACCACACTGTGAACTTCAAATTGCCCAGGTACTGTGCAGTATCAATAAGTCCTCCTTGAACTGCTTCTGGTTCTTGGTACGTATTCTGGGCTCTGGAAATACATTCAGAGGTCAATACTGCTGTTCAAAAAGGAAAGGAAAGAAAATGGAGTAAATCTGCTCACCTCTCCAAAATGTCCTTGAAGCTCTATTGAAAATAAAGGAAATGTGAATAGTTAATGAAGACTAAACAGCATAAACTAAATCATTTAGTTGATTGTAGAAAAAATGACCAGTTTTATAATCAGAATTTTTAGATTCCCTTCATAATTTAAATATTTATCACAGGTTGCTGTCTTGTTGCACCATTTAAAATGACCCACCTTTTTCTTACCGTAAGAATGGACATGGCCATTTTTTTATTTTAGAAATCTCATCTGTGTACAACTATTTATAGCTGCACAAAATAACTTTGGTTATTGGTGTTTGATACTACAAGCTGCTGTGACTTATAGCTTACTATTTTTATTTAATGTTTTTTTTATTATTATGAATACAATGGTTTGTAATGCAAACAGTTTACAGTTCACTGCAGGTTGTTATTTTTTTATTGCAGGTAATAAACAGGAAGTCTCGCCCATAGGCTTTTTCATCGAGAAGAAAAAGGTGAATACATATTTAAAACAACAACTAAAAACACAGATAGAGAAGAAGAATAAAAGGCTAACCTGAAGAAACTTGACATCCCCACTATTCATTTTATCTTTCAGTTCGCTGATGGATCTTGACAAAGATAATATTTCTTGACTCAGCTTCTCCATTTTGTCTCCCATAAGCTGTGTTTTCCAGGTTTTTTCCTTGCTCAGTGCAGCGAGCAAGTTTTTTTCTTCACAATCCAGAAGCTGGTGAAGATGCTTGAAGTCCTTCCTGATGATGATCTTTGTGTGCCAGACCTGTTGCTGAAAACCAAGTACACATACAAAATTTTTAAGATAATGTCACAGAATTCTCATAATTAATAAAAAAGAGTAAGTCATTAATCAAACTCATCCTTCATACAGTTATGTGCTCAGCCTGGCGACTGCATTCAAATTTGGCTTGTTGTAGAATCTTTATCTTTCTTGTCAGGTGATCAAGTTCACGGCGAAAAACTCCCTAAAATGAAGATGACATGAGTGCGTTAGAATATTAAATATGCCAAAAATAGTCACATCCCCCCAGTACGTACCTTACGTTCCTCTGCCATCTCATTGACAGGACGGCACGCGTGGTTTCTGTGTTGGCGTGATTCTCTGCAAACCACACACATGAGCTCCTCATCATGCAGACAGAACAGACTCAGTCTCTCCCGGTGAACCTCGCACAGCTCCTCTGAAGGGCCCCGGTAGTTCAGGAAAGCGTGACTCAAGTTTCTCAGAGCCAAGTTTACCGGAGGGTTCTTGGTGGTGGATCTTTTTCGACACAGCGGACATTCTCTTGAGCCTTTGATCGTCCAGTAATGTTGAATACATGTTCTACACACACTGTGGCCACACTGAAGCAACACTGGATCACTGAAAATGTCACAGCAAACAGGACACGTAAAATCCTCTTCAGAAAAGGGACGCTTCGACGCCATTTCTTCCTGCTCTCGCTCAATCTCCCACTGAACCAGGCGCCAGCAAATGCAGCTGATTGGTTATAAACAAAAGCGCCTACAATTTGTAACTTTCGCTTTCGTTTCTTCTAAAGCGGAACTATTTCAGTTGCGCTGTACAATATTAAATTATTGCTTCTATTCGCTTTGAGAGAGGCGTGTTTTTAGTGACAGCTGCAATAAGCTCGAACACTATTCGTTTTTATCATAAGCGAAATAAAGAAATACAGCCTTTGGCGCGAGACTCACGCTTTCAGGCTCTGTTTCACGCCAACATGGCAACCCAGCTTGTGAAATGATAGTCTCAGCTTTCAAGTTTTGATACGAAACAATAAATAATGTTTGGGCGCACTTTTAATGAGGCGTAAATGATTGTAGCGCCTCAGTTACAGAGTTGAGACAGACTTTCGCGGTCACGTGGTTCATGGAGCACGCAATAGGTTTGCTGTCAATGTATTTGAATGAGTTTTAAGCAAGATAGACGAAAGTAAACATTTTAGTAAACATTACAGCATGCATTAATTTGAAGTATTTTTAAATAGACATTTACAGTCTGATTTTATTCTGGAGAGTGATGGGAAAGGCAATGTTCTATTATATATGATATTCTTTTTTATATATATAATTATTTATTTTTATGAGATCTTTTGGTACTAAATACTATTTGTGCAATAATTGTGTTCCATTAAATAATTATTTTTTTATTATTACTATTACTTGTATGACAATTAGTGTAGTATTTAAGGTTAAAATAGAGAGAAATGTTTTAAATTCTAATGCAAAGAGCATAATTAGAGTCATTTTGTGGTTGGGAAAAATACTTTTCATTTGTAATGCCATGGCTTACCTGTAGGCTATGGCTTTTTAATAAATATATACGTATCTACTAGTTTCTCCACAAAATACTGCAGGTCATACCTGCTTACTTATTTTTAAGTTTTGCAATTGAATAAAGATTTAGACATCAAAAAACATTATATAAAACAACATTTTAATTTAAACATTAAAGTTTTATTTTAATGATACTCGTTCACACAAGTGAATATTAATGAATGCAATACTGAATTTACCCCAAGAAGTTCAAAATGGTGCAAGAAAGGCAGTGATCTGCATTCAACCAAATATTTTTATGCCCTTATATGTACAGTATATACATATGTATTGACATTTCATCTCTATTTCCACTTTTCTTCCAAACGCCTCTGAAATATCTGCCTCACTTTGTTCAGTTTGGGTAGAATTATGCAACAATTGAAATACGTAGACATACATATAGAATAGTTTTAAAATTTCATTTTAATTTCAGATGTGTGTAAACTAAAAATAGACAGGGGTGCACATCATAATACATCAATCATGAACTGAAACATTAATCATGTCCTTCCAGAGGAGAAAACAAGATGTGGTTTTGCTATGACTAACATTGCTTTGAATCATTTCTTAGTTGTATTCTCAGTCCATGTATTGAAAGGCATGTGGACACCGAGTGAGGTAAAAATCCATATGAAACCAGAAGAAAACGTCATTAACATGCTCTGAACGCAACATGTTTTAGTAGCAGTCTAAAAACAGATTCTCAACAGATGAAATTATCGATCAATGCATTTAAAGCACTGAAAGACAAAACGTTGTTCCATTTAGTTTGGAAAAGAAATATTCAAGTCAGCACATCAGCCTGACAAATAAGTATTTTAGCTTTATATACAAAACAACCTGAACCTCAGGCTTTAAACATTTTGGAGCCAGTGTACACACAAATGATCAACTCAAAAATGTCCCATTATTGCACATATCATTTTTATCCGTTCATAACCCCCCACCCCCATCTGTGTACTTAGTGAGCAATTCATTTACAAGCTTCATAATCAGTACAATCATTAACAAGACATGGGAAATGAGACAATGCTGTGAAACTACACTGAGGGCTGTTGATGCAGCGGGACCAGCTTCGCACAATGAACCACTAACACCATCATTATCAATAATTTTAAGGCAAAACATAAAGTACAGTATGCGACATCAATTTTTGCACACGGCTATGTGATGTTTTTAAACATTCTGTTTAAAGATGAAATATGGAACAGCTTATCCCGTTTGTGGTTCGATATTTAAAAGTGACATTAAAGAAATATCAGAAATGCCTTTAAAGAGCAGTGAATTCATATTTAGCTGCAGTGTGTATGTGGTCAAAGTGAAGCGATCCAGATCTTGTGCTGAGCTAGTGATTGAGGCAATGGAATGTTCCGCTGACAAAGTTAAACACTATATAGCATTGGAAATCATCACTTGGTCAGTTGGTCTGATAGTGAGAGCTTGATCTTTGGGATTGTATCGATCAGCCTGTAGTCTTGTTCTGGCTCGTGGCTCTTTGGATCCTGTGGATATTGCAGCTCTATCCGAGTGCAAAGTCCAGAGTTCTTGCTCTTCCGTCATTTTAAATAAAGCTTTAGAAATGTTTTTGAGTGGTACTGTGGCCCAGCTCACAGATCGCAGTCCAGTGTGACAGCTGTAGTTTATTTACAGGCTTGGATCTGTAGACATCTACAAAGACACTGAAACCTTCGGCCACAGCTCCTCCACTCTCTTCAGGGTGATTCATCATCCCATGACCTCTGTATTCATATTTGTCATCTGTTCTGCTCTTACGCATCTGTGGATTTTTCTGCGGTCAGCTGCTCACGGTCCGACACGTCGTCGTCTTTGGGCGGCCGTGCTCGATCGAAGAAGCCGCACTGAAGAAGGAGAGCAGGTGGGATGAGGAAAAGAAAAAATACAAAAACAAAGAACAGATGATGAGAATATGATCCCTGGGATAACAGACATTATTCATTTCTTCCAATGTTTTGTCTTCTAAAACACTTGCACAGATGTGCTCTCAGAGGCTGAAAACAATGGCCCATTTAAGACCTCAGATTCACTCAGAAGACTGCACTCGGATCTATTTACGGATATGTGGATTATACAGATATAATTTCCTTTAAAATTATAAATATTTTGTGATAAGCAGGAAGCCAGTAATCATAATCAGTACTTCCTCTGGTTTCTGTGCAGCTGACATAATGAATGCAGCTTTACAGCACCTAATTATTATACACATGCATTTTTATGATTTCGTAATATATGTATATTTATTTGTTTTTAACATCAACACACAAAACAAAATTTAAACCTAAAATAAAAAACAATAATGATAATAAATAATAAATACATAAAGAAAAAAAACCCATTGCATTAAAAAATGTGCTGGGATATAGAACATTAAATTATATATATATATATATATATATATATGAATTAGTGCTGTCAAACGATTAATCGTGATTAATTGCATGTAAAAATGTGCATCTTTACATATTATATTTGTGTATACTGTGTATATATATTTAACAAAAATATATTTATATATAATATCAAATATAAGAAAACAATATAGAAATGCATTTACATGTAAATACTTTCAAAATATATACTCTATGTGTTTTAATACATACATAATAAATAAACACAGTACAAACATATATTATGTGAAATATGTATATATCTCAAAATATTGATGATAAAAAAACAAAAATGATAAAAATAAAAAACACCTTGTAAACATCCCATTTCACCACAAGAGGGGGCCATAACACTGTATTCTCAGCAGAACGCATGCTTCCCTCACTTTTCTAATCCATTTTATGTGACACTATCTATAAAACATATAATTGCCTGTGTGTTAAACTAAAATCTAGGGCCACAGCTGCTCTAAAATCCCCCTCACAGCATCTGATTGATATTTTCCTCTTGTGCACCCACGCACACCCGTCACTCTTCAGTGTGTTTAGTGCATATGTGTGTATTTGTACACGTTAGCCAATTAGGGCATGTCTCCTCCATAGGGACCCAATCAAGAGCCTGAGAACAGATCTGCAGACAAAACACTGATAACATCACAAATGGCTCATTAATGCCCAACTGCAATAGCACTCCCTATCTCTCTCTCTCTCTCTCTGCTTTATCTGATTTGCCAATTTTCATCAAGTTCTTCAATGTTCCCCATACCTCTTTTCACTTCACTTCCTCCGACCCCCTTTTCTACTTCCTCCACCATCTCCTACTCTCACGCTATCTTAAACAGCCATCTCTTTCTCTACCCCCTGAAGTTCCTTTGTTTTGTTATTTCACTGAAGCACAGACAGACGCATTTTGCTGTTCTTTAAGACTAATGCCAACATATACATGAAACACTCTGAGAGCATGTATTTCCTGTTAACCACAATCAACAGAAAAGCTATATTGGGTGCATTTGCATGATGTGCATTTTGTGACTGATGATTACTGTATTAAAAAATGACATCATCTGAGTCAGTGGAGGCCAGTCTGAGATTGTGTGTGTTTGTGTATTAAGTCGACCTACCTTCCACATTGCAAGGCTAAGTATGGCCAGCACCAGTAGTCCCAGCAGTATAGCCAGAATTATTACCCACAGGGGGATGGCAAAAGAAACGTCAGGAATGGCCCACACCACAAATGTGCCAATCTTAAAAATACAAGCACACACAAACAGAGGTCATTAATTTTTTACAAGCATTGATATTAGCCTGCATAAATCAGTTGGATAGCTTCCTTTCCCTTATCGACGCTCATATCTTTGTATCATTTTACAACTAAAAGCAACAGAAGCTTCTTCAGAAAGCTTTGTTTATTTTTTTTATTATTTAATTTCCCTTTTTTCTTTCCGTTTTAGTACACACACACACACACACACAGGGGAAAGTCCTTAACGTTGTTAATGCACAAAGAGACATAAAAGTACTGTGGTGATAAAAACATACAGTAATCATATCGTTGAATTTAAATGGCACTCCAATGTACTTCTAAGAACAACATGGTACATAATGGTACATGGTACAAAATACAATGGAAGTACAATGGTAATATGTCAAAATGTAGTTTATACCTATGATGGTAAATTGGAATCTTAAGTAGGTATTACTGTAGTCTTTATCCTTCAGAAATAATGCTAATACATTTTTGGTATTCCTTGACGAATAAAAAGGCTCAAAAGATCAGTGCTTTTTAATTTATATAAAAAAAATCATGATCCCAATTTTTTAACTAGTGAACATTCCAAAACATTCAGTCTTGGTGCTCTTGTTAAAAATGAGTTCAAATCTGATTTCTAACATTTCTTAATGATTTTCTATAATCTCCACTCTCTTCTAAATCAGAAAAACTGCCAGACTGCCAAACAGGAATGTTAGAAGCTTCCATGCTTCAAACTAATCCATAAACCCCCTTTACCTTCCTTATTAAAGGTAAACAGACTGAACTCGGTGGCGTTTAACACTTAACACATCTTAACATCTTAACACTTAGCTAAGAATATTTGTGTTATTTAAAACCCAAGTTCTCTTTTCCTATGTTGTTGTCCACGTTCCTCGACCAGCACCCACACAAACACTAGATTACTCACTGAATTGCTCTGGTGTGGGAGTGAATCAGCTTTGATCCGATAAGGCATGGCCATCACTTGAAAGGACACTGTGGAGTTTAGCGTGTAGTGGTCATTCCGTCTCTGCCAGAGGAAAGCAGTGGATTAGCGTAAATACAACACACATGGAAACATCTCGGAGCGCGCGGGATAGAGGCCGGCCCCTTACAGAAGAGGAAAATGTCAGATTAACATTAACAGAACGCACATGGCGGGTGTCTGAGAGGGCGCTGAGTTGTAATGGCTTCAGCATGAATGAGGCTTAGTGAGAAGCAGTGGTCAAAAGAGCAGCAAAACAAAAACTTAAAGTACTTCCTGCACACTAGGATCACACACACAAACATAGATCACTACTGTCCTGCAGACACACTAGTGTACGTGCTCTCATACATGTGTCTGATGTCTGTGAACAATCCTCTGGACATGAGATGAAAGGCATTTTGTTCTGACGATGTCAGGGTTTATGATGTCACTTGCCTGATGTGTTTAAGATGTCTAACTAGACTAGTGATGTCATCTCCTGTGACACCAACCTAACATCCGAGGGTGACACAACATTTTGTTGTGTTCAGAAAGAAGGAAAGGTGGCCATGTTTCGAATAAAAAATGAACATATTAATTTCATGTCATCATTCACCAACCCACATGTTGTTCCAAACCTGCATGACTTTCTCTGGAACTGAAAAAATACTTTGAAGAACGGTTTTTACCCTACAGCGAGGTCCAAATGAACACTGAACCCTACTGATTTTTTAAGACATTTAGTAGTTTCTACACTTCACTGTCTAAACTCCCATTAGAAGTTTCCAAATGATGTCATTGTATATTTGCATAAAGCTGAACTCTGCTAAAATTTGTTGCCACAGTCGCTCCTGTCGCCTCAAATAACCAACTATCATTGAAAACGAATTACTGCTGGCGAGTTTGTTGCTGTAAATCACAGTCAGTGTAAGCGCGGCTTAATAAGGGCCTTTGATCATACAGTGATTTAAGAAGTGAAAATCACCAGCTGGACTTTACAGGGATACCATGAAGATAACATCTGAAAACACTGTGACAGTTTGTGAATGTTTATACACTACAGTAGATCCCATGCTGCATCCTTCTCTGTAATTACACACACTGTATCCAGCACATGTTGTGCTCTGGATGCTGCTTTTCCCAGCAGGTCTCCTAAATCACCCAAAATTAAAATTCTGCCATCATTTACTCACACTCATGTCATTCCGAAATGCATGACTTTTTTTCTTTCTTTGGAAAGCAAAGTAACATATTATGAAGAATGTTTTGGTATTCCGTTTTCTTTTTTTTCTTTTTTTTTTTACTTTTTTTGGACCCAATGATTACTCAGAGTTTCATTTATGACTGAACTATCCTTTTAACAAGGATAACCAACAAAACTTCCTTGGTCAATTAGCAAGAAAGGCAAGTATTTGTATGCTAAAAATTACCTGTAAAAAGGTGTGAGCCCAGAGTCGAGATCTGAACTTGATCACTGCGCTCTGCCCTCGATCCAAGCGATCGACAACACACTCCACCATCAGGCAGTTGATATTTGAACAGTTCTATCACAAACACACACAATGAGAAAAAATGAAGAACAATACTTAGATCTGTTTTTGTCTCACATCTCTCTTCATTGAAATCTAAATAGAACCTAGAAAGTTTTGAAAAAATGAGAGCTAAGAAATATTATGAATTTTACGTTTCAACTTGTCACTTCAGTTCTTTTGCTGATAATACTGTTTGTAATAATAGCAAAGTGCTGAATTAGTGCTGAAGTGTAAAATCTAAGCATTTCACCTGCTGTGTGTATTGAAAGCCTCACACTTGATTTTGAGTGATGTGTTTTGGTCACATTTAAAGAGATGAGTGATGGTGCGTGTGTGTGTGTATTAAGTATCTATGTCAGCTATTTGTGTGTGTGCATAGAACCTGATCTCTGCCCTGTCTTATCTCAATGCCTGAGGTGTGATGGACTATGATTATCAAAACCAGCTGGTCCATCCACACACTCACAAACCCCCTAAAGAGACACTTTAAGACAGCAAGAATATAAGCATAATATGAACGACCTGTTATGAGATTTACAGGTGAACTCAGCCTTTGAGGTCAACACAGGTCCCCATAACATGTCAAGTTCAACATAAGAGACTATCTGTCACATATATGAGGCTGTTCCCTCAGGGTGTGCAGTCATGCTCTTCAGGTGGTTTGTGTGAGTGTGTACCAGTATCTTGCTGTTGTAACTCTGGGCTGTAGAAACAGATCGTCTGTGGCGAGTCGGAGCGCTGCTGTTCCTCAGAAAGCCCAGTAATTCTGGAGTGTCCTGAAGAGTGGAGGTCTAAATGTGCAGGAGAAGGAGGAAGGAGAGGAATTTAAAAAAATGCAATGTGCTGGTTATAGTTTTAGTCATTTTAGTAATTAAACTTCCTTTACATCAAATGAGTTTGTCACTGTGTAAATGTGGTCAGAGAGGAAAAGACAAAGTTCTCAGCCAAAATTTTGAGCCAAAATGCTCTCTAAAGTTCACAGGAAAAGAGCTCTAATATCAGTCCAGGTGGTTAAAATTCTGAACTCAGCGTGAACGCAGATCAGTTACAAGGCACAGAGATTCATGAGGACGTTGTGACGCTTCATAATGACTGCACATGAAATCTGAACAGCAATAATAAAGTCCACTCAAGAGAGGTCAGAATAATTCCAACACTGTGATCTGATCAAAAACAAGCAGGGCTCAGCAATCATAGTATTACATTTATTTGAGGCTCATTAGTAAAAGCACAGAAACCTGAGTTTTATGACAGCAAGGAACACAGACAAAAGAAATATGTGCCGCAGATGGAGAAAGAAACACTAATTTAAATAACTTGCTCTGTGTAGATCTGGTCAGGGGCTTAATTCACTGACACCTTCTTCTTGCATTGGATCTTTTTAAGAACGACACTCTTAATGAGAAAATACGAGTTGGTGAGCATGTGCTACCTCTAACTTCAGTGGGTTTAGAGAGCCATTGACACTGCATTGAACAGGTCCATCAGTGATGATCTGAAGGGCATAAAGGAGGTGTTCCTCTCTGAACTGACTGGGCCAGCCCACCTCCAACACAGTCCTGCTTATTGAACTCGGACCCTTATTATGTAACTAGGAAGAGGGAGAGAAATACAAAGAGATTAACAACAAAATCAGCACAAGCATTTAAATCTATTTAAAATGATTTGTTATTTCATTAAACATTTATAGTAATGCACTGGTATGCCAATGATGACAAATAACTGTTATAGCCAATAGCGGATAAATGGCTATTAATACTCATACAATGCTGTGTATTAAATAAAAACTTATTTGCGGTAATAAAACTGTAATTTTTCATAAGGAGTGCTGTTGATGCAAAATCAATTAATATGAATCATCAGGCTTTTATTTACTATGGTAGAATGTACAAAAACTGCTAGCATTAGCATTAGCGGTTGGATCGAACATGAGCTGAAGCTGCTTCTAACATAAACCATCTGCATAGCGTCTGGGCAACATTACAGCCAATTAAAAAATTAATAGCTGCAGGACAGATGGCGTTTAGTGAGGCCCTCTCGCAGCGAAAAAAGGTCAAGAGTCTCCACAAAAACGAACAACAAATAAATAGCTTTCCAGAAGTTGGTTTTTGCTAGCTGAATGCCAACACTCCATTGGGAAGGTTTATTGTGGTAAACTTAGTTCTTATAGCAGATTAGTGCTTGATTTTACTGTTTTGAGAGATAATAGGGTTGTTGTTAAAAATAATATTGAGTCATAAAATTATACTGTCTTTCAGATAAAAATAAATAAATTGTTCAGTATTTGTTGACAAGCTGTGGCATGACTTGTGTGTTTATGTACTCTGTGTGTATGCTAGTGGATCCCTTTGATTACAACGCAGTTTTGAATATTTGCTGTTTTGTTTTCTGGCCATTTAACAGAGCATGTTAGTTCCTACTTCTTCTCCAATTCCTGTGTTTTAAGCACTCAATGTTTACCAAAAATTTTTTGTGTCTATTCCTCACCTCATATATGTGCTGAACCTGAGGGCCGATGTCATCCTCTCTCACAGGTTTCTCTTTGGGTTCCCATCGAGGAAAAGGCAAAACAACCTGAGCTGGGTGAGACACACTAAGGAAAAAAAGAAGACAATTTTCTTTATAAACAAGTACTGTAAGATACAAAGATACATATTTGCCAATAAACACCGTTCAAAATTAAAATTTCTTAAGGACAGGGATTTTTTTTTGTTGCATAAAACTTTTCTTTTAATCTGATTGGTTAATCACAATGTTGTTCTAGGGTCATTACATTGAATGAGGAAAAAAATACATTATCTTTAACCTCTCCCTTCTCCCAAGACATTATTTTTTAATCAGTAGTTACTGTATAAAGGTCCAGTGAATAACCTCTCCAGAAGGTGGAGACTGAGAAATTGGACTGAGGACTTGCTCATTTTCTGCTCAGTGAAAAAGATAAGGAGAGATACCCACCCTCTGATCTCCACCTGGGCTCTCGCTGCATTGCTCAGAGTCAGATTCACTGGAACGCTTCTTGAGTTGTCCTTATTAGAGCTGTTCAGAGAAACAAATAATAAACTTTAATACTATAAACATTATTCTTTACGCAACATTATCAAGGTGACATTCTGATTTCAAATTAAGTGTCAGTAAACCATAGTTGTAATGTATATTATCAGACAGTAAGGCTCTGTAGTAGGCCACAGTGTCTCAGACTATTGATCAGTTCCATGTGTGAGCCTGAGGCTGAGAGCGTCTGTGTTCTGTGAATGTGTCTGAATGTGAAGACGAGAGGATGAAGGGTAAACAATGTTGTTTTCATCAGAGTGTTTCATTGTCCTAGAGTCAACTGTCTCGTCAGTCATTGTGAAGTCAAAATATGGAGAATCCCCACCAGCCACACACACAGTACTTCAGACAAAACAGCACTTGATACAGTATGTTACCACAATGAACGTCCAGCTGCTGATAGAACACAACTGATGGATTTTATGTGTGGTACTACACTTTCATGTGTGACAATGCACAAAAAAAGTCCTTTCTAAAGTCCTAAAATTGGAAGTACGTTTTCCAATGTGACATGAAAAAGTAATATATAACTGTACTGTATTTGAAATACTCATGGACCTAATTTTGACCTTTTGGTCATGTAATTTCTCTTAAATAGATATATCAGCCATTGATGAACACCTTATTAAATGTCACCTGAATAACTGCAGCTGTTTAAAACACATAAGTAAAAGTAAAAATATATAATTCTCAGAAAACTAGCAAGTGGAAGGAGAGGACATATACGCAGAAAAAACCATGTAAAGGTCTGACAGCTTTAACTTTGATCTTGTGGAATAACTGGAGCTCACAAAAACGATATATTTACTATATGCCATAAAACGCACTGTGTGACCGAAAGGAACAATGAGACCGCAGAATCTTTGAAGTCTTGTAAGATTTTGTTTCATTCATTCAGATCTAAAAGTCTCATTAAATACTAAATCAGTCAGGAAATGTGATACCTTGATTCCAGCACCTAATTTCCATCCTGAGAGAATCAGAATCCAAGCAATATAAACTAAACTAAGAAAAATAACTAAAGTTATTTATAAAGTAGAAAAAGTTCAATATATAAATTCTATAGTTTAAATTCTATATTAAGAATAAAAAAAAAATAACTTTTGCTCTGCAAGGATACACTAAATTGATTAAAAGTAACTATATATAGTATATATATATATATATATATAATACTTACATAAATACCTTTAAAAATGAAAAGTGAACCATCAGAGCCACAACTTGAAAAGACTTGAAAGACTAAACAATATTTCTTGCTGCATGACACCATGACACCTGGCTTTCATCTCTCTCTGTATCTGTAGTTGTCTCTCCTCCTTTTCTGTCTTTCACTCTTATTCTGTCTCAAGGTGGGCAGGGGAACATGTGGCTAACATTAGTCACCAGAAAATGTTTCTATCCTCCAGAGACGCAAACAGATAAGACATGCACCACAAATGCATTCATACAGCACACACACTTAAGTGCAAACATATTACATGTGCGCGCTCACATGTGCAGGCAAACACACATAACACACCCTCAGACTCGCCCTCCTGTTTGACCTGACCTTGCTCTGAGTTATGGAGAGACTTTAGGGTTCAGTGATTAAACCCTTAGGGAAATATCCCTCCTCTGAGAGCAGCCTGGCAGTCATCTCAACACCCCAAAACTAACATGTGCACATTAAACCTCCCTGTGCGTATGTATGAGTAACATCACAGTAAGGACTGTTATTATAACAAATACACTTCACCCCTGAGCTTAACAGAACATGGCCAAGGACATGCAAACCAAGTGGGGAGTTCTGCCTAATACACAATGTAATGATATGCAAAATCTCAAAATCAACAAGTCAGGTTACATGTTCTTAACAATATCATTTATATTACAAAATTTACAAAATGTTGATTCATGTCTATAGATAACAATTACAAAACGAAAGTAAATTGTAATATGTTACAGTTACTAAGAAAAACTGTGTAATTAAATTACAGCTATGGTAACATTTTATTTTAAGGTGTCCTTGTTACACATTACATATACATACTATCAGATTAACAAATAATTATGTGAATGTTTCCCTAATCCTAACCCTATATAGTAAGTACATGTAGTTAATTAATATTAAAATGTACAATTACACTGTAACAAGGACACCTTAAAATAAAGTGTAACACAAGTGTTACCCAAAGTGCATCGTCTGCTATAAAATATAGCATCCTACAAAATAGGACACATGCTTATTTAACAACTGTTATACATCCTATTTGGTTGTATGTACATGCTTTAATTTTTAAGATTGTTTTTTTCCTAAAGCATTGTTAAATAGCTATGTAAAGCTTTGACTTCAAAAACAGTATCATAGCTATTAAACTATATATTGTTATAATTTAAATCTGTATTTAACCTCAAAAAGATCTCAAAGTAAAAAAAAAAGATGCAAAAGTCACATTTTGTGGTGGAATTTTTATAATCTTATTTTAAGCAATAAAGGATTTTGAGATGTCTGACAGTACTTAGTGTAAAATCTTACAGTAATATTTCAAAATGATCAACAGTTAATTCGAAATTTTGAAAAGTAATCGAAGAGCAATCAAATGTAATCAGTTACATTACTTTAATAAAGTAACCGAAATAGTTAAACTATATATTACATTTTAAATCGGGTAACTTGTAATCTGTAACCTATTAAATTTCCAAAGTAACCTTCGTATTTGTATTCATATATAAAGTAGACAAACGCATTACTCAGCTAGCATTTGATGATAAGACCATTACAACCCATCTCTAAATATGCCAAAACAGATGACCAAAAAAGCAGAGAACCTACTTTACTCCCCAATATTTTCCAAAATTGTAATTTTTCTCTACATACACCCACACGTAGACAAACAAGTCTCTCTAGGTATGCCATCCATTTTCTGTGACCCATCCAAGGACATCTTATCAACACCCAACTTCCTGTTCTGAAGCCCTGACTCCATAACGACTAACATTTGGGGCCCTTGCTTACAAAATGACCCCCTAAAACATACATCAAAGTGACACACACCACTTACCATGTTCTCACACACACACACTTTAAATTAAATTACAAGTTAAGTTACCATATATGTTAGCCAGCAATGTGTTTTAAGACATACACACCTTTTCAACTTCAAGACTAGTGGGAATATAAGACTTTAGTGTAGACAATGATTTGGTCAGAAATTTGAAGGATCGTGTGTGTGAGTCAAAGATAATCGCTGTGAGAATACATTATGCTTACTTGCAGACCAATAACGCTACTTGTAGATCTGTAATTGGCATATGGTTGAAATGAAGGGTAATATTTACTGTACCTGTGTATCTGAAGCTCAAAGCCAATGGTAGGAGGGGCATCTTCCAGTCGCTGTACAGAAAACCGTAAACCAACCGACAACTAGAGCCAGAGAGAGAGAGAAAGAAGAAAGGAAAAAACATGAAGACATCAAAAGCTTAAGGGACATCTGTAAGTGCTCAGTAAAACAGAGAGCTCTACCCCCAGTGTCTCAAACAGGAAAAACCCACCACAATTAACACTGTGCCGTCTTACATGCTGGGGGGAGAAGTGTGGGGTCTGTCTGGACAGTCTCACTTGCTGTTATACCACCAACAAATGTGATGCAATCTAGAAAAAACCCATCGGATGTCACACTGGGACATTTTCAGAAAACTAAGAAAAATAGGTTGAATGTCCATTTTTTGTCAAAATTCAGTTTTCATTAAAGTATTATTCTATCAGAGGCGATTTCTTTAAGACTGCAAGGGAAGCTCAGCTTCCCCTATAATGCCCAAAAAATAATGGTCAAATTATGTACTATTGTTTTAACATTTTATTACATTAAAAATGCATTAGAAAACGTTCATCTCAAAGACGAGTTCGTTCAGAATCCGTTAGATATAGCAGGTCGGCTTGATTTTCTTCTCATACATTCCCGTAGGTTCACAGTGCATTTCCCCGTTGAAGCCCAGTGTCCATTGAATTCAATGCGGCTGCTTTGAACGTTTTTTTTTTCCAGTGCTTTGAAACCAGACAGTCATTGGATAAACGCTGCGATTATGTCCCGCCCACGGACGCTCAGCGTCTCTGGGGGTGAATGAGGAGCAAATGAGGAGTGGGCTTGCCTGGACTCCGAGCTTCTGCGTGATGATTGGAGGGTCTGTCGAAAGATTGCATCTCCTTTTAATTGACAGCGATTTTGTACTATAAGGAATCGCTAAAGTTTTTGCGCTCAGTCCCATCGCGGATTTCTCAAGTTCAGTCGAAATAAAAACTGCTGCAACCTATTTCTTTATATTTGCTTGGCGAAATTGCTTGAATTTTCATCATACATTTCACACAAATATACACAATTTATACAATTTAATGATGTAGGCCAAAAATGAGCTTCCCCTATTTGACAGACCAGTAGCCGCCACTGTATTCTATAGATCCCATCGATCATCTCTGCAAATATCAAAATTCACTTGTTTAGTTCAGAAAAACTGATTTATTGGCAAGCAGAAAAGACTCTCGGATGTTAATTTTATAACATACACTGCGAAGGTGCTTTCCTTTAACACTACATAAACCATGTAACGTATATAATATAGGTGTATCAATAGACATTTTCCACCAGTCCTGGGTTTTTTTTCTTCTTTTTTAAATATTGTGAGATGACGGAGTGCAAGGGAACAACAGAACCTAAAGTTTGCCCCAATCTCAATTACTTTCATTCATTCATTTCATTAGTTCAAAAGGTTACAGCGTGAAAAAAAATACAAGTTTAGAACACAAATCTAGTTATAGTTCTGAACTGTGTCTGGTTATGTATTACAAATCCAGTGTAGTAGAACAGCAGCCAGCATGATGTAATTTGCAAGGATTTATGAACAGATATACCCTTTAATGTTCAAATGATTGCGCTGTTGTGTTCCTTGGGGCCATTTTGTATCTTTCACAACATGTACAGTGACTTATGTAAGTCTTTAACTACAGTAAAGTGACTTTTACTTGTGATACTTGACTGTTGTTCTTTAAACCAGTTTTTCTCAAAATTCTGTTCCTGAAACTCCCACAGACAAGCCATCTTCGGATAACCATAACATTTGTTACGTTCAAGCTATGGATGAAATAAAAACATAAAAACATGACTTCAACAACATTTTCCAAAACGTTTTGGAAATGGCTTGAACTCAGCTTTTATATGGTATCCAAAAATCCAATGTTGTCTTATTGAGCCGTATATAGTACACATTGCCGTTTTTCACTGACGAGCTGCGCAAATCCACGCTGATAATGAACATGGTTTTGCGCAGCTCTTCAGTGAACAACGGCTGTGTGTAGTATATATGGCTCAATGTGAAATCACGCACCTGATGGCATTTACTGCTGATTACAGGACCGGCTTTACTGACAAAACGTGCAAACATATCGGCCGACCCGGATCGGAGCATCACTACTTAAAACCTAAAACCAAAGTGTGTTCTTGTCTTCAATTTTGATAAATTTTTTTGATCCACTATAAATCAAAACAATTGCTCAAGCAACAAGTAAATTAAATAGTTAAAAAAGTTAAATATATGTTATATTTAAATATTAAACATTTAAAAGTTCACTACAGATGCAATATGATGCCTGTTTCATTTGTATGAAATGATGTGATACACAGTATGATTACAGCAATGCCAAGGGCAATGAGAATCATGTTCAAACTCATTTATTAGTTTAAAAATTTTATATTTTCATGTGTATTGGGACATATAATGGAGACAAAGATAAATTATCAGAATAAATGAATAGTTTACCTTGCGCATCTTTTGTTTATGCAACAGACACAAAATTAATGTTGTTCCCATCTCTACTGACCACTGAATATCATGCTCGACCAATCAGAAACAAGTATTTCAGAGCGCTAATGTTGATTTCTGTGACTATCAGCAATTTACACCAAACTTCTTTTGTGCGCAAAAACCAGTTCATGATATAAAGGTATAGCTCATTAGAGTCCAATTCTCGCTATTAACAAACCATTAACTATGACTTTTACCTCAGTAAACTCCTAATTTGCTGCTTAATAGTCAGTAAGGTAGTTGTTAAGTTTTGATACTGGGTAGATTCAGGGATGTAGAATATGGCCATGCAATATGTTAATAACATGCATGCTAATAAGCAACTAGTGAGAACTGTTTTACCCCTATTGTTAACTTATTACCAATGTATTTATATAATTGGAATTTGCCCAGTCCAAAGTATGCCAGATTTTTCAAAACACGTCTTTAAAAAGCCATTTTCTCTGATTTATATCTTTTGTTGTCTTTCTGCACTGCTGAACAAAGTCTAAACTAGGAATCATCATTCGCAAATAGCAAAATTTCCCTAATCATCTCTCTTTCTCGTTGGCTGTAACTGTGTCCACATGGTGTAGTTCATTAGAAGAAGTCTGATAATGGCTGCTGGGATGGATAATGAAGGCCAGTCCTTTAGCTAAAGGCTATGTGCTAACTCTGGAGCCCCATAAATGAGTTTCCCCAGGCGGAAACCTTTCTTACTACAAAGCCCCCTCATAACAAACGGGTGAGAGTAACAAGTGCTGTTAAACTTTAAAGAGGAACTGGCCACGGAGCCTCTTTTTGTGGTCTCGCGCCCTTTTTTAAAACCCAGAGAGTTGGTAAATCAAATGAAGATCACATCTCTGCAACTTCACGCATGTGTTGAGAAAAGACTTCATCTCAATCGGAGTTTACAAGGGCTGGCTCATATGTTTCTGTGGCAACAGTAATCATCTAATTATACTAATGAGACAATAACTCTTATTCGAAAGTTTTAATGAAACTCAGAACAGATCTTAGTGTATAACATGGGAAAAATGCACAAGTTCCTCAAGTGTGTTTGATTAAATTCATTTCACAGCACAGGAATGAAACGTTAGATGTAGTTTCCATTTGAAACAGCACAAACATACACATCAAAAGCGTATACATATGTGCAATGGTTTTTCAGATGGATTACAGATTGACTAAGTAAAGATGGATAGAGTAAATCCAGAATGCTGGAAAATGGCTGGATCGTGTCTGATTGAAAACAAAGAACAATATATATATATCAGCCCACTCTCCCAAGACATAATATATAGCTTGAAGATGCTGGGAAATCCTTCTTTTTCGAGGTGTTGTTGAAGCTGTTGCCAAATTCTATGATTCTATATCACCCTAATGTGACATTAGCTCAAATGGGTAGGAGTCGGTGAAACAATAAACTCATTCAGTGCATTTCATTTTACAGACCATGAAACTCCTTTCTTTACTGAATACCACAGTGAGAGCAACAGATGGGGCGAGTCATGTCCGATTTGTATGAATTATGGCTCACAAAAGACATTTGCACAGTCATTTTAACACTACCAGTCAATTTAATGCATTTTGAATTAGAAAAGAAGATTCACATCAGTTAGATGGAGGTAATTTATTTATTTGGTAATTTATTTAAAAGAATAGTTCACCCGGAATTGAAAATTATGTCGGCATTTACTCAACCACATGTTGTTCTTAAGCTATATGTTCATCTTCAAAGCACAAATGAGGATATTTGTAATGAAATCTGAGAGCTTTCTATTCCTCTATTGACAGCCTACCCAACTACCACTATTAAGAAAGGTAGTAAAGACATCACTGAAATAGTCAATGTGACTTCAGTGGTTTAATTCCTAATTTTGTGAGGTGACGGAAATGCTTTAAATGTCCAAAAATATAAAACAAGGTGTCACCTCATCCTTCAGAAATAATTCTAATTCGCCAATTTCATTCTTATTAATGGAAAACTGCTTGTGAATGCCTACAGACATTTTTGCAATTTTTTTATATCTATGTTTTTATTCATACTTGCTAAAGACGAATATTGTTTTATTTCAAATGTCATTTCTTTAATTTCTCCTTTCCTTCTAAAAACCTGGGAGCTAAAAGCTGGAAGTTTCTACTTTAGAGAACAGGTTAGTACAAAGCTTTGGCACTCATACTGTTTGAGGTTGTGTGTCTAACATGTTTTGTGCACATTGGTCCTGTAATGCCCTATTTGTGATGAATGAGCTACACCACATGGTTATGACTTCCATTTTATGGGCTATGAGAGGATAGTTTGGAAAGGTTTGAAAAATAAGAAAACAGTTAAAAAAAAAACATTGCATTTGGTCACAGGCTACACACTGATTCCATGTGTGGTACAATTATTTTATGACACCAGTGACGACAGTGTGTTTTGTGAGTGTAAATTCATGACATGTTTCTCATTTTGCTTGTTGTATGTGAGGTGGGGAATCTGCGGCCTTGTCACCCTCCTTTGCTGGTGCCATGATAATTTGGCCCATGTGGGTTTAACCCTGGAGGCTCCATGACGAAGCCGGTCTCCAAATCTGGAACATGTTAACAGGTCACAGAGCCAAACAACTCGCTTTCTCTTCTGAACAAAGACAGTTACAGGTTTGGATTTTGGAACAATATGAGAACAGAGTAAATGATAACAGAATTTTCCAAACAGGTTCCAAACTACCCCCATCTGCCATTATTCAGAAAAACTAGTCAATGCTAATACTAACCATGCTAAAAGGCCAAGTATCCTTAACAGCAACAAATGAGAACGGCTTTATCTGTCACTAACGAACAAAAGCTGATAAGTCAATTTTAGCGAATCATTGCGCTGTATTCAGGTCAGGTGACAAGGTTGCTTTCAAAAGACATGAGAGGAATTTCATGAAAGCTGACTAAAAGTGAACGAGGATGGATCATTTTAAAAAACTTGATGAATCTGTGATATCTTCTTCAGGTTTTAAAAGGAAAATAAAAACTTTTTCACAGAACCTTGCAAAGCAGCGCAATACAATGGTGAGGAAAAAGCTCTGTATATTGCGTCTAATCAAAACCATGTCACAACAACATTTGTCAGGCATCTACTTTGTCATCTGAGGAGATTACAAAGATTAAATGTGTTTTAATGTAAAAATGCAGATAACTAGTCAGGTTACGCAGGAAAATAAATAATAATAATTAATAAATTGCATCTATATAGAAATATAAGAACATATATTAACATTAAACTAATAGTAGCGTCAAAAGCTAATAACATTACTAAAATTAATATGAAGGAAATGAAAATGAAAATGAAAAAGTAAAAAAATAAAGGTAAAGTTAAGGTAAATAGGAAAATACAAGGTAAAGCATGTGCTCTTTTTCTGTAGTGATTCATATGAATGGCTTTGACAGAAGAAAGTACTGTAACAACAAAAAATGACAGATTTTTCTTTTTGGCTCTCTATGTATTTTATATGCTTGACACTCAGAATGAATCCACAAGCTCTAATCCAAACCCACAATCAACTGCTATGACAGGCCAACTCAACATAAAACATAGACCTCTGAGTATCCAGCCAACTGTCTGCACACACACACTGACTAATACTGTTTTAAAACCACAGGTTCATATTGCACACCCATCCACAGGTAATATTTTGCCTATTCAGTTGATGTTCTGATTTATATTTTATGAGCAACAATCTTTTGACCTGCTGTAGTAAATGCAGTCATAAACCTCTCTGCCCTGCCTCTGCTTTTAGTGAGCTGGCACTGCTCGAGCCAAAGCATTTACAAGCTATGCATCAAATTACAGATGAATTACGTTTCAATTGCTTTAACAACCACTGCAATCCAAACAAACAGAAGAGGAGAAGAGTAAACTGGCTAATAAAGATGCAGATGTCAGATACATAGCAAAAATGAATGCTCAGAAACATAAGAAAAGCAGTAATATAGTAAATAATACTTGTTTATGTACACAATAAAAATAATATAAATCTATATATGTAAAGTTGACGCCTTCTGTCACGCCCTTGTCAGTGTTCAATGTCACTAGTTAGTTTTAGCATTTCCTGTTTGTCTATATATGGACCTGTTCCTGCTCTAGTTTAGTTGATTGATTAACCCATCCCACCTGTGCTCCTCACGTGTCCTAAGTTACCCCTAGTATTTATAAGCCCGTTGTGTTCTGTCATGTGCTGTGGATCCTCCATTGCCCGGCTCGTGTCTCACCCGTCGGCAGATTCAACTACTGAAACCAGTTCGGTATGGAGTTCAATCAATGCCAGCTCCCCAAAAGACTGCACTGTATGGAGGCCCATCAGTGCCAGCTCCCCACAGGCGGATCCCGAACCCCGGTGTTTCCAGTCCGCGTGGTCGGGGTCCGAGGCTGGATTTGTGGAACGACATGCCAGCTCTGATTCCCGCGGATTCCGTTCCGCCTATCCCGATTCTAGTTGCAGATTTTTCACCAGGAGGGCCGATCCTAAATCCAGTTCCTGAATTATGGCCAAGAGTGTCGATCCCGAATCCAGTTCCAGAGTTACGGCCAAGAGTGCCGTTCCCAAATCCAGTTCCAGAGTTACGGCCAGGAGAACTGATCCTCATTCCAGTTCCTGAGTCTCGGCCCGGGGTGCCGATCCTGATCCCAGTCCCTAGATTACAGCCAGGAGAGCTCATTCCAGTTCCAGATTTTTGGCCAGGAGTGCCGATCCTGATCTCAGTTCAAGAGACTGCGCCGAGTTTACGCTGCAAGAGCGCCCTCCAGAGCCTAGTCTCTCCTATGGACACCCACATGACCCGGGGCCCTTATGGTCGGCTGACTTCCCCAAGAAAATATGGGGGTAAAAGGGTTAGGGTCGTGGAATTGGTGGGTAGGGAGGGGATTTATAAGCCCGTTGCGATCTGTCATGTGCTGTGGATCTTTATTGTTATGTAGGTGTGTATGTATAGTTCTGTGTCAACTGAAGTTTTCAGTAAAAGTCTATGCGTTACCACTACTCTCGTGTCTCTGCCTGTTGCCTGCACGCATACACCGTGACACCTTCTATTTAAGAACCTTTATTTAGGTACTTTACATTTTATTCTATTCAGTTCATTATAATTAGACACAAAAAAGCTAATATTTGTTGCTGAGCATTAGACATATTGAAACAAATTTCCATGTGCAAGATAAATTAAACAATATATACAGTGGGTATGGAAAGTATTCAGACCCCCTTAAATTTTTCACTCTTTGTTATATTGCAGTCATTTGCTAAAATCATTTAAGTTAAATTTTTTTCCTCATTAAAGATGCAACAAGTTTTTCACACCTGGATAAACGTTGGTGAACAGCCATTTATAGGTTTCTCCAGAGTTCAGTTGGGTTTAAGTCAGGGCTCTGGCTGGGCCATTCAAGAACAGTCATGGAGTCATTGTGAAGCCACTCCTTCGTTATTTTTGCTGTGTGCTTAGGGTCATTTAAGGATTATGGAGGCCACTGTGCTCTTAGGGACATTAAGTGCAGCAGAAATAATTTTTTAACCTTGGCCAAATCTGTGCCTTGCCACAAT
>JAUMHI010000058.1:11564249-11594353 GCA_032359435.1 Enteromius unitaeniatus | reverse complement strand
GTATAATCAAACACAGCTGGACTCAAATGAAGGTGTAGAACCATCTCAAGGATGATCAGAAGAAATGGACAGTACCTGAGTTAAATATAAATTTTTGCAGAATAAATCCACAAAAATATCAACAATTCTGTGTTTTTCTGTCAATAAAATTTCTGTGTACAAGGGAAAAAATGAACTTAAATGATTTTAGGAAATGGCTGCAATATAACAAAGAGTGAAAAAATTAAGGAATACTGAATACTTTCCGTACCCACTGTATATACAGTAGATTCACAAAGACACAACTGACCATGGTTATTGTAAAATAAAAAAGTAAATAGTCACTTTTTCAGTAGGAGAAACATTTTCTTCATAATATGTATATCACGTCTTGAACTGTGTCCAAGTCACAAAATTTCTTCTACAATTGAAAAAAAAACCGTACAGCTGCATATATCAATTTAGGATAATTATACAATATAATCTTTGCTACTAATGAAAGAGAAATGCTAAATATGGATTAATCAGGAATGAAGCGGACTGGAGCCTAATGAACAGTTCACCTTGGTGGCTTTGAGGAAATGAGAAACCGATGGAGAGAGAAAGAGAGAGCGAGAGAGACAGAAAGAGAGAGCATTTATAAATGTTATTAAGTAATTCACAAATTGCAACTAGTAGAAACAGCAAACAACAACAACATAACACCATACATTAATTTTTAATTCAAAATAATAATAAATATTCAGGACTCTTATAGGTGAAAATGTGTGTGTTTGTTTGTGTGTGTGTATGAGATGCAGGATGCTGTTTTGGGAATGTGTGTGACAGTTCAAAATTGTGTTTTATAACTGCAACCCAGGCTGAGATATTTGGGATGGCTGGAAAAGGGTTGTCATGGTAACTAGTAAATAGATAAAGAGTGTGTTTAGACTGAACCTCAAACTTTGTCCCAATGTGTTTACACCCTCCCTTCACACACTCACTCCATCACTCCACTTTTTTTCTCTCCACCCGCTGTTTTGTTTTCCAGACTCTCATTAACAATGTTCAACATCAACCTGACAGACATACAATGAAGAAAGAGGTAGGAAAGAAAGACAGAAAGAGAGGAGAGTAGGAGAAAAAACTTGCACAACGCACAAAAACGATATTTGTGAAAAACGAACCTATTAAATGTGCAAAAAAAACACTAGGTAATGGATCTGTGTTTTCTCTTTAGTCAACAGACGCTCATATATTCAGGGAGACGTATATTTGTCCTTGTCCAAATAACACAAGGTGCAAGTAACAATTTCTTGTTTTGAGAACAAATATAATAAAATACAGTGAGGATTATGTTTAAAATGTGTAGAAATGCTAACAACAAATATTTAGATATCAAGTTAAATAAACAATTAAAAAAGTGAATCCTGAAATGTTATTGTAAAAGATAAACAAGTCTAATTTTGTAAATATTTTTTATTTTTTTATTATTCATTTATTAAAAACAGTAGTACTGTGAAAAAGTAGTATTGACATAATTTATAATATGATAAAATTATAAAATTACTGTTTTTATTGTTATATATTTTAAAACGTAATTGATTTATTGCAGAGCCAATTTTCTGCAGTTATTACTCCACTTTTCAGTGTAATTTTTCTTGAAATCTTATTCTGATCTAATTTTAAATTGGTGCTTAATGAACATTTATTTTCTACAGTGGAAATACCCTACAAACTATAAATTATTCTTCTGTTTCCTTGCTGAATACAATTATTAACTGTATTAAAAAAAATATATATATATATATATATATATATATATATATTGAACAGGTTTAATGCACTCGTCTCTGAAACTAAAGGATATTCAGTTGAATCAGTTTTTCACTAATGAAACCAGTTTCCTGTTTTGGTTTACCAGGATCCAGAGATGTGTTTGTGTGTCTGTGTGTGTGATTCATCGGCAGGTGTCTCATAAAGGATCCAAAGTCTCAGCAAACTGACAGTGCTGCTAAATATCTGGCTATTAAAGAGCAAACTGATATGCTATCTTACCTTTTTCTCAGCCCTCTAAAATCTTCCTTCCTCTGTCCTGCTCATTTATGTTAATGCACTGAAGGATTCAAGCTCTCACTTAAAATATGCAAATATGCAAGAATACAAACTGTGTACAAACATATTATGAACACAAGCCCAATTTCACATTTTGATAAATGCATAAAAATCCAATTTATAATACAACTCAAGTATGTATTGAATTTTCAGAATTGCCGCAAAAAAATATATATATTTTTTTAACGTCAAGTTCTGTCATGGTGGCTGTATAAGGGTAATTATTTAAAAATGAAGATTGCTGAGCAAGTTAGTTAAGTTTAGACTGGTAGTTAGACTGCTGACAGGTTTATAGTTTGCTACCTGAACGATAACATGACAATGACATAGACATTTAAAAGAAACTCTATCGCTCCCTTGAGTCCTGTGGTTTGTTCAATGTAATGCAAGAAAGCACATTATACGTACAGCATACGGCTACAACGTAAGCACTTACAAAGCACTGGCCATTAATGTCCCGGTAATACTACAGTACAGATTGTTGTGTGTCTCACTCATTCATTCATGAAGTCATTACATCATATTAACTAAACTTAAACTTAAAGCTCTTACGTTTGTGTCAGCCACCATTGGGTTTCCCAGGTCACAAACCACAACTCTGGTATCATTCTCTGTCCTGTGCTCACAGTTCAGCCGCTGAAGATCCTGAGACAGAGACGAAAAAAGATTTCAGTTCCTCATTATGTAATCTAAAACAAAAAATGATGAATATCTGAGGAACACAAACATAGAAGAATAATGTACTTTCATTAAAAAGATTTATTTTGAAATATTAAATAATAATTTTAAAAAATATGTGCGTGACATCACTCAAAACAAAACCGGGCAATAATAAACCCAGTCAATAACTAGCATAAGCCAATAAAGACAGGTTTCTGGAGGGTCAATAGAGATACAGAGGAAAGGAAACAAGAGAGAGAAAGTATATGATGAATTCCCCGATAGTAATCACATCATACATCACTGAGGCCCTCCCCCTGTCATCTCGTCAACCCCCTTACATCAGTCTCTCTTTTCCTCCATCTCCCTCCTCTGGCAACCACTTCCTCTTACCAAAACAGAGTCAAACCGTAACCAGTCTGTTCCCAGAAGAGCAGCTAATGTACTTGTGCAAATTGCATTAAGAGCCACTCTCAAACACGTGCTGCAATTACCATCTATACACTGCATCTGTTAAACTCATAACTGACAGACAGAAAGCGATCAGATCTTTTGCGGTCGGTGCCACAGAGCGCCAATGTCTCTTGCGGGAAGACGCAGTGATGCATGAACGCGATGATGGAATGACTGAATGACAGCCAAAGATATGAATGAAGATAAGTGAATGCAGGACTATATGAAATGAGACAAACAGTCTGTTAGATCTCAGCAATGCATTACAGAGTACACCTAGACGCGAGGCATGTTTTAGACCACGTCTAATAAGACACTATACCCATAATTAGATCAACATTCACTGCATTCCTGCCTCATTACTACATCAAAGACACCGCGGCGCTCGTGTTTGTGTTTTTAACTCTGAGTCAGAATGGATTACAGATTTAGCATTTTACCATAATGGATTTAAAGCTTTTTAGCAAATTTGATATTTCACAAGACCTCTGAGTTCAAATTACACTGTGTCCTGACCAGGTGCAAAGTGATAAAACGACATCTTAGTCCTAAACAATACAGACTGATGGACAGAACTATAGAGTACAATAAAAATATGTTATAGACAGACAGATATATAGATAGATAGCATCTAATATTCATACGAATCGCAAATTATTTCTACACTATAATAAGCTAAATAAAACTCACGCAGCTGTTTTCTGGAAGAAGAGAATGCAATGAGTCATAATCTAAACAGAGCAATGAGAGTCTGAGACTAAAATAAACCTTCTATAATCAGAGCAACTATAAATAAAAGACATCATACAAAAGAACTTTTACTAAATGCAGTATTAATTAACTTCTACATCTAATCGCCCACCCAGACCCACGTAAACACACATATTAACTGCTTTTTCACTAATGGGTCAATGGAAGCCAGGGTTAAAAATAGGCCAGGTAGACCCAATAGTCTTCAAATTTGAGCTACAAGGCCAAAATCAAGCTGTGTTTAATGTCTAGGCCTACAGCGTTACTCTAAAACCCAGGCTTAACATGCCTTCCTGGGACAAACGTTTCACAGCACCATCGTGTTGCCAGTGTAAGCATGTACACATACAGTATATGTACAGTAACAAAGGATAGTAGGTAATGTTGTTTACCTCACGTCTGCGCTCCACACCAATGTAGTCCGCCTCTGGTGGGAGAGTCACATAAAGCTCCGCCTCGTATGCCCCCTCGCCCTCATTGGCTGCATTAATGGTCAACATAAGCAAGTTGTCATCCCCAATTATAAGTTCAGTCCGGTCCCTATAAAATATAAATAATCAAACCTGCATGTAAAATAACTTCTTATATGAGTTCAAAATCAAAGAATGACTTGGTATGAAACATAAACAACTGAAAAATGATAGATTGCTCAATGGCACACACATCTACTGTACTGATGTACTGCATCAGACCTATTGACTCACATTTTAGCAGACAGTTTGAGATCTGGGATGCACATGTTGTCCTCTCCACAGTCCAGCAGGATGTTTGCCTAAGGGAGAGGGGGAAAAAAAATCTCTTTACGTTTTTGTTCACTGAATTGAACTTGTGTTTTACTTTCTCTCTGCTTAACTCTGTTTATATCAGACAAGAAGATGTTTTTTGTTTCTTATTTAAAGTAACCCTTATTTTAAATCCTGTATGTCATATGGTCCTGATTGAACTATTAAAGCGCACATGAATGCACACATGCAGCATCTTACAAACAATGGCAAACATTTGTTGCACGCAGACCTGCTCATGGTGGAAGGTCTTGCTGTAGTGGTCCAAAATGGGCCGCAGCTGTAGGCCAGGTGGAGGAGAGTTCTGGTCCAGACTGTAGTTCAGTGCCACGCTGATAGGACTCAGTTTATCTCTGAAGTCTCCCTCATCCTACACGCAGATAGACAGACATTGCAAACAGAACCGAATTACTCTTCCTCTCATCCTAGTTTTACTTTTTCTACTCTTTTGATTATTCGTCCTTTGACATCAATCTGTTTCCATTACATGACAGAGAAGTAGTTTCTGTCTGACCATTCTAACATCAGAGAATGTTGTTTAATAATTTAATAATTTCCTGTTTATGCTTTACATCTGCAATATATCATAATGACAGTTCATATTCCCTGAGATTTTATCAGTCAAATTGAGTTGGCAAATAAAATTATTTCCCATGGCCCGTGTTATCAAATAAACACCCAGAAACACTCAATTCCTGTGTCACCTCGGCCCAGCAGAATATTTGGTCTCATTTTTAGGACGCACTCTCACGGAGGCATTCTCACATTGATTATTCCGTCCAGATGAGCTGTGTTGCGCTAGGAGCTTGGTTTGGCTCACAATTAACTTTCCCATGGGTTCAGTTGTAGTTAAGATAAAACAAGAATTTATCATGAGGAACGAGGCCAGTTCAGCAATGTTCTGTGCTTTGTGTGGACTGTAAGGCTCACCCGCAGGTAAACAGAGTAGTTGTGGCAATGTTTGCGGTCCCCTTGACCCACAACCAACTGCTGACTTCTCTGGTGCTGGTGAGAGTCCATGAACAAGATCCTCTTAACTGCTCCACGCTGCTTCAGCCAATCCAGCTGCAGGTCCATTTTCAGAGCTGAGAGAGAGAGAGAGAGAGAGAGAGAGAGAGAGAGAGAGACAGACATGCTATTGTTAGCTCCACCTTTACAGACTCTAATTCCTACAATTTCTGTTCGGACCAAACAGGTTTTGGACAATAAAAATAGCACGTTCCTTAGGGTTAATGACCAGGGCTTCTGAACAACAATCAAATAGTGCTTTCAACGAACATGTACCTCACACACACAGCCACACCTGTTCTTTTTCGTCTCCAAACCCATATGCCCTGATTTTTAACAGGCCTGCATCCAGAAGTGCTGGGAAAGAGGCTTTTTATTGCCTGTTGGTTTAACAGATTTTAGCACCTTCTCCATTTTGGCCATTACTGCAGTCACTTACATACAGATGTTCAACAAGTGCTGAGATGCACAAACTCACACTGAACACAACATATAGAAGTGAAAACTATAAAATATCTCTGTCAGCAAGCACCATGAGACAATGTGTGGATGATGAAATCATTTGCTTTCATTATTAGCCAGAATGCAACATTAGAGTTCTAGAAGTCTCATAATTTTTTTCAATAGAGAAATAGACTATATTGAAACAATATTCAAGATATACTGTACTATGAATTCAAATATGAATGTAGAAGACATAAAAAAACATTTATTTGCCAAGTACAACTATAAAGCATCACTGGCCAATAAGAAATGTTGCTGTTACTATGAAAACAACTGTAGAAAATGTAAAAGTAATAAGAAAGACATAATGGAGTCTCCTTACACTCTTTTTGATGAATCAATTGAATTGTAATAAACGTACACAATTCTTTTAAAAGATTAGTTAATAGTTTTACATTTTATGGTCAAATCTGATTTGTGTATGTCATTTACAGTGTTTTATGGGATGTGTACCTTGTAACAGATATTTTTTAATATTTCTTTACTTTAAATCAAATATTTGGAATTTTCTATTTGAACGCTTTTTGAAAATCTTTTAATAAATGGGAATATTCCTTCTAGAACCCGGTTAATCACAGAGATTTCCATTTGTTGAGTCCACTTGTGAAGTCACATGTACGAGTAGCTAAATTTATTTCTTCAAGACATTTGTTGATAAGACCATATCCATTTACTGAAACAATTTAATTGACAGAAAAATTAATGCACTTACCTACTTGATCAGGAATACCCATCCCAGAGATCTTTGCGCACACATTTACTGACAGACTGAGAGAAAGAAATAAAGAGAGAAAATAGAAGACATTTAATACAACACAACTTAACAGCATAACCAAAAAGCAATGACAACATTTAAGTGATGTTAAAAAAACAGGGGAAGAGGATTGTTATTATGGGTGGAGTGTTTATAGATGGAGCTGAATGGAGACGTGGGATGCTAAGGGACCCTTTGCTTCTCAATATTTAATTACTTAATTGAATTTGCCTCTTTTTTCCTCTTCCATCTGTCCTTTCCTTGCTTGTTCTTTCTATCCCTCCCTCTCTTTAATAGTCTAGTAATAGAGGCCAGCAATTAGATTGGCCCAAGAGTGACTTCCTGTTAATGCCTGTAAAAAAAGGCAAAACCACTTTCTCAAAACCATTCTCTAATTTCTCAAAAATCTCATAGAAATACTTTACTGTTTTTAAAAACTCTATTAACATTTTATATTTTAATGTTACAGTGCATTTGCCGCAGAGTCTTTGTGTAAAACTAGCTCTTCATTTTTAAAGAAGCAAAAATAGAATGAGGATGAAGGATTTAAAACTATGCTGTAAGGTGAGAGCACTTAAAAACACACTCACACCTCTCCAGCTGGAGCTCAAGAACTGTATTTCTGTTATGTTGAACGTGTAATGATATCTGTGTTCAGGGACTCACAACTGCAGTCTTAATGGCCCAAAGGGCCAATCTGATGCATAGCATTCCATATAACCCAAATATGTCTAATCAGAAACACCCCATTAGCCCCCCTACACACACAGCATTGAGCGTGTCTGAGTTTAAATTAGCGATAAACAGCTGGATGCTGTGCCTCATGAACAACACGAAATACCCATGGGGTAGTGCCTAATGGAATCCAGCATTGTGCATTGTGCTCTAACCACGCAAACCCTGCCATGACCCCTCCAGGTAGTGCTGCATTTTAAAATGTACAACCGAAGTCATGTGTGCACTGTACAGTGACAGAGAAGGGAGAGAGAGTATGCATATTTAAGAGAGGAAGTGGCCCCGCTATACATAATTTAATGATACCTTGTTAGTTCTCCTCCCCCGTGGCAAGGGTAAAGCTCATAATCACGCACATACAAACACTTCAGTGCCCGGAGGTTGACCCCCCTGACCCCTGCTTTGACCCCACTGCAACTTTTCTGACTTGGCTGTCCATCTGCCATTTGTAATTACTGCCCACTCCTGAGAGTATTAATGGCACCCTTGTGTGTGTGTGGTTTGACAAAAGTCATTTGACACACTTTTACACTCTGCATATATGTAGGCTGTTTAAAATAGAGAGTTTTAAAGTTGAATATATATCTGTTTTGCATTTAACCTCAGATTGACCAGCCATGTAAAGTTGCTAATACTAACATATTTTAGATGAGCCGTATTTGAGGACGATGAAAATAGGCGAGCAATTGCATGTCCTGCCAGTTGTACTGTACTACCACGTAGACCACCCATTAACAATCTGTACGTCAAGGGTTGCATGATTTCCTTTTTCTTTTTAAAAAATTACAGATCAATTTGCTAGATAAGATCCTTATTCCTCGGCTGGGATTGTATAGAGTCCTTTGAAGCTTCACTGAAACTGCAGTTTGGAGATTCAACCCCATCTACCCTTGTTGAAGTCCAATACATGGAGAAAAATCCTGAAATGTTCTCCTCAAAAACCTTGAATTCTTTTAGACTGAAGAAAGACAGACATGAAGATCTTGGATGACATGAGAGTAAGTAAATTAACAGAACATTTTTATTCTGGAAGTGAAGTAATCCTTTCACTTCAATGTTGTTGAACCATCTTTTTTAGTTTTTCTGTGCTCATGTGTGTGACTCAAAGTTTCTCTCTGTCTCACTCTATTTTCAATCACAGTTTGTACACAGTTGTTTTAATAAGCTACTCTTTTGTTATTGCAAAATTCCACACTTTAGTTATTTCGTTTGTCTCTCCAAACCCTCCAGTTCTTTCTTCCCCACGCCAACCCTAACACACAGGCACATGCACCCCAAGCAGCCAAACAGATCTGGTATGTTTACAGTCACGGGGCCCAAAAACTACTTGTGGGACACAATGTCCATCCACATAAGGGGTAAGAATGCAGGGTTGTGTGTATGTTTGTGTGGTTAGGAAGAATGCACTGAGACTTCCAGAAACACTTAGTTTCACCACAGAGAAGGACAAAAACTACTGTAATGTGGTACTACAGACCACATGGTCTTAAAACCTCCCAGTCAGCCATAGCTCTTTGGCACAGACTGCTTTGGTTTACCCTTAACCAGGACTAAAGATCAACTAAAGAGCTGAACACTTCATCTAGAAGAGATAAATCTAAGCATGAACTTTCAAATGGTTTTGTTTTTGTAGTAGATAAGAGTCAGTATTTGTGTCAGAAGCTAAGGGTATACTTCACTAACTAGCACTGGATAATTGTGGCTGACACTTACCAGGTTACCATATCATCAGAATTGGGCATGCGGCAGGACTTGTCCTCAGGGTTGAGAATTCTGGGTGTCAAAATCAGCTGAGCATCCACTGTGATCACTGGCCTTGCCCTAGTATTGAGAGACAGTATAATGCAGATAATAAATAATAAATTACTGATGTATTTGATATGATTTAATTGCAGTAATGAGTAAATTCCAGTCAGTGTAAATGTCAGTTCATAACAAATTTTACATGTGTAAGGTGATGTATTTAAATGTGAAACAGGATATTCAATGTAAACACTTTAGGCCGTTTTATTGATGTTAACATGATTTGTTTTGTGAAATGTAGATATTTAAATGTGAATATTAGTTTACTAAAATTAAATGTATACATTTTTGGTTGTTGGTTAACATTATGAAATAGCTGTTTCAAAGGAACACATGTGTTACGTTCACAATAAGACCAGGAACATGGATTTATAAAGTAAAATATTGAAGTATTTAAGTTATTTCTTATGACGCCTGTTTCAGTGACATCTGAATGAACGTTCAATGCACTGTATTACATAAAGAATCACTTACAGAACATTTAACTAACAGAAACTAAAATTTGAGAGTCTTATTCTACTAGAACATCAGACAGGCTGAGTAAATGAGAACTTAACATGAGGTCAGTCTCTGTTCTGCTCCGGTCTCACTTTCAGCCTGTTGAGACTAGCACTCAAACTGGATTAACAGTGGAAATGTTAGCTTAAATAAATATACCTGAGCCCACTACAGCTAATCGCTTTAACACTGACACCAAAACACAGCTAGTCCGTGAGAGTGTGTGCTTGGACATGTTAATGTGTCTGTGTGTTTTGGTGGCTTTGAGGCAGGAAAAAAGGACTATTTTGAAACATTTCTGAGGGAAACCTGATCTGAAACACCAAATCGAAGTCTCGGCTACTCAGACTAGACATGCCACAAGTCTGTAGATAATGTTCGCTGACTGTACTTCTGTCAACTACAGCTAAGAAATTCCTCATGAATGCATTATGAATCCAGACATTTCAAAATTTTCTGTTACGCAATTTGAAAATGTGTTACAATCGTATCATAGAACAGAGAAAAACAACTTCATATGTATCAGATTTCCTTCTAGCTTAACCTCAAACACAGGTGTTTTCTGTGCCGTTCACTAATGGGGAAAGCATGTGTGTAGAAAGCTGAGTTTAGGCCAGAAAAAATATGCAATGCTACACACAAATACACTATTATATATACAGTGCCCTCTACTTATATTGGCACCCTTGGTAAATCTGGGCAAAGGCGGCTGTGAAAATAAATCTGCATTGTTTATCCTTTTGACCTTGTGTTGAAAAAATTTTTGAAAATCATTGAAGTAAAACAATTGAAATGGGGAGAAAATCTCATTGTGAACATAAGTGTTTTTCTCCAATACTTGTTGGCCACAATTATTGGCACCCCTAGAATTTTCTATGAGTAAAATATCTCTGAAATATATTCCCATTCATATTCACAATTGTGAGCACTCCAGGGTGATTATGAACATGAAAATATCCAGCCCTGGCTTCCTGTTTCACAGAAATATATATAGGAGGGAAAACAAAGCCCAAAATCCCTTAATCATCAACACAATGAGAAAAATTTGCTCTTTTTAGCAGCAATCACTCAAGATTTGTTTGGTGAACACAGGGATAAAAAGTACTGTACTCCATGTGTACAATCAATATACTGCTGTGTTTTTGTTGTTGTGGGTCTATATTTTAGCTGGAGGTCCTGGACATCTTGTTTAGACACATGACCTAATGGATTCTATCAAATACCAGCAGATAAAAATCAATAATTCACTGATTCTGTTGGGTCTTCCATTGGGACAATAATCCAAAACAAACATCAAAATAAACTTAGTCACTGAGCATGTGGTGAAATGAAAATGAGTGAGGTGAACTAAAAAGGAGAACCAACATGGAACTGTTAATCTAAAGGGTCTGGATGCTGGATGAAGGAATGGTCTCTTTTCTCTTATCAGGTGTTCTCCAAACTCTTCAGGCATTGCAGGAGAAAACTCAAAGCTGCTATCTTGGGAAAAGGACATAGCAATAATTGGGTGCCAAAAATTGTGGCTAACATGTAATGAAGAAAAACATTTATTTCATCATGAGTTTTTGTCCCCATTTTCAATTGTTTTACTTCAATAATAATAGGTTAGAAATTTGTGACTTTTTTTAATGAAAGATCTTATTTTCACAGCCACCTTTGCTCAGATTTACCAAGGGTGCCAATATTAGTGGAGGGCACTGTATTTATACACCTGCTACATATATATATATACATATAAACTTTGATATAAGAACATATTAAAAAAATTCTAATATATTTTATTTTTGAGTTTTGTTTCTCAGGTTTAAATCTAAACCTATGTATATATGCTATTCAAGATAACATGCCATTATTTGATCAAAAATTACTCCTATTGGGTTACTCCTTTTTATGATGCACGTCACAATAAAAAAAGCTAAAATATATGTTTTTCAACATTTGGACAATGTAGTATTAATATGGTGTATATAAGGTGTACAATTTCTCACCTGTAGGCCACAACTTTACTCACTCCAAATGCACCGACCAGCAAATCTGTAAAAAAGAGTGAAATATACTTAAAGCTGCAGGATGAACACAATATGATACAGAAAAATGTGTGTTGCAAGAGAAAGAGGAAGAAAGAGAACGAGTGGCTGGATCATAAAGCTTCAAAGCACGCTGCAGCTGGAAGTGATTTGGGTCTCCAGCAGACTCCATCAAAGATTCGTCGACCCGTTTCTCATTCTACCAACCTTGCATCTTACATCACCTGCCGTCCCTGAACAGAGCCATACAGAAACCCTAAAGTGCCACAGAGAACGTGTGAAGCTAAAGGTAAATACGGCACACTGAATATTTTCCCTCTTCTCTTAATGACAGTGGGGATGACTTTCAACCCATAAGAAATTTTAATGTGATGCAGTGGAAGTATCGTAATATAGTTTAAATAAACCAAAGCCTTCACAAAATTACACAATTAGGTTTAATAAAAGCAATGTGATCCATATCACTAATTAGTAAGACAAACCAGCTAATGTCACAAAACATCAAATCTAACTATCCATCTATCTACACGTGTATATATATATATATATATATATATATATATATATATATTTATGAAATGTACTATATAACTGCATAACAAATGTGCCTCCTGATCCCATTCTTTTCTCTTTCTTAGTGTATGATAATAAAACAGGCACATACATATAAATATTTAAAAAATGTATGTAACAAAAGTAGCATTTTTACTAAAAGTCACTTTTTTAGTTATTTGAAACAAAACATGGGCATCATGTACAACATCATCAAATATTCAGATCTGTGTGCACACAGATGAACCTGTGGAAATATTTGCAGTGCGTGTGTGTTTGTGGTTTGTTGCTTCCTCTGTGTCCTCTGCTAAAGCTATGACCATTCATTCATCTCTGACATCTCATTAAACTAGTATGTATAACTGGACCAACATAAAAGATAGCCAAAAAAGCTGATTCTGACACCCACTCAGACTATATTACAATATAAAATACTTGATTTCTTTAGTGGTGAAATAGTACTTGTGATAAGTATAGAATTTCAAAAACTAAACATTAAACTTTAACCTTCACTCAGGGTCGGTATCATTTGGTCTTTCATCAAACTTGAGTGAGAGAACACTTTCTCTCCTCAGTTAATGAATTGTATTAAGCATTAATAGGAAGGAAGAGTACAAATCGGTCCTGGAGGGATGCTTTCAGTCAGGCAAACTCAGAAACTCATATGCAGGAATGTTCCAGAACAGCTCCAGCACCCTAATGAGTGCTCAGAGACTGCGGCTTTGATTCTTGTTTCACTGAGGTTGATCTCTGGCTTCGCTTTCCATCAGGTCTTGCCTTTAGGAACGAGACACCCTTGGCAAAGATCCCTTTGTAAACCAGAGTCAGCAGCTTTTGGTATTGTGACAGAAAACACACCTCGAACACAGTGGACAGAAACGCACACTAAAGTTGACAGACAGACACACGCACACCCCGAAGGCCTGAGCTCTCACCTTGTATCTGTGAGGCAGAGATGATGACAGAATAATTCAATCTATTACATTCTCACATCTGGAAAGTCCGTTTGCGCACTGTTTGAGTGACTTCCTCAGAACGGCAGTGAGGTGTAAATGTGTGTGTGTGTGCTACAACAGTCAACCTCAAAATATTCAGGTCGAACCCTCTGGCCACCACAACACAGGGGTCTTAACCGCACAAATAGGAGGTGGAATGATGGAGGGAGGGGATGGAAGAAGCTCAAGCACTTAAACTTTAATGAGGATAGGGTCTGTTATAGTCATCTTCATCCTCTAGCCAATGAAATGCCGGACCACAGCCAACAAACGCAATCTCCTTTTTTTACTTCCAGCTCTGAATTTCTCTCTCATTTCACCTGACATACAATCACACTTTCATCCATCTCTTCCCCTCCAAAAAAATCAGAAACTAACTCCTCCCTGTAGATGTCTGGATGGAAATGTTCTTAATCGGATTGGGAGTAAAAGGTTTGGAGGGCTCACTAAAGGGATATAAGGTGCCCACCCAAGTTCTAAAAACATTTCTAATGGGTCCTGAATGTAACATCAGTTTCACACAAAAACGACAAATGTTTTTGGAAGTAATATCATGTAAAAATATAGTGTAAATGGGGATTCTGATCACAAGTCTTTCCATTTGTATGTTTTTAACCATCAGAATGACAGATTCTAATTCTCGGTGTTACTATTTGTCATTTTATCTGTTTTTTTTTCTCTCTCAAATAAAGTAATTAATAAAAGTAATTGTTTCTAAATGTGCAAAGTGTGTGCGTTTGTTTTGTGTTCTGTCTGAGAACAACGCCTGAAGCACCAGACAGGAAATGCAAAGTACAAAATCTCCACTGCTGTTTAAGCAGGTCATCATGAATGACCCTTCACCTTTGACTTAAACCCTGTGTTTAAGCACAAAGTTCACGCTAACCCTCACGTTAACCCCAAACCACGCACACAAATGAAAATACAGAAAAAACAGGAAAGGTAACCATGTGTGCTGATTTATAACATAATGAATAACAGGCTTTTTTGGAAACAAAATCGTTTTTTCCCAGGTTTCCAGCAACAAGCAATAGTTCATACTCAGAGCTTAACGTACAATTATTAGAAGCGTGATTTCGCAGTTAAATGACAAATAGAGACCAAGCAAGCTAAAAAAAGTTCTGGAACCGAAGTGATTTTAATCTAAATTAAATAAATAGAATGATAAACCATGTAAAAATGTACATGCATACACGTCAGTGATATACTGAGAGGCCGATTAGAAGATTCACACTGATCAAAGATTACAGAGATCACATCTCTAAAAAGCTGCAATTTATCCATTTCGAGAATAAGACAGGAAAACCTGTTTTCTGTCTTACGCTTTTGTTTCTGTGTCTGTTCAGCATCACTGAGTGCGTGTATGTACACCTGCGCGTGATTGCTTTGCAGTCCACTGAAGGTTTTCATGTATGGAAAAGATCTGCTTTTATTAGAGCATATTTAAGATGACAATCCTGTCGCCATGAAAGACCAAACACCCACACACTCGCTCAACACACACATGTGCATTTAAGCTGCCTACCCATCTGACTTCCCGTCTCTTTAAAGAAAGGATGTGACAGCATCTGCTTTGATGATTTTGTACAATGCCATTAAAAATGAAAGAGGAGATTAAAGGACAGAAAGAATGGACAGAACACACTGCTCTGTTTTCGCTGAAACAGGCTCAAGGCGTTACAGAGGGGTTTAACGTTAGAAACACACTGGATGTTTTTGCAGTTTCATTGAAACAATTATTTCATGTTTCTGTTAGTCAAAACAAGATTATGGTGCAGCTGTGTTAGATTGTGAGAACATGTTCTTCTGAAAGCTTTGGATATTCACTCTGGCAGTTCAAATCAATACTACTAATACTACTAACTAATCTACAAACACCATGTTGAGATGCCCAAACTAATAACCTCATGATAGAGCCACATTGTCTCCATTTTTCAACAATTCTAGACCTTAACAGGAAAACTAGAGTGTCTTTTTCAGTCAGTTCAGGACACATTCACAAAAAAAAATTTTTTTGTATGGACAGTTTATTATATGAACATATTTGTTCATATAGTAAACAAAATAAAGGTTCGATTTCAGCCACGAAAAAAAGCAATTATTAGTATTTCATTTTAAAATATCATGTGGAAGAATTAGAAAAAGAACCGGAATGACTAAAAGAAACAAGGTTGATCCTTTAAAACTTCATCTGGAGCCCAGTCAACATCTGCCACACAACAATCTGTCACGCACACACACAGGCTATAAATAGCTTGTTCAGTCACCTGCAAACATTTATCTCCACAGTCTCAAATGACTGACTTTAAAGTATCTAAATGTTCAATAAGTTTTGACCTTCTCAGGTAAAGTCCACAACCACTGTACTCAATAAAATAAGCTGAAACATCATTCATAAATGTGCAATCTGATGTGGCTCAGACAGCAGAGATCGTCAGAAATCACATGGATTTCATCACTGTCTGCAAAAGATTGTTTTCAATAAATGGTAAACAAACCAGGATAAAAATAGAAAAGAGGAAAATATGCAGAAACAATATCCCACCATAAAAGGAGACAAAAAAAAGACCAAGAAATTAAGAAGAATGAGTGAAAAGCTTGCACGCATTTGTAAAAAAATAACCCATGGACTGACCAACAATGTGACTCAACCTAGATGTCTCAGTCCAGTTTTTTCTTCTTTGTCCAGTCTTTCATTCCTCCTACATCTGATCTCCCTGGCTTGCATTAGTTCCTAAGTATGATTGTCTTAACAGAAACTTGCGTAAACAGCGAGAGGAAGAGACTGAACTTTTTTCTTTACTCACCAGGGTACTGGTTGTTATCGAGGTCAGAATCTCCACGTAGGGTGAATCCAAAGCCTGCTGGGATGGCGGATGAGGCCCAGTTGCCTTTCAGTACTTGAGATGCCTGTGACATCAGCCCAGATTTTTGCCCGTTATAGATGAAGACCATGCCACCACGATCCTCTCCTGCGAACGGAGCTCCTATTGCCACATCTGAGTAAGAAAAAGATGGAGAAACAATTTTTTTTGTCAATAACAGCATATACAAGATATATGCTTTGTTTCCACTCACAGCCTACCTATGGACGCCTGTCATCAGAGTTACAAAATAGAAATTACGAGAGGAAGTTAAAATGAGAAATACTTACAATTAGGACAAAAACTGTTGTTGTATTTTGAGATACAAAGCATCAGTTGGGAGAGTCTCAAATGTGTTAAAAAGTCACAATTATATGGGAAAGGCGGCATTATAAGGCATTGAGATATAACATCCAAATTCTGATACATACTGTAAAGTCACAACGTGAGATATAATTTCTATATAAATGATATAAAGGTTAGATATAAATGCTCAATTTTGAGATACTCGCAATTAAAAAGATATAAAGTGGTAGTTGCAAGGTAAATTCTAAACAGTAAGAGAAAGTCTTAATTCTCTCAAATAGCTGTGAAATATGAAAAGATATAGAGATTTTGAGTTGAAGTCACAAAGTTTTTATTCTAACATAAAACCAGGTTTCCAAACAGTATCTACCAGATCATCCGGATTCACATTAAGTTAAGATCTGCTCCATTTATAATTTATTATTGATTATTTCAGTGTTTGATGTGTTGGAGAGGAACAGAGAGATGCTTTCATGTGGAAGAACAGAGAATGCTGCTGAAAAGAATACAGATGATTTACACAAAGCTCTGCAGGGAGCGACCACTCTTTTCTCTTCGACACTGAGGGACTATTACAGAACAATAACAGACTCATGCACAAACTCAAGTCCAAGTCCACTACGGCATGGCCAATAAATCTCCAGGGTAGGGTTATCTGTTCAAGTGTTCCTCCTGCCAGAAGCGCTGCTCAAGTCATTAACCTACATTTGGGCAGCAGCACACGCACATGAGGGGGAAAATGAAGAAACAGAGAAATGCTGACCCAGACAGAGATGCCCACTGAGGGGCAGAAAGGCAGAGGAACAGAGCGACTGAGGGGATGTTAAGGAAATAAGCTCTATAAAGATCTATGTCAGGGATATTCACATTACTCTGCTTTAGGGCTGATGTTAAAAAATGACCAGGGGTCACTGAATTATCGGGTAATAATAATGATATACGGCTTTCATTTGGTTTAAAAGTGTGACTTACTGCATTTCAGCCTCGTATATTTATCAAAACTGCTGGAACCTCTTTAAAAGACCCTTTCCACTTAGAGTAGACTATGCGAATTTGATTGTCACATCTTATTTATGCATAAATTCATTCATTCATAAATGCTTCCATATCCTCCCATTAGAATACATTGAGTATATGCACCAATAATGAAAAATATACTGAAGCATAAAAACGAAACTGACATTGTAGAGCAGATTACAAGGCAGTTTACTTCTGGTTTGAAACAAAAACTCTTTTTTAGAAATTCAAACAATAAGATACAATTTTGTGGCTCTTTAATGTTTAGTGACAGATTGCTGTATGCTTCAGTTCAAGAATTATGTGGACAGATCACTTCTTACTACGAGTTATAGCATGAAATAAACATGAATGAACATCCGAAAGTGTGCCGTTTTAACCATGGAAAGATGTCAATATGCACCAATTTTCAAGTTCAAATCTACTACCTTTCATGTAAATCAAACTCCCAGTGATTATAATTAACTAAATATATATATTTTTATCTGCCATTGTTATTTTTATTATTATTATGGTAACACTTTACAATACATTGGCACTAATATGCTTTAATTCATGCTTATTTAATGCATAATGAAATAAACCATTCTTAATAACTACTGTATCAGCAACAAATGATGTCAATATTACTTGGACAATCAATAAATTGCTATCATTTAAATGTGTCATAAAGTATTAATTCCATAATAACCTATTATTTTGACTAATAGTGTAAACATGTTAATTACTCCAATAGGTCGAAACAGGCTTATCAACTTCCAGCTATCTGCTTTAACTAATCATTAGCTAATGATTCGCAAAGGTATCATTATGTTACTACTGTACTTTACTTGCTGAGGTGCTTGACTAACTAATACAAAATTCAACATCACAATGACATATTTCATGTCATTAACTTTGTGCATCAGTTAATTATGCTTTAGCATTAGCATTATTTAATGCCTATTTGTGCACCCATATTGTAAAATGTTACCATTATTTTAATTATTATTATTATTATTATATTATTATAAGTCCATTAGAATTTGGACCATTGTTGGACCCAGTGGTTTTTCATATCTGTAGACGTTCATATCTCACGTCTGTTTTTCTCCACTGTGGCGTGTATTCAATTAAGACACACAATTAACTGTCTTGTTATATATGTATATACCCCAGCGTCTACTTAAGTCTGCCCCATAGCATCAAATCAGTGTGACTGTGACAAATCTTTAAGGCTGTCCACATTACAAGTTGTGTAATGGGGAAAAATTAGAGAGGTTTACAGAACCTTTCTGAATATAATGTCCTTTGGTGTACCTTGGTTGTAGTGTAGACATGGAAACTGCAACTGAACTGTAAAAACCATAAAGTAGTTGAGGATAGTTATGTCTGCTGATAACCTCACGGGGAGCTGAATTTCACCCATAGGCCAGGCTTTGAGTATCCCTGATATATGTCCTCACTCTGTAATGAAAACAACTAACAAACTCCACAGAACTGACAAAAACAAAGGGATGAAAGAATACAGACTACGGAAAGTGAGTGAGCCCATGACTAGTAACAGATCTGAGTGGAATGTGTGCTTATGGAAATCCTCTGAGCTAAGCAAAGCGTTCTGAGGCAGACGGGAAACAAAAGTTTAATTAGACTTAGAAAAATAAAATCATCACCACAAGAAAGTGCTCATTTCCGTCCACTGGACCACCGTGTGTGTGTGCGTGTGTGAGTGGGAAGTGTGTGTGCGTACACGTGCATCAGTTTCACTGTTTCTCTTGGGTGAGCTCCTCTCTATAAATATCCGTCGCGTGTTGTTGGTGATTCTTGATCATTTCCTTTTCCTGTTTTCTAGCAGTGGGCACAGTAGCTGGCACAGTGCCCAAAGACCCCCAACATTAACAGTCAGACTGTCAACGGAAAAGAAAAGCATAATATAAATGAGACCGAATTCATTATGACACTTTACAAGATACTTAATTGTGCGGCTTGGCCTTAATAGACTGCATACATATACTACATGCCACAGTAGAGAGAAACAGACATTTTACAGACATAAGAAACCACTGGGTCCAAAAATAACACACATGAATTGTAAAGTCATGCTCAAGGGCCTAATCATATTTTCTAGCCCTCTAATTATTAGCTCTAACGTACTTTGTTAAAATGTTCTTTCATTAATGATTGCTTTTTTAGAAGATTTGTACAGATTCTGTCTGGGCCTGCCAACAACTAAACTAAACACCAGACTGTATAGACACACACATAAGTGATGCTTCTCACTGGATCTTCTCAAAAAGCAAATCCATCCGGAGGCAACAGAGCAACAAAACTGAACAAACAGAGCTCAGAACAAAGCCAAGCACCTAGCTATAAGATGGAATAATTCATTCAGCAGAAGTACAGAAACACACAGACACTGTGACAAGAGTCACTTCATCACACCAGTGCAGCCATATGGCTGGTGTAACAGAGATACAGTGTGTGATATCAGATTCATTATGACCATATCAGTTATTGATTAAGTCATTGTTCTCCAAAACCTAATACATAATGTGATACTTCTACATTTCCAGAAAAAAAATAGTCAAGATCTACAGTATAAGTAATTCACAAAATGAACCCCTGCGTAAATCAAAGTGTGTTTTGTTACCATAAAACACAAGTTATATAAAGTCTCTAAGCACACTGGCATTTCATACAAGTGATAAAGTCTTATACGACAACATGCAGGAAAATAGAGAATCAGGTGGCTTACATCTCATGTATGGATATCATATACTCATCTTATTTTCATCCCCATCAAGTGTCATTTTAAAATTACACTGACATTTTGGATTTTGTTACAGTAACATATGGAGCTGATTCATAGAGTGCACATGTGCACACACGCATAGGCCTACACACACACACACACACACACACATACATAGTGACCAGCACAACAGAAAACCTCTGTCTGCAACTCAACTCAATCTGTCTGTAGTGATGGAGATGATCTGTGGCTGATTAGTCAGGTCTAAACTCAACCCATGAACACCTGGCTTCTTTCAGGTGCAGAAAGATTTCTTAAAAATCATAAGAAATAGAGAAATGACAACATAATTAACGATGATCAGGACAGAGAGACTGAGAACTGAGAGACAGAGCTACACAAAAAGGATTTTTTCCAGATTATTAGTACATTTATAAACTCTTTTTATTGTTACATTTCTGGCAGTATTTAATATACATTTCTAAATGATTAAAATCTGATTAGTGTAGATTTTTTCATCATATACATTTTTTGTTGACCTTTATTTATTAATATCTTTTGAAATACTATTGGTTGAAAAGCAACAGGAATATAAAACCCCCTGACCACAATCTCCACAAAACACACACATACACACACACACGTAACAGAGTGATTTACACCCAACTCTTCACAGGAAAATGCAGACAAGGGCACCGAATCACTAATTTCCCAACTAGCTAGAGCTGTACATTTCAAGCATGTGCTAGAGAGACAGGATATCCTACAGAAAAAAGGCAAGTAGGAAACGGATGTATGTGTAACCTCTGTCTCACTGGCCTTGGAAAAACTCCTGAAAAATGCAAGACAACACTCTGACATTAATGCAAACACTTACCAAGGTAGCCATCCTGGTTGATATCTCCTAGAGGAGCGATGGCACTTCCATACCGGCTGAACAGGTGCGTTCCAGTGAGCGTGATTGGAGGGGAGAAGAGAAGCCTGTCTTCTTGCAGGTACAAGTACACACGGCCCACCTCACGAGGTTTACTCTCAAACTCACGGTCCATGTAGAGTGGAGCTCCAACTAGCACATCATCTAGCCTGCGCGGGCACATAAATTCACAAATTTGATACAAACACCTACTGGTTTGGAATTTTTGGAGGCCCACAAGTAACATAAATTGTACATGTATTTGTTTTGAAGATGCTTTACTTGGAAACTGAGCGGATGGTTAACAACTGAATAAAGACCTGCAGCTTTATAGTGCATGTTTCAAAGTCAAAGCATCATACAAGACGTCACCCTTGAGGTTTCAAGACAGCGATATATACAAGGAGGTGCACCACTGAACCACTGTAAAATATGAGCCATCAGAGAAGACAAAGTCGAGCCAGTGCATGACAGTATCATGGCAGGGGATAAAGCATTAATCTTAGAAATGCTGATAATATAAAACAGAGACATTTTGCTTGGAAATATGAATTTAGGAGTATGTTTTGGACTGCGTGAGGACTGATGGAGGAGTACCAAAATGTTTCTACAGTTCGGAACAGGGCATTCTGAGAATAACGTGGACTGAAACCAACAAAGATGGTGGCGGAATTCCAATGATAAAATGGAATGAAACATTGTATAAAATTCAGGTTTGTATTTCTCAGACTTCTCAGATCTAAGATAACAGATATAACAAAGTTATGTTATTTGATATCTAAAAATAAATCACTGCTTTTAATACGTTTCACCATTTAGTAGTCAAAAAATAACAGAAACGATGCATTGATTTCAACACTAAAGACTGATTGGCCTAGATTCCAGCAAATGAGCCATTTCAGCAGCTAATGAGCTGTAATTCACTCTGTGCGTTGGTCATTGCTGGTGTATCATTTAACTGCTATGTACCGTTGGTAAGAAAGCCTTTCAGTAAATCGCATAAACATATGTCAGCATTTCAGACATGCTGTAAGAGAAGGAGCTTTGGCGCTGATGTGTCAGCAAAGTTTTGTATCCTCATAAGACCAAATTAGAAACAAATTTTATACATATCAAATTCCTTCTTGGATGATGTGAACATTTAAACAAGGGTCACGTAAACCAAAGCTTAGCGCTTGAGTCTAAATAAGCCAAGCCCATATAAAACCTCATGGTCCTATTTATATGATTTATATGGTCCAAGTTCTATTTAGTTCTGAATACACTGTGTAACTAAATATAGCGTGAGCTGGTAAATTAAATTAGCTCAAAACAAATAATATGGACAGATAAGAATGCCTTGATTCAATGCAGACAGACCATGGAACACCTTTGTACTATGTCTACAGAATGTGCTTTTTTGAGTTGCCTCACATAGGGATAAACATATGAACTTCATGTAAACAGACTTACCTACGTACCACAACCTCTTACACTGAATAACTTTTTTTGTGACCTTACATGTCATTGGACATTCATTTCCATATTCACTTACCCATCTCCATTTAGATCAGTCACTGCAACAGTGTATCCAAAATAAGAGGCCATCTGCCAGAAAAAAAAATGTATAGTCCAATTTAGACATAAGTATATTGAATAAATATCATTATGCTTTTATTGGCTGTGGAAGGCAAAACTCAAAAAAAAAAAATTATTTAAAAGAGGTGTTTGTGTACAATTTCTATTGATCATGGGGCCATTAACTTCATCAAATGACAACGCACAGGTACCCAGATGTGAAATGCAGTCACAATTTAATTATCTAAAAGAGCCATTTTACCTCTCTGTCTAAAATTAGACAAGCAATCATTTACATGTATAAATTATTGATAAACAACTATGTCAAAATGTGGTTGTCTGTTGCATTCACCACAACTTAGAACTGCCCCAAAACTCATGCAAATAACTAGCAAACAAATATTTAAAAAAATCAAATTAAAATATTAAAAACAACAGTTAAAACTATGGAATCCTGTTTCCGCCACTGAATAAAAAATGTAAAACTGGTTAGTGTGACCTATATATAAACTTGCAAATGAAAATTCTAAAGTCAGAATTTAAAGTTTCAATTATATGATATAGTCAGAATTGCGAGTTGAAAAAAAAGTCAGAATTGCCATACATAAAAATAAGAATTGCAAATTTATATCTTGAAAACTCACTATTGTGATATAAAGTCGCAATTCTGATCTGAAAAAAAGACTGATATGTTCTCAGAATTGCGAGTTTATAATTCATAGTTCTAACATTATAACTCGCAATTGAAAAAGCAAAAGTTAATTTTTTATTCAGTGCCACAAACGGGCTTCTATACAAAACAAACAAACAAAAAAAATAAATAAAAGGTCAGACAGTTACTCACCTGCTCCCCAGTAAAATTCTGAATAAAAGACAGGTTTGTTGCATTGATCACAGCCACCTATAATAAGAGAAGAGTCGGACTGTATTAGTGCTAATAAAACACAGTTTCTATTCATGACAGATCGTCATGATTCTGATGTACTGCATGGACTTGTATATCTGACCACATGTCTGTCCTCCACTCCAAACCAGAGTGATTTTCCTCATGTTAGGCATTTAGCGCTCTAATAATTACATCCAGACTGATCTTAGTAGATGTTTTATGGGACACGTATGACTGAGCTACTAAATCAAACAAAGCCACATATGGCTAATACCCAAGAATATAACATGCAGCATAAAAAAAGATCCAAATTCCCTTTCTGCCTCACAAACCGCCCCTCCAGCTGAATATGATTCTGTTTAATTTAGGGCCAAAGGGGACACCCCTACGTCCTAGATGCTACAGTCCTAATTGGGAATTCCTTCTTAAGACTTCAAATCACATCCAGATGAGAAACTCGCAGGCACACAAGTGACGAGGTTTTACCGGAATACCAGTCTTTGCAAAACATACAGCTTTTTTGGTTTATTTGAATGAACAAATGTTTAGTACAAAGGTAGTGACTAACCTTTCTCACATTCTTCCTTCCCCCTTGACCTTTGATTCCATATCTTACCGTGACAAAAACACAGGAAACAAAGTCTGTTTAGGACTGTATACTTACATAACCGAAGTTGTGTGCCCCTCGAGGTACCCCTGCTACCAGTTCTGCATAGAGGATACACGAAAAGCATACAGTAAACATACCTGGGATATTTACACATGCGTCAGCAGGTTTATATATTTTAGACTTGCAGAGTTTGAAGAAACAAATGATGTGCTTCAGTACTCAACAATAATAAAACATACACTTTTCTTGTTTTGAGAAGAGTGTGCATGCGTTAAGGTTTCCACACTCACAAGCACTTATCTAGTGCATCTCAGGCTAAACAGTGAGGTGGGACGTGTGAGTGTTGTTAATCTCGTCTCTGTCAACACCATGTCAGTCACTCATTTATTATAAATATTTAGAAGAGAGAGACAGAGAGGAGCGAGACACACAGTGAAGGAGACAGAGGCTGTCTGAGGCCTGATGGATGATCTTGGAGATAGTGATGTGGTGGGAGGGTTTGCGGCTGTCTGTCGGATTTGTCCCACCCACTGAGATCGGAGAGAGGGACCATTCAAAAGTCTGCCTTGTTTCTAACTTGAAATCTCCCAGACTCCCAGAGACCCATCGCAACCCTGTGCATCGTCCTCGACCCTTCCCCCCGCCACCTCAAATTTCCCGCCTTCCTTGACCGCAAAGTGTGCCACAGCAAAGGCCATATATGAAACTCTGACAAAAAGAGATCAGCATGTCTCTCCTCTCTGAATTCACCACTAATCTAGACCAGATAGAACATATGTCTGAGAAACACGTAGAGGGAATTCTTGGAAGAATGAGCTGAAACCGCCTATTGCGTTTCGCTAAAGGAATTGCACAAATCAGTTAACAGAGCACATATACCCCCCAAAATGGTGCTAGACACAATTTTGTCACCATTTTCTGTCTAGCAGGTCATTTTTGAGCAGGGCTGGGTATCGTTTGAATAATGTACATACCGATACCGATATCTTGAGTTTGATACCGGTTCCTGAAAGATACCTTTTTCAATACCAAGTTTTAACAAAATTACATTATCACAAAACAAAAAACAAAAAAATTCAGCTTGTTGACATTTATACAGCCTTAAAGCCTCCTGAGCCACCGCAGGGAAAAAATATATCCAACACAATGAATCAGTGCAAATTAGTTTTAATAAAGTTCAAATAGTTTTTAGTTTACACATCTGTTATGCTACCTTTACACTAGTTCATTATTATTTATTCTTACAATAGCCTTATCATTTGTTCCCCTCTGAAAATTTTGTGTATTTACATTTTTTAAGGCATAAAACATTTGTCTTTTAATTAATGAAGATTTCATTTCATTGTTGGAAATAAAGGGGGCTTTATATTACAGTTTAAAACACTGAAGAAATACTGTTTTAATCATTTTTGTAGTAGCCTATTATGTACATTCTACTGAACAATAGTCATATACTTCTGCTGCCATATCCAAACCAAACTTTTATTTTGATGGCTTGCCATGAATACATTTACAGTTCTGTGTGTACATGATATGATGATAAATTTACTCAAATGAAGTGATCAAACGCTCTTGAAGTAACCCTCGGAGCAGTTCTGGAGATGTTATTCATATAGTCTGTATTTATGTCCTCATTTAGTGAGATGCGAGACATTAAAATCAACGGAAGCGTCACGCACAGGTCAGTATGCTTGTAAAGAAAACAGCACGTCTGCGGCATACATTAAGACAGAGACACGCAGAATTCCTCTTTTTTATGGTTGAATATTGACAAATACTATTGAAACCCGGGAGTGTGTGGAGGAACTGCGCCGTGCGCGATACAGAGAGCGCAACTAGACCTGCAGTCGTGTAAATGATACAAATAACATAAGGCTATTTTACACACTTCTGGTCAAACACACTGATGCAGTCTTATTGACGTTAATGAAATTAACCCCTTTAAGTATCGAAATTGGGTACCAAACGATGAGAGGTTTTTCGATACTCGTTTGTATCGAGGCAATTCGGTCGGTGCCTATAAAGTATGGACCTCGATTCCCAGCCCTAGTTTTGAGTGGTCTGTGATACTTTATGATCATCATTTGATGAATTACTGCAGTCATGATCAATACACTCTATAAATTGTTTGTTATTTCACCAGAAAGATATACATATGTCACCCTTGAACAAAAAAAACATAGGTAGCATGGCATATCCGAAATCATTAGGATATTCAGTAAAAATCATGTTCCATGAAGATATTTTGTAAATTTCCTACCGTAAATATATCAAAATATAATTTGGACAATTTTAAAGGCGATTTTCTCAATATTTAGATTTTAGATCAGATTTTCAAATCTCAACCAAATATAATTTTAATAATTTACCCTTATGACCACTGTTTTTGTGGTCCGTGGTCACATATACATAAAAAATTGTGAATGTATTAACATCACACTATATGTAATTTTACAGTAAATGATGTTTAGAAAGAAAATTTAGGAATTACAGTATCATACAATTCACAATGAAAAAGAGTAAAATTAACAAAAGTCCCCGTGGGACAAATCACTTGATTATATTTCATAAAACAGTTTTCTTTCTTCATACATTAGTTGGGGGTTTTTTGTCCTATTTTCAAAAATAAAACTATAGCACAATTTATGTTTATAATGTTAATGTTTAAAATATCTTAATGTAAGATTATATAATATCTTAAAAAATTGTAATATTTTAACATTATATGACCTAATGACATCCAGCAATATCAGAAACACTCTCACTGTATTTTACCGTGACCTTTTGGCAACCACAGCTGCTTTTTTAACCAGCCATTTTTTTCAGTGTTAAAATTGTAAACAAACACCACTTTTTAAAATGTAAATGTGTACTTTTCAATTAGATGCACTCTATTGTATAGCATAATAATTCACACAAGATTATTCTATATCAGATTTTAGTCAAGTTGGGTTGTGGGTGGTTGGCAAATAAGTTGCAGGGTTTTCCAGAACATTACTGTCTGATGGATAGTTAGGCTAATGATTGCTTATGAGTCAATGTGGGTGCACACATGTGTGTGTTAGAGAGGGATGACAGACTGCAGATGGGTTGTTTGTCACTGGGTGGCATGTCAGGGACAGAATTCTGGGAGTGCTCTGTAATTATGGTCTGAGGCTGAAGTTCTGATCAAAGCTCAATAAGCAACAAATCCACACAACAACCACACACAGAGACAAGAGCTCTCTCTCATGCACTCAAATTAATACATAAACTCTACAAAAGATGCAGAGGTTTGTTTTTGTGTCTGAGATAGAGGTCTTCTACTCGAAGATGTTTTAAAGAATGTTCTGTCTACACATGGAGTCTTTTAAGTTCCACAGAAACAACATGATGGAGTAAATAATAGAACTATCATTTTTGGGTGAACTATCCCTTTAATCTGTATCAAAATCTGTAATCATATATAAAAGGTTTAAATGTTCTCACCTTGTTCTGAATCACCTGTGAACTCTCCGACTGCTACAGAGTAACCTACACAGAAAGAGAAAACCAGAACGATTACAGTGAGAGGAACAGTTAATGCAGCTAACCAAAGTGGTTCAGTTTAAAATGAATGTTTACTGATGTTGGTTTTATCCTGTCATTTTATTATTGATTGCACTATTATTGTGACAGTCCATCTGTGATGATGATTACAGTGACAGTATGATTACATGATGACAGTACAGGGAAAATGTTCATAGGATTTTCAAGTGTGTATTTAAAGAATATGTGTGTGTTTTGAGGTCTGTAGTTCCAGATGGAAATGTTATCAGTAGGCACAAACTTAGCACTGAACTGAGCTATGGGACAGAGGGCCAAGGTTACCTCAACACGCACCAAAAAAGCTCATGTGTGTCCATGTGCGCGTGTGTTTATTAAATTACCCAGAGGGCTGGTCCTCTGACCCATAGACAGGGCCCCAAAGCAAATCGCTGGTGTCTCATAAAGCATCTTTCCCTTTCAAAGGCAAACACACACAAACATGTTTCTTACCTAGGTAACTGTCATCATATGCATCTGATGCAGCTACAGTCTGCTTCTCTCCCTGAACTTTGCGCAGAATATTTTTCAGGGAATAGCCATTCAATATTTCAGCAACACCTGCAGTGATCACTTGACCTAAACACACATAAATACACATTAGTTTCCACATAGGCCTACTGATTGATATGCATCGCAGACACTGTACAATTGTGGTGGCAAACTGTGAGGTACAAATATTTATGTAGAAATCATGCAATGTAATATATATATATATATATATATATAGGTTTATAGGCTAAAGACACAAGTTTCTACATAAAAAAATCTCTTTATATATAAAAAAAATCGTAAAAATATTTTTTATATAATTTTTATATTGGTATAAAATTATATTAAGATCAAGTATATATATATATATATATATATATAAAGTCTAAGTAGCAACATGGGCAAAACCAAGGAGTTGTTAAAAGACACTACAGACAAAATTGAGGACCTTCACAAAGCCGGAAAGGGCTACAGGGCAATTGCCAAGCAGCTTGGTAAAAAAAAGAACAACTGTTGGAGCAATTGTCAGAAAATGGAAGAGGCTAATGATGACTGTCAATGTCCCTCGGACTGGGACCCCACGGAAGATCTCTCCTCGTGGGGTATCAATGATGCTAAGAATGGTGAAGAATCAGCCCAGAACTAGTCGGGGGGAGCTGGTCAATGCCGTGAAGAGAGCTGGGACCATCATTTCCAAGGCTACTATCAGTAATACACTAAGACCTCATGGTTTAAAATCTTGCATCGCACGAAAGGTTCCCCTGCTTAAGTCAGCCCATGTCCATGCCTGTCTGAAGTTTACCAGGGACCATCCAGATGATCCAGAGGAGTTATGGGAGAAAGTCCTGTAGTCAGATGAGACCAAAGTAGAACGTTTTGGTCTTAACTCCATTAACTGTGTTTGGAGGAAGAAGAATAATGAGTATCATCCCAATAATACCATACCTACAGTGAAGCATGGGGCTGGAAGCATCATGCTCTGGGGTGTTTTTCTGCACAGGGGACAGGACAACTGCACTGCATTAAGTAGAGGATGAACGGGGCCATGTACTGTGACATATTGGACCTTAGTCAGAGCATTAAAAATGTCTTACAACATGACAATGACCCAAAGCACACAGCCAGGAAAACCAAGGAGTGACTCCGTTAGAATCATATCAAGGTTCTGGAGGTGCCTAGCCAGTCTCCAGACCTAAATCCAATTGAAAATCTTTGGAGAGAGCTGAAACTCTGTGTTGCTCAGCGACAGCCCTGAAACCTGACAGACCGAAACCATCTAGAGAGGATCTGTTTGGAGGAGTGGGCCAAAATCCCTCCTGCAGTGTGTGCAAACTTGGTGAAGAGCTACAGGAACCATTTGACCTCTGTAATTGTTAAGAAAGGCTTCTGTACCAAATATAAAACATTTTTGACTCAAGTGATCAAATACTTATTTGACGCAGTAATTCCCAAATAAATTGTTAAAAAAATCATACAATGTGATTTCTGGATCTTTCTTTTTAGATTCTGTCTCTCACAGTGGAAATGCACCTATGCTGAAAATTGTAGACCCCTACATGATTTCTAAGTA
>JAUMHI010000058.1:11553146-11564149 GCA_032359435.1 Enteromius unitaeniatus | reverse complement strand
TTCTTTTTAGATTCTGTCTCTCACAGTGGAAATGCACCTATGCTGAAAATTGTAGACCCCTACATGATTTCTAAGTAAGAGAACTTGCAAAATCACAGGGTGATCAAATACTTAGCGCAAATAATATCTAATTTAGATGTTTCATATTTGAAAATGTTTCCAGTGGAAATACCACTGTTACAGCAGATTGGTCCATTAATTGATAATTTGATCCAAGGATGGAAGCTTAATTCTGAACAGGCAGAAACAAGAGGACAAATCTTGTCTTAAAACGGGTAAAACCTCCCTGTATTACTTTCACAACATTAGTATTTGTCATTCTGCATCTATCTAAACTACACAAGCACTGGACAAAACAACACAGATGCTAGTTTTCAGATTAAGATGTAAGAGTGAGAGGAATGTCTTCCATTTATGTTGTTCACGTTCAATAAACACATTACTCTCTTTTACTACCAGCGTGACCTGAACCCCAAGCATTAATCTCTCTTAATGTGTGTGTTTAGCTGTGTGTCTGTGTGTACATGCGTCTCTATTAATTTGCATTAGTTTTGTGGACACATGACACAACGTAGTACTTTTTCTCCTCATAGAAATCTGTCATCTCCCCCCTCAAAAAAAGTATGAAAGGCAAAGGTTAAGATGGACTGAGCGTGGGAAAAGAGGAGAGGAGAAAAAGTAAGTGGCAGGTCATAACTTCTAATGCATCTGTATTTGTCCACAACATGAAGCATATGAAACAAATAGAGAGACCCTGTGTCTGGCATTACATTTTTGTGTCACCTGTCTCTCCATTACAACTAAGACCAATAACACATGTGAGACGTGACGTGGAACCCGGTATTATTAGTATTTATTAAGAGCCGTGACTCTGAGTTCAGGCTGTGGGGGTCTAAAGATTGAACAAATCTGTTTTCGTGTCCTAACATACGACTGCAATTACACAACAAACATCTAGCATTGTGATCCAAATCCAGACACTTAAACAACTGCATATACAGTATATCCGGCCACAAAATATTTAGCTGTGCCTCATTTGGTCCATTCCACGCATGTTTTATTCCAAGATTTTTCACTTCACTACAAGAAATACAGTGAGATTCTTGAAGGTTTCTTGCAACTGGATTTAAAGCATACTTTTCTATCACTTCTTCAGCCATTCATACAAAAAGAAAAAAGTAAGAAAAAAAACAACAACAAAAAGACACTTCATTTCCAAAAGTCAGTTTATGGGTAATTAAATATGTGAACCTAGACCACAAAACCAGCCATAAGTCGCACAGGTATATTTGTAGCAATAGTCAACATACATTGTATGGGTCAAAATGAGCAACTTTAATCACTATTTTACACCAAAATATTTACAATTAGAATATTAGATAAAGACCAAGATATTTTGTAATGTCTTTTTATGTAATTGTAATTTTATGTAATTATGTCCTACTATAAATATATCAAAACTTAATTTTTGATTAGTAATAAGCATTGTCAAGAACGTCATTTGGACAACTTTAAAGGTGATTTTGTCACTTTTTCAAAATTTCTGCACCCTCAGATTTTATAGTTGTATCTCGCCAAATATTGTTCTATCCTCACAAACCATTCATCAGTGGAAAGCTTATGTATTACGTATGTATAAATCTCAATTGTTCTTAAATTTACCCTTATGACTGGTTTTGTGTATAACAAAATTACAATTTTTAAAAATACAGAAATAAAATGTCATTTTAAAAATTAAAAAAATATCTTTTGTAAAAAAAAAAAAAAATGAATGAATTTTAATTCAATAATATTGTTTGTAAAAAAAAAAAAAAAAAAAAAAAAAAAAAATGTGCATTTACAAAGCTAAGTAGATCAACTCAACACAAAGTTTACCTGCCAATTTTGTTAATCAGCCAGATGGGTTAATGCTGGCAGTTTCTGAATGGCCTAACACTTGCTGATTAATATATCTCTAACATAAACACCACTAAACATATGCAGGTGTACAGATTTCTGTATTCTATTTAAATGCATTTCATCGCCAATTGTGCAGAACGTATAATTCAGGCTAAAAGTGAAGAAGTGCAGGCATTCATTAACCTGTTTTCACTAGAGTTTAATAGAGATGATTACACCTCTAACGGTGCGCCAAAATTAAATCCACTGACCAGAGAGAGCAGCTCATTGACCTCTCTGTCTTCTATTATCAAGACCGCTATATAACTGCTATATCACTGACCCATCTGTGATGAGTGAACTGCAGCAGAACACTTCACTGATTGGCTAAACAGACCCAGAAATGGTAGCGCTAAAACACACTGAGATAATCCCTGATTATTTTGGTAACAGGGCTCATGGGAGGTGACGAGTCATGGTTCTGAGTGTCTGTTTTTCTGCTCTAAAGGTGGAGGAAAGGTCAGTTTGGTCAGTTTGTTGGACGGAACTGAGATTCTTGGGGTCCTGAGAGACTGTGAGTCTGGGATATGAGAGACTTTTGTCTGCCAATCTCACTCAGAGAGACTCAGTAAAAGGATGGAATGATGGAAAAGGCTAAATAATGAGGAGAAGTGTGTTACCTTGCCAGTAGAAACTCCCTGGCCCTCCCACAACCAGAGTCCCTTGCTGAGAGATGGAGACAAAAAACAAGTGAGGAAAGAGGAGAAAAGGTAGAAATGAGCACAAAGGTCTTAAAATGTGTTTGTGTTTATTTCTGTGTGTAAAGCCCTCTTTTTTTTCTGAATGAAGGGATACATAAAAGCGTTCCATTTAAAACTAGAAATGACTTCTGGGAGGGTTTGAACAAAAATCAGGACATGTCGCACATAAAGATGAAATACACAGACAGGGTTGAGGAGGGAGATTTGTTACCTTAGTAAAATCAACGCTGAAGCCCGCCTGGCAGAAGCCCTGGCCCTCGGGGTCGGGGTTATCTATAAAGATCAGAGCAATACAAGTCATTAGGATATGACTGAGTACAGAAAGTTTCAGCACTTCAAAAACAAATCTGTAAAATATTTAAGTAAATGGATAATGATGATAATAAAAGTCACAATTTTAGACTTTATAGTATTGTTTAATGAAATTAAATGTACATTGTGGGTCTAAATTCCCATTTGAACTACATAATTAATTAATATATTGGGAAGATTAAATATTATGATTAAATGTGTAATAATTAATTTTAGAGTTCTAACAGGAATATACAGTATGTATGCCATTTTATCCAATCACAAATCTGTGCAAATCCTCCCAAATGTCTGTAGGTTTTTATAAAACAAATTTTTTTCAAATATGGTGCGAACCCTATGCTTAATCCCAAACCTAACCATAACCAACTCCTTATTCATAAAACGATGATTGACTTTTAAGAATGATGTTTAAGTGCCAAGTCCAGGCCAAAATCGAACCTTAAAATCTGAATGTTTAGAAATGAGTATAGAAATGTGGTTCCAGAACCAACAAGAATATACAGTGATTTCTGTCACATGACATACTTATGTCCTGTGCGTGGCTGTAATATGTTGTACAGTAGGTGGGGAGGGTTAATGAGGCGGAACATGCCTTCTAAATCCCAATCCCGACAATACAATAAAAATACAATAACCACTCTCTCATTTCATCCCTGTTTCTCTTGCTTCACTTATCTGCCAGATTTCACTTAGTATGTAACTTCCTACATTTTCTCATTACTCCTGTCTTTACAAACGTGTGTATACACAAATCCATGAGAGTGTCCATAGCAGAGCAAACACAAGCTGGATTTTATCAACACTGAGCATCTCTGCCCTGAGTCTTGGCAGGAAGACGGCTGGCACTTGAGGTTGTTTGACAAAGAATGAGGAAAGTAATTCCTTGTGTGTCATATAACAATTTTCCCTCAGAACACATTAGGCGCATTTATCGTTATTAATATACCACTTCAGTCGAAACTAATTGTACATAGACACTCATGTGCATGCATGTAAATTTAAGAGAATGTGTATATCTGATATGACAGCAAGGGATTATACTACCATACTACCATAACACTGAATGACACTTTAAAGTACAGGAAATAATCAGGAAATTACATTAGAGTAAACATGTGAGTTGCCCATTTGGTCTTTGGCAACTGGCACAAATGAGATTCTGTCTGAAAAGCAAACCGGGCTCGACTACTCATTTTTGCTAGAAGGCCAGTCATCCAAAAAACACTAGCTATATGTAAGTGTATGTGCAATAAATGTCAAAAACCTCAAGAAGTGACAGTATTCTTGATGTTTTTGGATCGTCCAGCACTGCGTTAACGAAGAGTCTGCAGAGTGTGCAGCTTAGGATGATGCAGACGAGAAACGAATGCATGCATATTTCATTATGCAGATTTATGCCATTTGCACTTCAACAAACAGTGCCAAAACCTGTCATGTTCCACTGACTTATTGGTTCTGTCAGCCTTTGGGCAGAACTTGACTCATTTTAGGGCGGTATGCAAGAATTTTGGCTTGTAGGTGAACACACTAAATGAATACAGACCATCTTAGATACACTTCTAACTTGCATTGTGTCCATAAATAGCTCTGAGTTCATGCTATTTTTCGGAAAGCTTTCAAATATAACTGGTTATTGCAGTTTTATATACAAAATTGTCATGCAGCTATGCTACCGTTCAAAGGTTTGGGATCAGTTTAAAAAGATTTTTTTGTTGTTTCTGAAAATTTTTCGTTTGTTCACCATGGCTGCATTTATTTAACCAAAAATACAGTAAAAACAGTAATATGGAAAAATATGAATACAATTAAGCAAAATATTTTTCCATTTGAATGTATTTAAAATGTAGGAAGACATGTTTTTTTGTAACAGGTTTTTTTGTAAAAAGGTTTTTTAAATTTGTAAGTAGTTAAAGTTCACTGCATGCTCAACGGTTTGTTTTTGTGTGTGTGTGTGTGTGTGTGTGTGTACCTGGCATTCTCTATGTTATAGGGACCAAATCACCCCACAAGCATACAGTAGTGAAAGCAGTAAAATTTGACATTTTATGGTCCCAATGAGGGAATACAGCTTTTAAATCATATATAGCAGAAAATGTTGTGGAAGGGGTAGGGTAGGGAAAGGGGATATAAAATACAATCTGTCCAGTATAAAAACCACTACGTTTATGGAATGTCTCCATAAAACGGAAAAACTGTGTGAAATACTCACTGGTTCGACATGGAGAATACTCAGCATAGGCACTGAAGTTCTGCACAGCCACATAACAAGTTCCCACTGGATCCATCTCACTGCTGACCTTCACTGTCCTCCAGTGATAGAGGGGCGCACAAGCCTACAGAACCACACAACACCATGTTACTGTAAATAACAGCACTGATAGGCAAAGATCATGAGCAAAGATATTTAGGACAGAGCTGGAGATCCAGTTGTTTTCTGAATAAAATCTTTAGAATGAGCAAATTATTTGGAGAACAACAGTCACATTTGGAAACCATGCCTCATGTAATAACTCTGGGCTTTTTCTTTCAAACATCAGCAGTTCTCTACCTCACATGGTCAACCTCAAATCAACATTTTCCAAAACCCCCTCAGTAATGGGACAGAGCCACATTTCCTATCAAAACATTTCTCCAAAACAATACTCCTGTGCATTCATGAATGAAACTCGGATTCTGGCTCCCATGCATTCATGAATGAAACACTAATGCTAATAAACAGCATTAAACCCATTGATGGGCAGATACTTACTGATAAAGAGCAGATTTTCCAACCGCAGCCATGAATGCACGGAAGCATGCGTCCAGCATGAGGATGACTGCTAATGGTCTAACTGGATTACGTGTATGTTTCTGAGCATCACTTACCACCACTTTGCCTTTGTGGGTCCTGACTGTGGCTCCAAACCACTGATGGGATTTAAATTCTAGAGGCTCCCGTGTCCCGTTCACTTTAATCATTCGGTTATCTGGACCAGAGAGGTGAAGAACGAAAGTTACAGAGTGGGACTTCATTATATAATAAACATCAGGCAGCTCAGAAATGCAACACTTTGTGAACACTTGTGCCAATATACTCATTTTGGAACAACATGAGCCATTAAAAACAGCAAATTAGGTCTGAGTGTGTTTGTTTATGTGAAGGCATATCTACAGGGGGTGGTTTACTCTCAGTGTGTGTACACACAGATACATGATTCTGCGGATCTGTGTCTACAGGGGTTCTGTGTGATCCAGGAAAGATCTCGCTACAGCTGGGCCTGTTTAGAGCTCCATAAGGTACAGTCTACACCTCATAAAAACACATCAACTCTAATCCTTCTCTGCTTTCTTCTCTCCATCTCTCAGGCTTTTACTATTGGCCTTTTTCTTCATATGTAAGTCATATACTTTGGCTTGCAAAATAAGATTTTCTTTTTATATATAACTTTCTTAAAGGCTCAACACTAAGGCAACACAATTGAGTGACTAAGATAAGTGACTAATTTCTAAAACTCTAATGGTCACATTTACTGTTATTCAGTGACTTCAGAGATTTCAAATTGTGTCATTTCAATAGTCTATTCAACAATTTAGTCAGACAAAATTTGCTAGGTTGACCAAAAGAAAGCTTATTGGCAGTTGACAACTTTTTGGTCAGCAAACTTTTGCCAAAATTCGAATGTGACCACTCACGTGTGGGACAGAGGGCATAGCCTGTTCCTCATTGTCTCTGCTATGAATATGTAACTGTGGAGCTTGTTGAAAAGAGTCTGCTACTCCTTTTCTGAAGCATTTGACTTATGATATCCATCTGGCGATAAACTTCTGTAGATTTGCTATAAAAAAGGGAGCCGAGACTCCGCCCATTACACACTAGCAGCCACAAATCAACGCTTTAGGAGAAACTTTTGCACACAAGCACACTAATAATTAATAATAATAATAATAAAATTTAAAAATGTGCTCATGCTTTTTCTCTTGTTATGAAAGTTTAGCTACAGTTTTAGTGTGTTTATATTTTGTTTTGCAAGCCTATATGTGTAATATTACCATGAGTGAGATCAGCAGAATGGATGAACACTAAATAACACTAAACTCAAACATGCACAAACTTACTCACGCAGTCCTATTTTCAATGTATAAACATAATGAGACTGTTCAAACAGGAAAGCATGAAACAGGCCAAACATTCAGCACATTCTGCTTAAATGAACACATGTTCTGGTGTCACAGACGGCGCTAAAATGCAAGGCCAGACTCACAATATAAAAACACAGCAGGGCATCATTTGATGCTTTACAACATCTGTTTAGTTTTTGGGTTCAAAAACACATGCTTGTCATTTTTCTTTTCATTTTTTGCATTGATATAATTTATTGTAAATGATTCCTCTTGTTATGAATGAAAGCTTGTATAATAGTAACAATTGTGATCTTTGTAAATGAAAGTGACCTGTGCTGCTAAACAGTCTTGACTTCTACATTCAATCTTCTCTGATAATGTGTGTGTGTGTATATATATATAATTAATAATTACATATTAACCTCAAATCTGTGGAATGTATCTGCTATAAGGCATTCTGGACGTGTAACTATGAAGCTGTGGTGTGAGAGAATTGTGTGAAAACTTGCAAGGCAAGGCCCATTGGTACGTGACCCTATCTGGTGTATCTAATGAATTTACTCTTCTCAATCAGGACTGCATTAGTCACACGCACACAGGCTGTCATCAGAAACGTCAGTCGCACATACACACGTGCCATGCCCCCCCATGGAGAGCTCTGAGGGCCACAGTGGGAAGAGCACACGGGATCAAAGGTCAAGTGTGTTAAAAACAACGTGACTAATGAATCTGGAAACGTGTGTGTTCGGGGTGGATGTTCTTGCTCAGTAGATGCTGGAAATTCATGACACGTTTTCTCAGACACTAACAAAGAACAGACATCGCTTCTGTCCTCCCTCAACAGGGTTTGGTCTCTTTCCTTATTCCCCTTGTGTTCACAACTCTTTTAACTCTCTCTCACATATCTCCCTCTGCCTCTCTCACCTCATCACCATCAGGCTCCTTTTAAAACCAACCGTCCTCAACCAGAGCACCCCTGCTTTCATCTTCAAAAGACAATCCGTTTCAATGTCGATTCCTCACGCACGCTTCAGTACATCATCTACAAAAGGTGATCCTGATGATAAAACCACATTACTTGCTCCTAAACCATGATAACGAATAATTACATCCATTTTTTTTGACTGGTTAAATGTAGATCTAAAATAAATCAATAAATGTATTTAAATGACATTCACATCACATTTAATTGTTTTTGATTCACTAAAACGAACCGACTCATTTGAGTCACTTGTTTGAGTATCGCGCTACATTGTTCAATGTACAAAGAATCGGCTCGAACGAGTCATTCAGTCAGTACTGGCCGCGTACTTCGCCATTCAAAAGGTCATGCAAAAGCCTTTTCTGATAAGAGCCTACGTTAGAAACAGGAACAACACATAAACACTGCGATCAATCTCCCTCTAGAGACTGCTATGATTAAAACCACAAGACTGACGAAACATCAGCGCTCCAATTCCGCTGCATCCAAGTCTGTCTCCAGTCCACGCCGCGAATCTGAGTCCAAAACCGACCACTGCATTTACCGGCATGCTCAAAATAGTCCAGTAATATCATAAACACTCCTGCAACCTCCGTTCCAGATGACAAAATCGATTTAAATGTGATGTTTTGTGACTCTCAAAAGCAACTTTGTTTTTTTTTTTATTTGATTCCACAATAGGCCACCTACAGACATCATCAACACCTTTGCCTCCCTAAACCAAAAAGGCGACAAACACAGCAGAAATTTCGTACAAATACATTTAAATGTAAGGATAAAATGTTGTGTTGAGCTAAATAATAGACGCTCGTTATGGACGTCCAAATTACGGCAGATTACGCACCGAGGTAAAGTTACGCGCCTTTGCCTGGTAATTACTCTGCTCCTGAAATTTTAAACCAAACCATATGCGGTGAAATTAACTCTTTCTTGGATGTGGTTTTTGATCTTTTTATTGGAGGAAGAGAAACTTACGAAACTTACTCTAAAGATGTTGCTGTGACATATGTCAGTAAATAAGATAAAGCACATGTTTCTATTTTTTGGGTTTAAATTCAATACAGTAATTTAAAGAAATGCATAAAAAAGGCACTTACGAAGACATCTGAAAGGGGCTTAAAAAGCACTTACAAAGACATCGTTATACCTGAAAGGGGCCTGTTTCAGTAGAAAGTGTTCTAAACTTTCTACATTAGTGGACATGTTCTAAATCAAGAGTGTACCTACTTGCTTTATCAAAGGGGATCTGGCGGCAGGAGTCTGGGTCTGATGCCGGCCAGGGGCAGTAGTACACCGCTCCTCCCTCCACAATCCCTGGCTGAGAGGTGTTCGCTTTAGGAGCCCCAACCAGCACCGATATGCTGGAGAGAGAAAGGCACAAATCTATACAGCTGCATCCTACTGGATCAAAGTAATACACTTTTAAGTGACAAAATAAATTACAGCGAAGTGTTTTAAGTGTAAGTGTCTATTCTTCTATATAGGAGTTCACTGGTCCTTATTAGTGGTGCTGAAAAGCTTAAGACGTGCGTCAAAAGTCGCGAACACTCTATATATCCAAACTTAGAGTTAGTTTCTGAGGAAAAAACTAATATTTCGAAACATATAGCAAGGTGCCTCTCTTTGGGAGAATTACATTTATAATAAAAAGTTCTTTTTTTAATCTCACTTACACGTTTCTATCCTGTGTTGGGTGGTAAAAGTCCAGCGAGTATCCAAAATAACTTCCCTCTGGTCCATCGTAAACCGTCGGCTTTTCCAAATCCAGGTTAAAAGCAGCAGCTTCGCATAAAATAGAAAATATTAGCAAAACCCCAGGAAAACACGCGCGGAAAAAACAGGAGTGCATGGCGTCAGTCCGTTGTCTCCAAATGTAATCCAAAAGCTCTGGTTAAAGATGTGCAGACAGAATGTAAGGTATGTCCTTGTTCAGCTGTCAGAAATTGAGTGTGCGCTCCATGCGTCTGCTGCTGATTTTCTTTCTTTGCGCAAGTAGAGCTCTCTGCTTACTGAACATTATAATGAGCTGCGCACGAGACACGACTCCTGCACCACATCACACAGCATCCGGCCAACTCCTTTTATGGAAACACAAACACATTATACACACCAAATTAGACAATTAAGAAATAAAAGACCTTTTTTATTATTATATTGCTACTACTGCGTTATTAGTAGTTTAGTTCTTTTTACATTTAAATATGATTAAATATCAATTTATACAAAATTAAATGATCAAATATACACATTTATGTAATTTTAAACAGTCAAAGTACTGTTATATATTCAGTCTAAATACAACTTTTCATTTTATAATTGAATAATACACCACATTAATATTAAGGCAGCCATATTACTCAGATCAAGTTGTTTCAGTGTGTCAACCTCAAAGACGATGATTTAAATTACGCAATTTTAACACCGGCTGCAAATAATGAACGGTAATTATCCTCGTTAGACGTCCAAAGTTAAACTTTGGTACGAAGCGCGCGCGGTAAGTATAACGTTTGAAAAATAAACGGTGCGGATGTTTTGAAGAGAACCTACAATCGCACGTCCTGCTTGACCTGTTTCACTAAATTTAGGCGCTGTGTTCACATCTGAGCTCAAGACGCAGGCTGCGCGGGCTCTCCATCTGGCTGTCAGCGTTTTAATCTTGTCTAAACGAAGTCATTTCACCAAACGCTTTGGGTTCTAGCTGTAAACAATACCTCATACCTTTTAGAAAACTACTCAAAACTAATTTTAAAATACTAGGATGCATGCTATATAATGAAACCGTGTGTTATACTGTACACACAAGCTTTTTTATACAAAATAAATATATAAAAAATCAAGCGGCCGTAGCGTTTTCTGAAGTCAAGGTTGTCTCTCTAGAATGTTCAACCAATTGTCTGCTGGTCTTTAGTAATGTTCTAAAAACGTTAGCACGGAAACATTATTTATACATTACGGATCCATATTTATTT
>JAUMHI010000058.1:11539227-11553046 GCA_032359435.1 Enteromius unitaeniatus | reverse complement strand
GTCTGCTGGTCTTTAGTAATGTTCTAAAAACGTTAGCACGGAAACATTATTTATACATTACGGATCCATATTTATTTTGCACCACCATGACTCGTCCTCGCTCCAAGGTGGTAGGTGGGCGCTCTAATAAGGGGGATATAAGCCATGACCTCTAGCATCAGTTGCTAGAGCGCCTCTTTTTGAGATCAGGGGAGTGAGGTTCACCTGCACAGCACCTGCTTGGCCTCCGTTATACTGACACAATTTTAATAATTCTGTCTATGCCAGCAGTATTGAATTAAAATGAAACCATCACGATGAAATTCAAGTGCGGATTTTAAGCTGCAATTCAAGGGGTGGAACAAAAATATCAAATGCTTAGGAATTACAACCATTTTTACGCACAGCCCCGGCCCCCAGCATGGAACTCTTGAACATTACACCAGAAACTGGGTTTGCAAGGTATTTACTGCTGCTGACTTCAGTTTTTTGTTTGTTTGTGGGTCTTTCTGCCTTTAGTTTTGTTTTCAGCAAGTGAAATTCATGCTCATTCGGGTCAAGAGGTCAAGAGATTTACTTGGCCATTGCAGAATAGATTTTTTTTGCTTTTGCTGCATGTTTTGGGCCATCGTCCATTTGTACTATGAAGTGCTGCCCAATCAGCTTTGTGCATTTGACTGAATCTGAGCAGAGAGTATATGCCTGTACACTTCAGAATTCATCTGGCTGTTTCTGTTTTCTGTTATGTCATCAATAAACAGCAGTAAGTGCCACTGGAAGCCATGCATGCTCCTGCCATCACACTGTTTCACATGTTTCACTGCTCATCCATGTTTCACAGATGATATTTTATGCTTTGGATCATGAGCTGTTACAAGCTTTCTCCATACTTTTTTCTTACAGGTTGATTCTAATTTGATCCATACAAAGAATGCTATTCCAGAAAGCTTGGTTGACTTACCATTCTGGGTTGATTTACCCCAAACCCGCATACCATGAGTATGTTGGTTCCAAAACACCTGAGAAGAGTAAGTTTAATTAACCTCCTCCTGGTTACTCAGAGTAAATGCGCCTGCATAAAGACATTTTTAATGGATCACCGATTTCACAAGTCAAAATGGAAAATGACAATGAAAAAAAGGGAGCAGCCTATTTCACAGAGGCGGAGCTGGAAGTTTTAATGCATGCGTATGAAGAATTGAAGCCAATAATAACTAATAAAAAGCAAACAAAAAAAATTAAGAAAATAACGTTATGTGTGTTTATGTTCAAGTTAGTTTGGGTGAGTTTGGTTCATTTGCAGCCCTGTTATAAAAAACAAAACTGTTACCGTCATGGAGAGAGATGTGTAGGGGAGGAACTTCTTCATATTGCCATGCCAGCAGAAATATGTCAATGATTGACTAAAACATGTTTGAAGTGAATTTCAGTCTTCTGATTGGATGTTTTATTTAGAGTTCATGCATATATGTATATTCTTGGTCACATATTTTAAGTGAGCATGTGAGCTAGAACATTGGTTTAATTATATGAAAAACATTAAAGTGCTTTGCACCCCATTGGCAAATATATAAGAAAAAACTGTATGAAAATGCATGGTATCAGTTTTCCCATGCTTTTACGATTAACGGTAATACATTACAATACTATAAATTCATAATTTAAATATCTTCTCCACATCACATATTTAAAGTAATCTTTAAAAAAACGAAACGTAATGGCATACACTATACTTTATGATGTCAAACATCAATCGCTAGATAAATTTGGGGGGTACAAGAGGGGGTCTCGCCCAGGGAGTAATTCCATGTAGAACCACATGCCCACATTGTACAAAAAATGTCCTGACGCAAAAAAACTGATGCAATTTTTTTTTCTCTGTGCTAAGCGCAGATCCGCGGTTTGTGACATTTGCACTTACTTTGACTTGACTCATTGGAGGTGCTGTGTCTGAAAATTGCTAATTACATTTTTGCAATATTAATAATAGCACATTAACACATAAAAAAAGGATTGTTCATTAAAAAAAGAGAAATTCTGTCATTAATTACTCACCCACAACCTTCCTTCATGTTTAGAACGCAAATTAAAGCGCCCCTATTATGGGTTATATATGCTGGTTTTAAGAGTCCCAACAGGCCGACATGCCATGCACGTTAAAAAAATAATAATAATTTAAAGCAGTGCTTGCAAGCTTTTAAAGGTAAAAGAAAAGGTGGTTGAACTACGCATTGCAGATCAGAATCAAAATATTCGTTTTTTTTCACTCAGCCCCTCCTATTTTAAAGTTGACACATGCAGGTTGCCAAATTGAAGACAACAACTAGAGCGAGCGCTTTGACGATGGAATGCGCTGTCTTTTCTGTCAACTGGCAACCCGAGGTTCTGAAACAAGATTGGGTAAACTGACATGTGCGGGTTTCACAAACCAAAACAACCTAATTTTCAAATGGGGATATTTGACTGTAGCATTGTTTTCAGATAAACAAGTATGGTAACTAAGCATGTTTCTTAAATATTTGCAAACATTATGGTGTTTTTATGATTTAGTAAAGTCAAAATCCTACATACAGCACCTTTAATGCTCCAAAAACGGCACCTAGTGGCAAAGAATGCATTTTCATTTTCATTCAGACCAACACGAAAAAAAAAAAAAAGTGGACAGGCAATATGCTAATAGTTCAGGTTGACTCCTTTAAAAGTCAACGCTTTCTTTTACGAGACAATAACTTTATACATGGTGCACATTAAGATTTAAAACTTTGCACAATGTTTTCATTCACTTAAAGCTGTGTTACACACTGCATGAAAGGTCATTATAAGGTCAACCATAATAGGGGCATTTTAAGATATTTTTGGATGAAATCCGAGAGCTTTCTGACCCTGCAGCCATATAACTGAAATGTTCCCAGACCCAGAAACATAAGGACATCGGTAAAATGAAGTCCATGTGATATCAGTGGTTCAACCGCAATTTTACAAAGCAACAAGAATACATTTTATGTGCAAAAACAAAAAAAATATAACATAAATGACTTAATTTAACAGTTCTTCTCCCCTGTGCACAATTATTGAGAGTACCTCTGCCCTTAAAAATCACGTGTGTGTGGAGCCGCTGACACAGAACACGCATGTACTGAGCCTTGTTTATGAACAGAGGAATGCATGCATGCACTGGGGAAAAGAATTATTGACTAAAATTGTATTTTTTATTTTTTTACTACTTTCTTAGCATTCAAACATTGGGAAACTTTTAAACACTGATGATTCAAGAAGGAAGGGTAAAAAAAAGAAAGAAGCATCTTCTGAGAATAAAAACACCTCAAAAATATATGAATTCCACCCCTGCTCTGTTCACCATAAAGTACTCCACAGTAGAGCTAGCAGAACATTTCCTTACATAGCTTACTGCTGTAGAGATATAACGTATGTTTTTGGCCCACTCTCAAAGAAAAGCAGGTGAAATATATAAAAGCCTTCACAGAAGCGCACACGCATCGGCCAGGTCTGAAGTGTTCTCTGCTATCCATTTTTGTGTCCTGGTGAAGTCTGCTGGCGACAATCTAAGATGTAGTGTTGTCTTTGCAACCCAGGACTAAAAGCATGATGATTCGATTCCAAAGATGATAATGGGTTCAGTATTGGATCTCCAGGGATTGTTGTCATCGCGCTGTCTGTTCTAATAAAACACACATTCACAGTGGTGAATAGATACCCGCTTCTCTTCTCAGAATGACATATTTGGCTCAGCTGCCTCTGAAGACTTTTTGTAAACAATGAGAAGAGTTCATATCTAACAGACAGAAAACATAATAGATTAGGCATGGTCCATGTATTGTACTTTCATTCCAGGAGGAATGAGAGAGCTGGAGAACATTCTCTGAATTCCCCTCTAAGGCTCTGGGAGGCAAAGAGCCAGGGAGACTTTTAGCACACTGGCCAGAAACACTGGGATTTTAAAACAAGCCTCACGAGCCTAATCATGCAATATATAACACACTCGCCAGCAAAACAATGGACACATCATCTAGCATCCTATTAAATAAAAAGCACATTCTGCTGCAGTATTAAAGCATCATTACCTTTGCTCTTGCTTGTACTTAATGGATGAGCTGGATTTTAAAAGGTTAGTTCACCCAAAAATGAAAAAAAAAAAGGTCAGTAATTATACATCTGACCCTCCATAGACAGCAATACAACTAAATGTTCCCAGGGTGTAAAAAAGTTTTGCGACAATAGGAGAATACTCTTTTTTTTTTTTGCATGAAGAAAAAAAAATAACATCATATGCTCAATCAAACTTCTATTATTTACGTCTTCTGCGATTTTAGATATCATTACTGCGTAAGATTACCTTCTAGGCGCAAGCAACCGCAAATCATGCACATGCGCATTAGAGGATGGTTACCCGACCCGAGCCCAACAGTACCCGACGGGCTGGGCCGGGTTCGGACAGATATTTAGAATGGATGCTCGAGTTCGGGTTGGGCTCGGTCACATCAGCGCAAATGTGCGTCTGTGTTATAACGGTGCTTTTTGCCCCGTGTGCGCTGATGCTCTCATCTATTGACATTTCCGAACGCTTTCCTACAGCTGCTTAGTAAAAGTGGGCTTTCCACACAAAAAAGTGCATGTGTCATTAGTATGAGAAAAACATTAGATCGGGCTCGGACATAAATATCTTAATGCCTGTCGGGTTCGGGTTACAGCTCTGTCGGACACCGGCCGGGCTCGGACAGAAAAATGCGGCCCGATCCACACTCTAATGCGCATGCTTTCACCCGGATGCAAACAAGGCTGATTACATCAAAAATGTTAAAGCTTGTGTATATGGTACATTCAGCTTGGCAGAAGACGTATGTCACAAAAGAGTAAATGATCTTTTAGTTTTGTTTGCACAAAAAATAAAAAGTTCTCGTAGCATCGCAAAAGTGAGGTTGAGCCTCTCACCTCTGATGTCACATGGAATGTTCTACAGATTTTTAACTGCATTTCTGGAGCTGGGAGCATTTCAGTTGAATTGCTGTTTATGGAGAGACAGATGTCTCTCTGATATCATCAAAAATATCTTAACATCTCATGTTCCGAAGGTCTTATGGGTTTGGAACAACATGGGGGTGGTGAGTAATTAATGACAAAATTTTCATTTTTGGGTGAACAACCCTTTAACGACAGAAACTGCATGTAATAAATGTGGGCTTACAAGAACCATATGCCTCGCCAAAAATATTGAGACGTTGAATTATGACAACTAAAATAAGTTTTACAATTTTGTTACTTCTACCAGAACTCGTACCTTACTAACAAAAATGACAAGAACAATTCACAAGTCTTAACAGAAAAATGAATGCAAGTTATTTTATGAAACTTAACATTGAAATGTCTGTTTTTCAAACCTAATAACCTAAATAATAGTTTGCAGTAATCTGTAGGCTATTATGAAATTCCATTGAACTCAGCTTCTATTGAAACCAGAACATTTCTTTAATTCAGCCTGTAATGTGAAAATGATCTTTTTCCTGTTAGTCAACAGCATTTGATTTGCACCACACATATCGCTTTGAAATGGGATTAAAAGCTTTATCTTGGTCTCATCTGACTCCTATATCTGGTTTACTATTAAGCAACATTGGCAAACTCCAGATGTGCTTTATTTAGTTCTTTTTAACAGCTTCTTTTGCTCCTCTCATTCAAATCAGTAGAGCACTTTGCACGATAAACCGATGCACACTCAGTTAATAAAACCATTCAAAACAACCGCCCCTGAGAATCATAAGCGAGTTTTTAGAGCCAATAATCTATAGTTTGACACAGCATCCTCATTACTGATAATCGAGCTATATTTTACATACCGTTTCCAGAGTTTATTTATTTGTTTTCCTTTGGCTTCTTTGCTAAAATTCACATAATTTTCACAGAAAGAAAGCCTTTAACTTGTTATTCAAACTGAATAATCATCAGCATGAGGACATTGCCTGAGATTTAATAAAAAGGATCACATAGTATAAGTGTCCAAATAGTTTCTATTCTACGGATGCCGCTTTCTATTTTTATTTCGGTGATGTCTGTAATAAACCATCCCAAAATACTCCCTCCTCCATATTTTCTGCTCATTTATGAAGATTTCTTGAACTTTTGTTCTGCCAAGAACTGATAAACTCGGTCTGTGACATAAAATCCACCATGTTTTCATACTCCAGACAGACATTAATATCAACATCATGAGAATAGAAGCACCTGTCATACAGCAGTCATTATAATACATACACTTGGCTGGAGTGACACGATCACAGTGAGTCATGATAGAATCTTCTACAGTGTGCAGTGTTTACAGAGCGATGGACCACAGTGTCATCAACATCATTTTAGCTAAGATTGTTTATGATAATGATGCAGCACACATCTGATAACTCCCAGCCGACCCAGTGCCAAATAAAACTGTCAAAAGTAAGAATTTAACGGAATTCACAGACATGAAAGATCTCAATATAAGGCTGGTCTGCATATAAAAGTCCTGTATCCTGTACCCTGCATCTTGTTTTGAATTTATTTTCTCTGCCATTGAATATTGGTTGTTTGATGTGGCGCCAAGTCATTACGCTAGAAGCCCAATGAAAAGTTTGGTTCCACTAAATGTCGCTTTTATTTCTTTCTGTAATAATGTGGAATTTAGGCAAGTCACTTGGCCCATGAAAGATGTGTTCCATATGTCACGGAACGTTTTTAATTATCTGTTGGTCTGACCTTTACAGAGGAAACCAGAGCAGCTTGATCTGTGACCCTGAGGATCATACGGCCACAACGATCACATCCCGAGACATCAAGCTCATTGGACGGCAAGGTCTTAAACCCAACTTTGATTTAGACTTCAGTCATAACAAATACTGACCATCTGACACAAAATTGAACTGCTAATTCAAAGAAAAACATAAGCCTGGAAATAAAACGATTCAATTAGTCAGAAATTAGCATGGAACATTTATACCGTTCTAATATATATGATGATGAAATGATTTCAATCACTTAATTCAAGCCACTTGAGAGCAAGAGGGTTGGAAATTAATATTTGTTAATATAATAAGTAATATTTTTGCAAAATAAATAAAATAGTATATCATAATTAAAATAGCAACACAAATTACATTAAAAGAATAGAGGTAGATTCTTCATTCCTAAACAATCAGTATAGAACACTTGCCTATTTAACTTACTGTTATATAGCACAGCAAAGTAGCAATTTTCCTGTAATGGAACATACAATATACATGTTCCATAACATTGCCATCCAATCTGCAGGTGTAGCCTAAAATTCCTTCCCAGCGCTGTCACTACATCAGGAACTGTTACAGCTTCCTCTACTGATAGCATAAGAAAACACAAAAGACATTCTGATTGACAAGGTTAGTTTTGCAGTGAAATATAAAAATATCAAATTCTAGAACTTTTTCTCAGTTATATTTCAGCCTGTACCATTTCACATTGCACAAGACAAACACACTATAGTGCAGACGTGAAGAACAAAAGTGTTTATTTTAGTGAACCATTAGGATCAGAATAAATAAAGGGTGAGCGTTTGTCAGTGTTATTCTTTTCTCTCATGCAGAGAATCCCTCCTGTCATTCCAGATTCCCACCTGGAGGGTTGTTACTTCAAAGTTTAAATACTAAAATTGCCCTATTCTCCCACTGTCGTTTGGTGCCCAGCATGGGTTTGTAGTGCATTCTTTTGTAAACCTGTCTAAACAAACTTCCTCTCAGGGCCGAGCGCTTCAGAACATAGTGGCTCCTCAGCTGACCACTGACAAACACAAATACTTTATGTCAAACCAGAGCCTTTGGTCAAATGATCCCTTAAATATTTACAATTACTAACAATCAAAAAAAGAAAAAAAAGAAAAGAAAAAAAAGACATTTATATTAACAATTACATAAATTACTCATAAGATCATCACAGTCGCTGTGCCAATTCAAAGATTTCTCATTTCAGAGCAGTAAACAGAATCATGTAGCATGTTAACAAAAATAATATGAACAACTGCAAAGCAAACACATTTGGTATTCACAAGATGGCAAGAGAAAGTAACAATTTAGAAAAGAAAAAAACAAACAAAAACATTTTTTGTTCAACTCCAGGGCTTTTAACAAAATTAGCCCAATAATCAAGCCAGTTGAGATGTGTAAAAAGCAAACAAGAGGCTTTGTGTGAGTGCCAGGCGAAGAGCATCGTCTCTCGTTTGAACTTCAGGCCTCATGTTGGCCTTCTAAACGTAGTGCAGAGAGAGTGAGAAGTCCTACGAGCGTTCCTGAAGTCAGCGGGCTGTGTAGCCAGAGGTTGCTGGGTGAAAGCTGAGATAAAGGTTAATTGAGGGAGGGTGACCTTTCTGTGGTCCACAGAAGCTCGATGTAGGGCCATTTGGTCTGTAGACAGCGCTTGACCGGGGTGTCATCCGTACGTACCATGGGGTCCTCAAAACCCATGACCAAAGCGGTCCCTTCAACGTAACTCACCTGACAGAGAGAGAAACACAACGAGTGAACATACAACACATCTGTGTGCATACAATCACTTCCTGATCCTCTAAATAAAAGCATGGCCCTCGTGTCTGGGAATGTCAGCGTGTCTCTCTCAGTATGTGTCTCATTACAGACCTGGCCTCTAGCTATGACATCACCAGACATGTGACAGTCGATGGCTTCCATATGGAGGGCATCATATTGCCAGGAAGGAATCCGCCCTTGACGAAATGTCATGATAAACATGCGCCCTTCTATTTTTTTTGTTGCTGTTGTACATCGTGTTATGGAAGTAAAACCTGAAAGTCCATTAATTTATATAAATATGTTTCATTGGTGTCAAAAGTAAGTGTGGTAGGAGATCCATTCGTCAATTAACTTCCTTTAGGCATCGCCTAATTCAACCCAGTTTTGAGCAAAAGCCATAAAGCTCCACGGCGCTCCCTCTGGTGGCCACCACAAACATCTCTATCCCAACATCTCCAGCCCATTATGCAGTGAGGCTCAGACATGCTAACAGCGCAGATCGCTCTTTCCAAACCATTGGGAATCAGATCACACACTTGCAAGCTTTCACTTGTCATTTTTCTTCTAAGTAGCCAACTAACCTCCACTCAACCTTGCGTTTCAGCAAAAAAGTTGCTTTTGTCATCAACCATGAAGTGTTCAGCGGCTTTCCCAGAGTTGGGAGAACAGTCCATGAAAACAAACAGGCATTGATGTTCTCTTTGACTACAGAAAGATGTCAGATTGATTTAAGACTGCAAAAGCAGCCAATAGGCAGGTGAAGAAAAGGATGTTGAGATGATCTCTTGAACTGCAAGCTTTCTGAATTTTCATGATCTGCAAACCATCTCGGCTCCATATTTCTCAAGCTGCCTATTTTACCAAACCCCATCAATCCCCATTTTACAGCTGTGCATTAGCTCTTGGCAGTAGAATGCAATGAAAGGAAGAGCGACATCCTCCAGCTGACTAGACTGTGAACCATAACCACCCATTTCAAGTCACAATAAAACCCTACAACATTTTTTTTTAGAAGGCATGCATTCATCATTGCAGTCAGCCAACTCTGGTCATGTGGACCAGTGGGTTCTCCCCATCAGAACATGGATCTTATAAAACTTGTCACCACTCTATGTATGTTTACTTGAAATCTGGCTGACTAGTGAAAATATTTGGATTGTTTCATGTTATGAAGGTTTTAGGCCTGTTTAGCTGAAGATGGCAGTCTGCTAGTGGTTAGCTGAGCATAGGTTCAGCTCGAAGTCTATGCTTTAAAATAAACATTTCTTTATATTCAGACTAAAACAAATGCATGTGCGCTCTTAATCAGTCAGAGAAGGTCACTCTGACTACATACAGACTCAATAAAAGCAGTAACTGAACAAGTCCCATATTAAGAACTGACTGATCCAAAATAAAGCTGTTTTATACCTATAGAACATGACAAAAAAAGAAAATAACATGCATAATATTAGCAATTAAAATTACATTTATGTGATATTTAATAAAATAATGAGGGAAAAAATTTTAGTGATACAAAAAAAAATCATGAATATGTTAAAGTGTACTGCCACTGTACTAAATTGTAGTTACAAATTTTCTTTTACTTTTAAGGGTAAATTATGACTTTTTAAAAAAATTCTGTCAAATTAGCTGAAATATTTAACAAGGAATGATCCATAGTGTTCACATCCTGTGAAAATCATGTGAATTACAGTCAGCAGTAACAAAGTTAATAAGCTTTTTGTCATGTACTCTTACAATAAAACACAAACTTGTTATCGAATCATACAGACTGCAGTGTGAAAGTGGTCCAGAATGTACAAGTGACATGAAGCTGGAGTGCTGGAAGAAGACAAAATGAGAACAGATCCCTTCGGATGATTATATGACTTGAACAGAAAGGCAGTCTTGGCTTTGGCTTCCAAGTGCCAGTATGGTCTGCTTTAGAGTCAGAGGAGCTCTTTACATTTTGCAAGGTGTTTGGTTCCTGAGAAAGGGCTCCTGTGAATATACGAGTGGCACAGAGGAAACCTCAACAACAAAGGCTGCACACTTTACTGCTGTTGCTAATGCGTTTGCCAGAGTAATGAAGAGTAACCTGTGTCCCCTCAGGGGCCTGATGTGGCAGTTCCTACCCATTATCCCTAAACGTCTGTCTATCTCCTTCTTACACACATGCACTTCCGTCAAGAAGTATAGGGTCGCACGCACACTTTGATCAATGAACGTACAAGGCGGTCAAGGGGTGCTTTCTGCAGTGCTTAAGGATGGCATGTGTAAATGTCATTAGCACTCTTTATGGGGATGTGCATGGAATATGGGCAATTCTTTACATTGGTCAGAAAAAGCACTTAAGTAGCAGTGGCAATATAGAGAACATGAGAATAAGCACCTGGAACATCAGAGTAAATGTTAAAAGTATAAAAGAAGTCTTTGTTTCAATACTTCTTTTTACTTATTTTAACCACTAAAATAAAAAACTACTGTTTTTGTAAATGTTTTTAAGTAAACAAAATAAAACTTAATATATATATATATATATATATATATATATAAAATCTCAAGCCTTGGTTATCAAGCCTTTAACATGACAATTAAAACGGCAACAAATCAGATTTTCAATCACATCCTCTTGGTTTTTTTTTAAGAGCAATTAAAAGTTGTCTTAGGTTTTGCCAATTTAAAATTGGAGACACGCAAGAGCCAACTGAGAATATTTTTAACATTTCCTTGAAAGAAAATCTCATATGGGTTTGGAACGACACAATGGTGAGTGAATGATGAAAACTTAATTATTCCTGTTGCTATAATTGCTAAAACTAAAATACATTAAAATGAAGCCATAAAATAAAACTGAACAGTGACTAACAAAACCACACTAGCAGCTAAACTGAAATTTAAAGTCAATTTGAAAATAACATTACAGTAAAAAGCATTTGACCTTTGTCGTTTAAATGAGGCAAATCATCTTGCCCTGTTTGACTCTGCAGAAACACAAATCAAAATAAAGAGAGAACTGAGAGCCTTAGACATTAGTCCAATGAAATGGTTTGAGATTTTTGTGGCTTCAATACACTCTGCCCAGTCTCGAAAGCTGTCGACACACACAGGAAAGACTTGGGAGGCTTGTCTGAGAGATCATATTGGTGCGGGTCGTAGGACACTGTGCTCGCAGACTCCATATCCCAGGGATCAGACAGGCTAAGACTGACCCACCAGGGCTTTTATGCCAGCAGGAGCAATATGTGCTATTAAAGTGTGCTTGGGCATTTAAAAATGAGCGTGAGTGTGCCTTACCTTCTCATTGTGGTTGGACTGCTTCAGGCCATTATAGTGATACACAGGAAATGAGTCTGGGATCACAGAATCCTGGAAAAGTGAGACGACATGTGTCAGTGCGGACATGTACATCATTGGGTCTGTGGAACATCACCAAACAGCTCTGTTTGTCCTTATTCACTGTGACATATACTGGCTAGATCTGACTCCCTCCATAGGATACCAGGAAAACATTTCCGTGCGTTAAGACAACTTAAATGTCCAATTCCAGCTCAAACACATCAAAACACACTCCATAAACTTGGACAAGAACAATGGTTCAGTGAATGGTTTTATATGTAATGACAAGCTTGAGATTGACAGCACACTGGAATACATTGCTTTAAGTCTAAAGCAATCACATACACCCCCCTATGCAGTTGCTGAAAAGAGTTGATTGCAAACCGGTGCCAGAACTCTGCAGACCAACTCAAACCAGCAGCAGAACCCAAACACAGAGTCTTGACAGGAGCCAAATACCTCTGTCTAGCCCCCACACCGCATGCCTGCCTCGCTGCCAGAACTACAACAGTGGAGCGTGTGTGCATGTGTTTGAGTAGGCCTGAAACAGGGTTAGAGTATTTGATTTGATGGTAAATTGAGTATTTTTTTGCATGTATCCCTAAAGCCCTAATCTATTTAACATAGAGCAGTGGAGCTGCAAGTCCATGCCAACTATAACCGTCAGCTTCTCTCCCCACCTCTCTCTTTCTCTGACAGATTTGATCGGGGGCTGATTGTAGGTTTATTTGAATTCAATGAAAAAAACAGTAATAAAAAAAGCAAACAATGTTCAGCGAGAGCAAGGATAGCCATGATTGGAGAGTTAGCTATGTTCTAATCTAAAACTACCTAGCTATCTACTGTCTTCATCGGCAGCACCCCAACTAATGAACCTCATAAGTGACTGACTTTAATCCCTCTAAATAGGCAGCATGTAATAAAAGCTGTAAGAAATAACACAAAAAAATCTAAAAATAACAAAACAAATATACCACATAGAGATATTGGGTAGGTAATAGGTGTAAATCTAACAATAAAACTTGTAATTAAAAATATTTAAGTCCCAACCAATTGTTTGATGGTAATGCTATAGTTAATAAAAAAAACAAAAACAAACAAACAAACAAACAAAAAAAAAAAACAGTAAATTAACTACAAGTCGGGAAAATGACTACAAGGTTGTTCATTTTAGTATATTCATAATTTACATTTTCTTGCACCAATTTTTTTCCTTAATGAATTTACAGACATTTATTCTGGGATTCCAGTCACAAAGAAGGGTACATACAATGGCAGCTTTTTTCTATATGTATACTTTCTGACCATATCAAAACCTAGTCAGCGGTCCACTCAGGCATGTTTAAACAACTTGTAAAGCGAGATATGATGCATGCATTACCTGGTCAAGGAAGAACTCCTGCAGAAACTGGCCTAACAGAATAATACCCAGCCCCTCTGGATCCAGCTTACTCTTCATCAGATTCACACTGAGAGAGAGAGAGAGAGAATTGAATTTTAAAAGGCTTTTTATTACTGTAGGTCACACTTTCATTTAATAAGTTACAATTCCAGCTTTCCATTATATCACATCACATCACAAGTACCAGTACAATAAATAAATAAATAAAATAAATAGATTAAATAATTACATCAAATATGGAAAAATTACTCTTCTTCAACAACTGAGCACAATGCCCCATTACCACACCATTTCATCTCAAATGATGTCAAATCCTTTGTAGACTTAATAATAATAATAAAATAAAAATCAATCAACACTCGTGATTTCACCAGATTTAAAAACATTGCCACCACATCTTCACCAGACTGTCTTTCAACCATATTTTTCCTGCTAAATCAAATCCGTTAAAGGATTGCTAGGCTGCATTAATTAGATCAGCCGGAACCGGGAACACTCCTCTTAACACACAATGTACTCGTTACATCATAAAAAGAATGGCCTCTACGCTAATATTAGTCTGTCTCTTTCTTATTCT
>JAUMHI010000058.1:11512468-11533713 GCA_032359435.1 Enteromius unitaeniatus | reverse complement strand
TAAGCCAAGCACAGGTTCTGAAAAAATACTGTATTGACATTTGTCTAAAGACATATGTACATCCCTTAAATAAAAGGGATGTCACCAGTCAGTTACAGAATCATGTCATTGAAAATAAAGAGCTTGTGCGTGCAAAAAGCGCTGCATGTGAACGGTCCCTATGCCTTTTCATCGGATCTACACGATTCACGTGGGTCATCTGTTTTGGCTCCAAAACGGTGAATTTCGCAGAAAGGTGAGGGATTTTAATGCCTGTGAATAGGACTGGAGACAAATTCTGTTAAGTTCTGATAAATAACAACAAAAGCAAAACATAAATTGCTAACAGTATATGAGGTAGTGTACTGAATCAGTCCATCCTCAATAGCTCCAGTCCAGCAGAGGCAGGTTTTAGTACAAGAATAGTTATTTGTAGTTAAGTTATTTGTAAGTTAATATTATTGTCACAATGGAACAGAGGAACATCAAAATATATTAAAGCTTAAGTAAAATTTATTTTATTTTTGAAATATTAATTTATTCGGCCATTATAAAAGCCGATACCGATAGTTTTGAAAATGCCTAATATCGGCCTGGTGCTATATCGGTCGAGCTCTAGTTGGGATACACTGACTCAGACTCGATGTCTGGTCTCAAGTACAGTTTTTAAAAGACCTGAACTTGTCATGGACTTGGACTCGGAACATTTTCAACCGAGTACAGGGAGTGTTTAGGGAAATGTCACCGACTCGATGCTTTATCACGATATTCAGTATTTGCTTGTGTTTTCACGTCTTGTCCAGTATTTGAAAGCAGTGGGTTTATGTACGCACTCACTGAACGTGTTCACTTGAACCTGCTGCTGCCGACTACATTATACAAGTGAATCAAACAACAATAGAATAAGAGAAAGTCACTAAATCACTTTAGTAACTTTACTGACTAAACACGATCATTTATATTTAAATTTGCAAACAGTGAATATTGTGCAGTAATTTTTACTTTTACATTCATTAATTAAAAGCAGGGAATAAACTGGCGTTACATCAGAGAACTTTCCTCTTAAATGTATATTTTTATACATTAAACATTTATCTTATTCTTACCAATTCAAACAATGATGCGTCGGGGGTATATTATAGGAATGCATTTCTGTATATTTTCTTTTAAGGGCGTAGGGCATACTGTCTGGTATAAGTGTTTAAAACTCGGTGAAGGGAATGACTGATCAAATATTACCTTGACAACGCTAAGTACGTCACTCACGCAGTCGCTTATTGGTGTACGTTAAGTTTGATGTATGCTGATTATATCAGACGATGTCGCGATAATAAATCAGGCTTTAAGGAGTACACTGAGAGTGATTCCTGTGTAGTATTAATGTTTACCATTTATACTTGTTTTATGTATGACTACAGAAAATATAATGTGAACAGCTTTATTGGGCAATCAGTTGTATTACAGTATGCGACAGAATCTAAACGCAAACTGATGCAATGACGTCACAAGCGTATGCTAATTAATGTTACGTCGCCTGCCGCCACAAGTCTCTCAGAATCCTTTGGAAACACTGAACTGAAATTGAGCTAAAATACACAGACTCGAACATACACACACACAATGAGAGACAGAGGTATTGTTCCGATTAACACAAGGAACAGGAATGTTGTTTACGACGTTAAAAGGCAAAGAGATGCCAAGCAAGAACATCTAATCTTGTTCAATTTGACAATTTGAGTGTGTGCTGTAATTTAGACACTTTAAATCAAAACTCTGGAAGAACACTTACATTCTCACTATGACACATTCAGTGATATATACACAAACAAACCTCTTCTACCTGACAGATATGAAACAGTGGGCAGTGGGTGATCTCTGCTCCAGGTTCTCATTTCGTCCATCAAACACCCTCTCTACCTATTTTCTGCATTATCATCAGGAGTCTTACATTTAAATCAAATGCAATAAACATTGGAGGAAAAAGCAGGGAAGGAAAATATAACTTCATGCAACAGAGACTATGGAAAAAACCCCACACAAGCGGGACATACAGGCTAAGATATACTACACTGTATATGACTAAAGGAGCATCAGAGGTTTGTTCATAAAGATACACCGCTGACTTTGCCATCAGAGCACAGTGACTATCTTAAAAGATAAATCATCATGTGAGACTTTCCTTTCCACAAATCCTCAGCAGAACTGCTCACAAATAAAACACTGTTGGCTGTTAATCATATATAGGACATTCAGTTGGAAAACATAACTATAGAGAAAGTGAGTTTGTTGTTAAGTGTCTTTATATATATATAAAAGACTATAGAAATGTGGACATTGGTAATAAGAAATATTTCTCGAGCACCATCAGCATAAAAAAAAAAAAATTATTTAAAAAAAAAAATTACACTTTTTTTTCCTAAAGGATCATGTGCCACTAAAGACTGGAGTGAAGTCTGGAAAAAATATTTCATGCCAATTAAATCGCATTACTGCCATGAGTTAATTGCACATTTTTATCTGTTCTAAATGTACCTTAAATAGATTTTTTATATTATAATAATTATATAATTTCTTTTAATTGACATGGGCATGGGCAGATATGGATGCTTTATGCAATGTTTATTACTAGTGAAACCGTAGTTAACAGAGCATGAAGACTGGACGTGTTTTAAAGGTCATGAATGTTTTTTAAAAGAACTTGTTCTTGTCTGTTACATTTTTTTATTTATTATTATATTTGTCTGCCTCTCGGTGCCGGCATAGGCTACTGTATTTTGATGCTGCTAAGTTCTCAGAACAGTTTTCATGGACTTTTTTTCATTAATATATTTCTGTTGTCATACAACAGAATTAACTTTAAACTTTAAATGGTATTTATTGGTTTGTTTTTGTTTGGTTGCAGCTCTGAAGTATGTTTCATTGTAGAGTAGTAGAACTTCTTTTTAAAATTGCTTTTATGTATGCTTTTTAAATGTTTCTATTACATTACACTGCAAAAATTTATTTTTACAGTTTGTTTTGATTGAATGCATTCTTGCTGCAAATATAGTAAATCATATTGGGAACCTTGTATAATACAGGGAACCAAACACTTATACCTACATATTTAAAAGCATTTTCTAACCATTTAAAACTAGGCTTGTCAACTGAAGCATGTTTAAACAGTGGCAGAGAAACTGTGTGTTGGTGGATGTGAGGGAGTGTAGTCTGGTCTTCATGACTAATATCCCGCTATGTAAAGAGATACTATGGGAGAGTCATCAAAAAGAATGGAGGACTTAACCTTAAACCTAAAAATGTAGCCACTGAACTACAAAACTGATCCACACACACACACACAGAATTCCATGTAGAAGAAAATTACCACTCTTATACCCCACTGAAATAACACCTTCGTATCAGATCAAATGCAGCCTTGTCTTTCTCATTTCCTCTCTCCTCAGTTACAGTAAAGTATAAACAAACACAGTAAGCGTAGGATCTTTGCACTGCCTGATAAGCTGCAGCGATAATAAACATGCTCTGGATTTTGTCTAGCTAAAGCTCATCTTCCTCTCAGTGAAGGACAAGTTGACTCAGCTGCTGGGGTTGAGTTTCTTTAGTCTCTTTTTCAGGCTCACAAACATACACAACAGATGAAATTCTTCCTTTTTTTATAATCTTACCTTCCGGGTCAAAGGTCTGGAAGACTCTTCTAGCCTGCTCTGAAGGAGACTCAGGGGCCACCAAAGCCATCTCCTACAAACAGAAGAGAGAATTATGGCATAAGCAACACAAAATATTGCAATTTCAAGTATAGAGATAAAGATAAACCATTCATAAGCTGATTTTTTCTGAGAATGAGGGAGAGCTGACCTCATATGACCAGAGTACTGAGAAGGCACTAATCTAAGATAAAATGTGCCCTTTCTGAAATATACAACAATAAAATCTAAAAATGTTTACATGAACAGTACTTGCATCAGTTTGTTTGTGTGTGTTGTGTTTGCAAAAGGACCAAGGGTGTGATTAGATTTGGGTGTGTGCGCATGTGTGTATAACTGAGCTAGAGATAAACTCATAAATGTTAAAAAAAAAAAAAAATCCCTCCATCAAGTAATCTCACAGATCTTTTAATGAAAACAATTTTCTATCTCTCTCCCACATGCGCGAACTCTCACAAACAGGCTGCAAACTTTGCTGATTAATAGAAAACAAACCAAGATCCATGTGTGTTTGTTCATGTTTGAGTTACAGCGGGATCACTGCCCCATCAATATGTGCTGCCGGAGGGACTGGGGACAACAAAACACATCTGTATGTGTGTAAAAACAACTCAAGCTGGAAAATATGCAAAGTCAGCATGCACAGCTGAATCACGTACAGCTAAAAGCAGCTCACAGAGTTTTCCAGTGCAACATTCCAATATCGAGTGATACTTAACCTCATATAGGAATCATATAGTTTTAAACTAAAGCATTTTTGCGAAGCTTATATGCATTTTTGAATACTCCATTCTCATTTATTTGGCTTGTTGAAAGTTGAGCTATTCCTGAAATAATCAGAAATAAAATCTTTGTCTTTACTGGACCCAGAATACCTTGGCACACCCTGGCAACCACCACTCACATTTAAAAAAAAAAAAAAAAATCTAAATCTAAAATTCCAGTCAAATATAAAGTGTTTTACTCTAATCGAAAAGAACAAACATTAGCGATGAACATACAAACACAGTCATGGAAGAGTGAACATAAACACAGGCTGTATACTTTCACAGTATGGTTTCAGTGTAACACTCACAAATATCTCCTCTTATTTCAGAGTAAATATACAGCTCACAGTCACACCAAAAAAGAGGGACAGCGCAACAGAGGAGATAAAATGGGAAAAAAATTGGTACAAAGGAATGAGAACGTAGATGACAAGGAGAAGTTGCAGCTGGATACTGTTTGTCTTAATACCATAATCTGAGCTAGTACTCCACAAAGTCAAAACGGACACCTTTCCACAGTCGAATGGCAGGTAGTCAAAACGAAATTAAACTTTCAGAGCTCTTGCTTGAGGCCATGTGGAGTTATAAACCCTCATTCCTGAAGTAATGAAAAAGATTTGTTAGTTTTAACGTATAGCAGTAGCTCAAAGCTCAGCAGTGGTGAGAAACAAAAAAATGGACAAGCTTAATTATACAAGTGAGATGTTTCAATAGGCAAGACATCTGCCATTAACTCTTAAGAGTTCATCTGCTTCATAAACATGAGCCAAACAATCTGACAGACTCAGATATATACTCAGACAGTATTTTAAAATCCATATGATTTTCATCCTTCTGTGAAACACAACAGACAAGGAACAAAAAAAATTAATAGAGGTTAATAGTTAGTTCTCCAAAATCAACTTGAGCAACTTTAAATGATATTTATTGGTTTGTTTTTATTTGGTTGCAGCTCTGAAGTATGTTTCATTGTAGAGTAGTAGAACTTCTCTTTACAATTGCTTTTATGCATGCTTTTTAAATGTTTCTATTACATTACACTGCTAAAAATTTGTTTTACAGTTTGTTTTGATTGAATGCATTCTTGCTGCAAATTAATATAGTAAATCATATTGTGAACCTTGTATAATACAGGGAACCAAACATATTTAAAAGCATTTTCTAACCATTTAAAACTAATGATAACTTAAAGTGGATTTAATAACTGCTCACTTTGTGCTTCTATTGAATGTACATACCATATTACCTTCCTCGCACACAAACATGTACTGCGGCTCCATGCTAATAGCAAATGAGTGCATGTCTTGTTATAAAGTCTGACCCCTGGTGACAAAAACAACATGTTGTCCCATTGATGTTAACACTGTGGCTTCACAACATAACCAGTCCTGTAATCAGCCCTGCTGAGTCAGCGTTTCTCCGTCGCGCTCTCTCTCACACACACACACGCATTCTAATAGAGGGGAATTACAGAGCAGTGTGTCAGGTAAAGACTTCAGCTCGAGGCGGGATGGTTCTGCGCAATGAGTGATCTGACCCAGACGGACCTTTGGAGCCACACTGAAGTCAGATGCTCCACACAGACCTGATATCCTGGACGGTTTTGGGTTTCAGGGACACAAACAAAGTAAAGCCTCGTTTACTGACACAAAAAAAACAAAAAACAACATGGTCTAAAATGGTCTTAATTTACACATGGTCAAGGGCAAGGTGTTTTCAGCCAAGTGCATTAAGCATTTCTGTCAGAGCAATGGTAATATTCCAAACTGCACACTCTGGACTAAGATATGCTAATATTATATATGGCTGTTTATCAACAAGCTCAACAAGCATAATTTTTCAACATATTTGTAAAGCAGAGTCACATGTTAAGAATCCTGAATCTGGCTCTCATTAGAGTCCCAAATACATGCACGCACATACACACGCCGTAGAAGGCAATAGTTGGAGGCCATAGATGGAGATCAGAGAGGTGGCTCACACACAGGAATGAGAAAAGCCAATAGATGCTGTTGAGCTTCAGAAATATCCACGAGACATGACACAAATGTCATAAATGCTTACACAGAATTTCTTTCTCTGCATTTACAGGCAATTCATTTTTTTGCAAACATGAAAGATAAAGAACTTTATTTAACTCCAGCTTGCTGGCTTGTATAAGTAAAGTCCGAAAGATAAAGAAAAAGAGAAAGAGAGAGACCTCTTTCTCACCTCTTAGCAAGTCATATATGATTAAACAAACTATCAAACCTGTGATAAGAAGAGTTGTATGCAGATGACAGACGAGACGAAAAGAGTGTGCTCGACTGTTTTTAGAAAGCTTAGCATAAAAACGGTTCAACCTTAAAAGGTGATGCAAGATTCAACATTAGACTGAACATGCGTTTACAGTGCTGTCATCCACACAATCCCAGGCCAGCCTGATATATTCCAGCTCTAGTGAGGTAAAAATCAAAGTGAAATCCAGATCAGAATCAAGCTGATTTTATCTTGCCCCATCTCCATTTTACAACTTAACTCTTCAATGCTACAAACATTTCATCTTAATCAATTTGAAAGTTTTGAATCAAAACCAGTAACCAGCCCAAGATGAAGGACAGGTGAATTTGCACTTGATAAAAAGGTAGATAGCATAGGCAAGAACACCTAATAACGACCAACAGTATAGCAACTAAGCAGCCTGCTGAAAATTAAAGAGTTTCAGACAAAACAACCCTATTTCTAAATTGACAATGCTTTGTTGAAGACCACCTTTTGTCACAGAAACTTTTAACCCAATGCGATTAGTCTTGCAGGAAGATCGGTATCTCTGAGAGTCTGGTTCAGGTGCAAAGGTTCATGGGTTCTGAGGTGAAAACCCATTCATGGAGGTCCTCTCAGCAGTCAAACTCCAAACAACAAGCCCAGTGTTGAACCAACATCAAAGCAGCAGCGACAAATACAGTCACATTCACCACATTACCAACTACGGCAACCAGACCACTGTAACTCAAACTACAGGTAGATCAGCTCTTCTGAAGTTCTCCATGACAGAGAAAATGTCACCAGCATCAGACAGCCGTGGCTTAGTCTAGTAAGTGACCCAGCCAGCTCTGACATATCGGGTATCTATCACATCCACTCTTTACTCCCTCTGGCGTCTCGCTTTTAAAGTCGAGGTCTGTCCGTTTCTACATTTAACACTATCTCCCCATCTCCTTGTCGTTCTCTCTTTGTGTCCATGTCTTTTGTTGGTGAAGTATTCCTTATACAGGCGTCAGTGTTAGTGAGAGGCTGCTGAAGAGGCCATTGTTGTGGCTTAAGAGAGGATGTGAGGCCCTGCATGTATTACGAGCCCCATGGGTATAAAGTAGTGTGTGTATGTTTGTCCATACAGCCATGTAGAGCCTCGACAAGAGATTCAATTCAAGGCAGGGCCGATGATGGCACATGTCCGATAGTACAAAAAATGTGTGGTGTGGATTAGGGGTGGGTGATATTCCAATTAACCGGTAGAGATTTCTATTGCGGTTCCATTCTCACATAACGCTGCTGTGATTTGTAGTCACATGTGAAAAGACATCAAACATTGCAGTTTAAAAACAAGCCATTTTAAGCCGCTGAAATGTTATATATAATATAGATATTCTTGGTGTGAACAGGCTTTAAAAGCTGTGGTTTCAAATGCGTGCATAAGTGCGGCACTACAAAGCTGAAGCATGTATAATAGATCAGATCCCACTAAAGGAATGATTAATGATGTGTCAGACCGCACAATGCCTCTGAGAGACAACTGTCTGATGAAACTGGAAACTATTAAGCGATATTATTTTCCTTCCTTCCTATTCTGTTCTTTTACATATGTTAGAGTATGACTTACCGTGTCATCCTTTCATAAAAGACCTAACAACGCGATGATCGAAGTCTTTCAAGCTGACAGAAATCAGAACCTGTGGTTTCGGGTCACATTCACTGTTGCATTATCGCTGTGAGAACACGGTGGTCCTATGTGGCGATACAAAAGATGGAGGGCTCCTCACAGTAGCAGAGCAGGGCCCTACAGAAGCACGACTGCTGCAGTGAGGTGAGCTCCTGTGGGACTCACAAAAGTGAGGCGTGTGTTTGTGTTTGGGGGCATGGAGTCAGTAAATTAGTAGAGGATGACAGAGCCCTGGGGTGCACCAGACGACTTTACCAGCATTGTGGTTTCTTTTTCCTCTCAAAGAGCTCTATATACTATAGCGAGCTAACTCGCTGACAACATCCTAATCATTACAGAACACAGTATTACATTTATGAATATTTTATTATGAAGCGTTAATAATGAGCCTTAGACTAACAACATAGAAAAATAATCTTTCATGTTTCTGTCAAGTGATAGGAAAAGTCAAAGCATACTTCCGATGCCCCAGAATATATTCTTCATAGATAGATCACTATGTTTTGGAACAAATCCATTGCATAACATCCCTCATTTTTGTAGCGACATCATTTACGTACTATTTTGCAACAAGCAGGGGGCTGAATTGGAAACTGGACGAAAACAACTTTGTGAGTTAAGGGCCGGTTGCAGTGGTTTGTGGGTATAAGAAAGGATCAGGCCCCTAAAGGGTGGACAGGATGGAGAAGAGGACCAAGGGATTCATAAAATGATGAGGATGTTAACCTCATCAGCTCTGAAAAAGAACGTGGTCTGATGAGTGGAACGAGGAAGCGAGGGATAAGAAGAAGGTTAACATCCCATACTTAGATACAACAAAGGGCCTCCAGAGAGAGAGAGAGAGCAGGATGGAAGGAAATAAGGGATGTGAAGCTCATAACCTCAAATAAAAGCTTGAAAGCAGCTATGATAGGTAAAAAAGGGAAAGCGGTTGAAGATGGACACCATCCTCTTTGTGTCCACCACGGGCCACAGTGTTAGTAGACCCATTAAATCACCTTGTGTGTGGGTGCGTGAGCAAGAGAAGCATCTGATTTGGTATAAACAGGGCTGCTGTGGTTCAGTAGTCACAGATCATGTTTCTCTGCACTATACATGGTTATAGTTACCAGTGCGCTGCACTAAAAGCTGCTATTCCATTACTCACTGTCCTCAGGGTCTGTGTGGCTGTTAATCCACTGGGACCTGAGATCATTCCTTTAGTGACCACTGCTGTGTCTGTGTGTCCGTGGCCCTTTCAGGACCTCTGTGAAAGGTCAGTTGTATAGTGTCTGCTGCTTTGTGTGCACATAAATCAGATAAGAGTGGAACACAAACCCTATTAGAAGCTAAAAGCACAGACACAGAGACAAACAAAGACGGTAACAGGAGTATGGATTTGTTGGGAGACGGGCTTAAAACTTGTCATAAGAGACACCTATGTTATGTGCACACACACAGAGAGAGGCAAAAAACCCACCTTCCATGACACACTGCAAACAACCTGCGTTAACAGACAAATCCCATAGCAGAAATATTTAAGTCTAAAATTAACTTTTAAGAAGCCACTGACAAACTACCAGAACAGTCACCAAAAATTAGACCAGTACAACCACAAAACCACATTTTTCACACCTAATGGACAGCTGTCAAATACAATCATGACATACTAATACCATATTACTACTCTGGAAGTTACATATTTATTAACCAATATTGGATATTTCATTTTATCTGCCTTTCTTTAAATCAAACACAATAATGTTATACAGCACAGATATGGTAATCAAAATATTGTGCACTTCTAATGAATAAAAAAAAAAACAACAACAACAACAACAAACAGGCTGTTTCAGGACAATCCAAAAATCAAATTAACTGAATTATATAAATCAAACTCGCTAACTAGACAACGCATACTCAACCCAATCAGTCAGAAGACTTCTGTGTATATCCTGTTAACAGCTGTTCTTTGAGTTTGTTCCCTCTCAGAGGGCCTGGCAGAGTGGCTGACTCTACTGGTGATTCCAGCAGGAAAACTAAAGCAGATGGACAAACAGAGAGCTCTAGGGGGGAAAAGATCGGCTTTTCTACCGGAAATCGTGGCATTACTTACCTGAGGCTATGCTCTGCTGACCAGCCCCACAGAGAAGGTGGAGAGAGATTGCCTTGAGAGCAAAAGGGTTAAATTGATTGTGTGTATGTGTACTGAACAGGGCTGCTGAGAGCAGAGAGTAACAGGCCCTTAAATCATTCAGATCTTCTAAAGCTCATGGGAATGGAGCAGCTGAGTATAAGAATGTTTTAAATCTGCTGGAGGTTCAGCTCTCCACCAAGACGCTTCATGTCAAATATTATTTAATAAAGTAAAAAACACTAGTGAGAAACTGCATATCTGTGCAGTGTTGGAGAAATGACTTTGAAACTGATGCTTGACAAATTCAAGAGGCTCACAAATTAAAAGCACAACTTTCTCTCATAGCAAAGTATTTCCTGAATAAATTAATACACATGGAATATTTGGACTGTGACAATTGTAGTCTATGAGAAGAGTGAGATCAGAGTAATATGGGAAACATTAAAGTAACTTGAAGGTTGCCTGGGACAATGGTTACAATTTTCTAGTGTAGCAGTTATCATATAAAAACATTTGACCACAGGGCACCATGGCTGACCAATTAGAATGAAGTATTCCAGAAAGCTATGAAATAAATGGTGATAACCTAAACAGTATTTAATTAAATAATCCTTTGTTTTTTTAAATGGAATACAGCAACAAAGAATTATGTTAACAACTGCATGAATCAATGAATCTGTGACTTTTTGTGAGCGATTTGCCAAATCAGACAAAAAGATGCAACTTTACAGCAGCTGAACTACTGTCACATTACAGTAGAGTGCAATTATGTTAGAAACACAGCTGCTTTTAGTTACTTCCCCATCACATCATCTGAATACACCGGGACTAACAGATCATACTACAGTCAAGCTAAGATTTGCTCTAAGAAACTAAGAAGTCTGGAAAAGCAGGAGCAAAGGATGGGAAAACTATCAGTGTGTAATGACTTAGATGAGACGGACACTTACAGTAAATTTTACTTCCAGAGCTCTTATGTAGAAAATCTCTATGCAGACTATATGGTTACTATACTAACAGCACTGAAGGGTGAAGGGTGATTCATGGGCAGAAGTATGAGATGAGCCTTTGTTAGTCCTGCAGCTCTAATCAGGATGAAACAACTGAAAAGACTCAAATTAAAGCACTGCTGCTCCAAACCCATTATGCATTAACAGTAAATCAACCAGCCCTCTATTTGTAAATAATACATTACTACATTCTAAAGACTTTATGTTAGTCCAGCCTATAGTACAGCTACATGGTAATGTTGGTAATTTTTTTTTTACTCATATACTTTTGGCTCAAATAGTGTGAAATATTTAAAGAAAACATACAATGCATTTCAAAAAAGTCAAAAATAAATGTTGTTTATGCTGGATCTGTATTTAAAAAATGGCTCATTTAAAAGTTGAAAAATAATTAAAAACTAACTATAAGAGTACTCCATCACTGTCAGAAAATTTCCTGAACAGGAAGAAAAACAAATCATGGACAAAAAGAGTCTCTAGTGCGCACCCTCTCTCGGCACACGCACAAACGCCGGATGAGGATAATGTACTGACAGTAAATAGCCTTAAGTGTAAAACCATGATTAATGCTTGCTGTCAATCTCATTTGCCTCCAGGTGGAGACCTTTATGAGAAACATGCATTTCCTTTCATTATTAAAGGGATAAAACGCATGTGTGCTCACGCAAAACTCAGTAAACACTGTAATCCAGTGGGTTTTAAAACGTCTTGCTCTCCTGTAGTTAAATGAAGCTTTAAGCCCTGAAAAGCCGTGCATTATTGTGACTTTACCAAATGGTGATAACAGTAATATGATAAAAGAGTCATAATTTCTATTGTTTATACTTACAGTTCGAAGATGGAACAACCACTAAGCCAAAATACTAAACCTCAGGGCATAACATATCCCATACCATTTCTGTTGTGAGCATGAATTATACCTCAAACAGTGCAGCATGAGATGTGCTATTACTTTTCCAAGCAATGGGACGAGGGCTTTCAACAGGGCAACAATAAAATTGTTAAAAAACAAAAACCACACACACACACACACACACACACACTGAAAGACAGACCTAGGCCATATGTTAGAGACCACGCTATCACAGAGACTTGGAGTGGGCTCTTCTGGTCAGTTGAGCAAGTATCCAGTAGAGTCCAGCAACCATATGGCAAGTAGGGCTGGTCTAATTGCCCAAAGATTTACTACAATATTTTCCCCATATTATATGATATTGTTTAGAATCCACAGAGAAATCTACACTTTAATTTAGGGAAACATAAAATCCATTTTATTTGTCACTAAAATCTGTATTTTCTTTGTGTGTCAGGCCTTCACACAGAGACGCACATAACGTGTGGACTTATTAGTCACAAGCACTGACCGGCTGTTTTATTTCTGCTTTATTTCAGTTTAATCCTTACAGAGTAAAACTGCCCTGAACTTTTTGTATAAGACATAAATTTCATTATATTAAAATTATATAATTTACCGCTCAGCCCTAATGGCAACACTTTGGAAGTCTGTGGAATCAATACAGTTCTCACATCCATCATAAGGACGTGCTACAGTTACATGAACTGACATTTCCACTCAGACCCAAGATACACCTCACACTAGCCATCCCTCTCTGTGAGCATGTCGGAGTGCCAAATCTGACCGCATGCCGCATGGGCTAAAGCCAGAACACACCACACTGGATGCCTTATAAGTCCAAAAACCTCTTTCTGCCTCTCATCATCCACCCATACTCCCCACTTTTTCTTCTTTTCTCTTCCAGAAGACGTCTAAAGCACTAAATCTATTAGCTAGCACATTCTTGTGTTTTTGAGTCTTTACTCAATAATGAAATAAAAGAAAAGTAAACTGCCAGACTGTTTCAGATAAGACAGAGAGAGAGTAGAAGAGTGAGGGAAGGAAGAAAGGAGCTTATTTTCTTAACTCACCTTAGTGAAGAATACTGTGAGATGAGTCTCGCTGCCAAGGATCCAAATAGGGAACTTTGGAGATTTGAGAAACGCGCCAACCTTTAAGAGCACAAAAAAAGAAACAGCAGTTTAGCGCCAATCTCCATACCGATGCCATGACGGCCTGGCCAGTCACAATCCAGAACCATCACATACAGGATGATTCACTGCGATAAATTGATTGGTAATACTTATGGGTACCGCCAACTTCGGAAAATGATAGGATGCCTATTTACAACTAAAACTAAACGTTCACTATAATGGATTATGAACAGATGATGGCATTATGAGCAATGACACATGTTCCACATCAGTGGTGATGAATGTTAACTACTGGCTATATGTGGCCACAGAGACCATTTAAACAGGCTTGCAAGACCAAATGTTCTGTAACTTCCAAAAAAAACAAACAAACAATTCTTAAAGTTGATGCATTTTCAGCCAATGCATTAAATGAAAGTTATTTTTTTATTTTGGCTGTAAACGTTCCCCAACAGTCTGCACAACGCAATTTCCTCATCAGAAGTGTCCGCTGTTGTACAGGGGCTGTCTGCAGACACAAAAATTAGGCTGTACATGGACAGTCTGTGCACGGGTGTGAGATTAAAGTTAAGATGGTACTAGGACTGGCGATATGGTCTAAAAAAAAAAAAAAAAAACCCAAACAAACAAACAAATTTACGATTTAAATTGATTTTCCCCCCCATCTACAGTTCTACAATTAATCTACAGAAGAAGTTTTAACCTCATTTTGTTTTGATTTTCCCTTCTGGGATTTAATCTGGATTTCTCCTTGAGGTTAGAGTGCAATCAGAAACAACAAGGCAAAAAGGCAAGATGACAGGCCCTTCCATTGTAAACAGTGAAAATGCAACATAGCATAAAACATAAAATTATGTCATACTTTTTGCCCAAATAGTTAATCCTTATTCACAGCACAGAAAACAAATGATTGCTAACGGTTGCCCGTTACAGTTATGTTACAGTACATAAGATTACATAATCAAAGAGAAAGAAGAAATAACTGAGGATGATGATGAAAGATTTACAGATCCTGAGCACCACTGACAAACATCTGATCTTGTAAAATTTGTGGCAAGTACTGAACTTCCTTAGCATAAATAGTACAATTATGAATCTCAAAAGTGAAAGTGAAACCAAAAAAAAGAAAAAAAGAAGATCATTTATGTTTTAATGTCAGGCATAATAGCGATGCCTGCAATTGTACGTACAATATGATTTTCCAATGATAAAACCCATCTCATATTTATTCCCTTTAAGAAGTTCTGTAGCATACATCCTTTTATTTCTATACACAGAACTACAGAATCCCAGAGAGGAGTGTCTGCGGTAGGGCTGGGGGTAAGCGATTATTTTTAAAACTACTATTCTGGCGATTATCTTAGCGAATAGTCGACTATTCTAATAACTAATTAGATGATTTATTGAACTATTATTTTTCTGTTGCATGATAAAAAATAAAAAAAAAAACACAAAAAACATAAAATAACTAATTGCCCCTAAACATTAAATAGATTACTTTATTATACAAAAGTATCCAAAGCCAAACATCTTCTGCTTAAAACAAAATAACAGCAGTGTTATACAAAATGGTTTTGTTAAACAAAACTCTTAGAGTACCAGTAACTCAAGTTTAAAGGTTTTTTCTCGTTCTGCGTTGGCCAATGTAATCCCAACCCAATAATTTAAATTGAAAGGACAATGATGTGCTTATGAGACGGGTCCGCTGTCAGGCTTTATCATTCTACACTCGCAGCACGGCGGGATTGAACTGTGTTTCCATAGCGTCTTATCAGACGCAGTATGAGTGAAAGTGTTATCACTAGGTTACTCTCGTAACCCAGGTTCCCTGAGAACATGTCCATCTAAGGTCATATACCTATGCGAATAACTTATTGAGCCCAAACCTTTGAACCGCACGAATGGCATATGTTATGAAAAAGGTTCCACACCCCTGATACACATTATAAAAGCTACATGCACAGTAAACCGCATCCACCAATCAAAATCAAATCAAAACTGAATGAGATGCGAGTCAGCAGTTTAACACAGGACTGCAGAATTATTCAAAAACACAGAGTTCAAAGTGAAGCTCTGCACACTCTACCTACAGCTCGATCTCCAGCAGTGCACCCAAACACTGAAAGCCCTTACACTCAGCTCACATCACTCAACAGGTAAGTATCAGCAGCAGATTTGGGCGGGAAGGCCTTGCAGGGGTGTGCAGATTAAAATTATCATGAATATTGTGATGGAGGCTCAGATGGTTCTAAATATGAGGCGATACATTCCTGCATTCCTCTAATCCAAACACAGCTCACTGCACATATCCTGAATCTCTGCTTAGAACAGTGCCATTCAAAACAAAGCAGCTTCTTAATTACTTTCTCCACAGGTTAAAACAATAAAGCCATTCCTGCCCAGGCTTATAAAACATACAGGACACATAAGCTAGGTGCCAGATCTCTGATGTTCACCATTTAGAGGGCAACGCATTGGTTAGAGAAGCATGCAAAAACGAAAAAAACTACTTACAACCTAAAAAGAAAAGAGAGAATTTTTAAAAAAGGAAAGGGAATAAAGTAAGAAACAGTAAATAGAAGAGAAAAATGATAATGATAAACAATAACCAAACTAAAAGAATAGACAAAAAGCAAATGGGAACAATTTCCATAATTGTTTTGTGTGTGAGAACAAACCTAGACAATGTCTGTTCCTCATCATAAAAATTTCTTTAAAAACTTTTATATATAATATATATATATAAATAAAAGAGAGAAAACAAACAGTCTGACAGAGTAATGACTGTGACACTAGTCTGTTCAATGCAGTCAGTATTTCAGTAGGTTATTATGTAGCACTTTCATTTCACAAATTCCCCGTGAGATGTATGGCTGGAAAACAGCAAAACCACAAAGAAACTGTGAGCTTTGGCATCTAGATACTCTGCATCTTTCACACAACACTTGCCAAAATTTGTTTCCAGATTTATCTACACTGTAGACATTGAGAACATCTATACCACATGAACTGTAAATCTCACTGCAGTATTGTAAGCTGCTGTGAGGGTGCTTCTGAGTAGACACCCACCTTGCAATAGCGCAGTGATTCCATTAGTGTAAGGAAGCCAACAGAGGCCTGCTGATGGATGCCATGAAGCTCTAGAGAAAACAAAAAAAAAAAGAAAAACTACTTATCAACTGCACAAAATTAAACAGTCTTAAATAAAACACTCCTTGAAACGACAGCAGCATCCTCTCAGAAGCATGTCTTAAGTGTGCTTAAAGCCTGAGCAAAACATTAGCTAATGCTGCCACCAAGTGGTCTGCAAAAGCAGGACAACTGTGACATTAGAATTTTTTCAAACAGGTTAACACAAGCCACACGTAACACATGCACATGATATTCAGTAAAAATAGGAAGCATACTCATTCCAGAACATTCTCTATCACCATCCCACACGTTAGATACAGCATGACCCGTCACCAGAAGGTTGATTAGACTCTGGCTACAAAGTATAGAAAGAAAAGGTTAACAAAACAGTCAGCACTCATTACAAATGTACATGTCAGTTTATTTTTATTCTTTTTTAAAATGCGTTAAGATAACAGTGCAATAAAACAGCATTACACAACACAAGATAAATCTTATCAGGACACAGCCCAATAACTAGAAAAGCTGCCTAAAAGACACACAACCAAATATAATGCCAAGAAATTAAACACCCATTACGCATTTTACCTGCCGTGGCCGTACACAGGGTCAATCAGAGGTTCAGTGGTGTCTTCAATCTCATTCTTTATGTTCTCAATTCCCTAAAATTTCAAGTCAGATCATAAATACACATGCAGACAAATGCATAATGTTGGGCAAATGACACATATAAATAATTTACCATGTACGCTATCATTCAAAAGTGTGGCGATTTTTAAAGTCAAGTTATACCTTTGTAAGTATGACAGAATACAGAAATAGCAGAACCCCGAATTTGTTCTTCCAAGTGTCGTACAGTGACAGCACCACCTCTCTCAACTCCACATCAGTCCTGAGAGTCCTCTTCCTGAGGAAGGAGTAACCACAACTTGACTATCAATTGGGAAAGATTCTTCTTAAGCTACACGCCTTATTTCATTGTGAAATTAGTTGGTTCTACAGTACTGGAGATTTCTGCCTGGAATTTGTGATTTGTAACATAAGGAGAAGGAAAGGGTAAGCCAGTGAAGACACAAGGAAAGGGAAACACAATAAACGTGGTGTGGAAAGAGTTTGTGCACTTACTGTATGACGCTGTGAAACCTCTCAAAGCCAAGCTCCTCAGCAGCCAAAGCAGCTACACACACACACCATGCAAAAACACAAACATTTAACAAGACACAACAGTCCAGAGAAAATTATGTGTAAGTTCACGGTTAATAAGAATACACATCTCCACAAGTTTACACTAGCATGCTGTGTTGGATAATCTACTGTATGCATTCCCTGTGAAAGGAGAGTTAAGATATACCAAATAATACGGACCAGAGTTAGGTATTAAAAAAAAATTAAAATAAAAGTGTCACTCGGCCCGGTTCAGTATCTGTAAAACATTGAGAATCACTGTTGCTAATTTTCTTACGAGGTGTGTCAGTAGTTTGGCTTGACTCAGGCTCTGGGTGGCTGTCAGTGATGTCACTGCTATCTGTGCTTTTAGCGTGAGGCAAGGTAGCCAGGTGAAAGGCCTGTGTCTTATTGAGGCAGGCAGACTCCAGAATCTCACTGAGGGTGGAGCACAAGACTGTCCTCTGCTCTTCCTCTGTAAGAATACACAACACGTGTCAATCTGATTTCTGTGCTGCTTCAAAGATTCAAGTCAATCAGTTTTGCCACTAAATGACAACTTGTTACCTTCACTCTATATACGGTGTCACATTATAGTTCCATGCTATTAACTTTAACCGGTATCAGCCAAATAGATTGGGAAATCAAGGAAGTGTGCAACTACTCTAATTAATTGCATTTGCATATAACTCAAATGTCTTGCAAAATCCCATGAAACTAATCCAGTTTGAACAAATTGACATTGGTAGAACATGACTACTCTCTCTGTTTATGACGAACAAGCCAGATAACAAATACACATACTAATGAGGGCAACAGATAAGAATGTTAAATATGATCATTACAAAGGAGTGAGGAGGAGATGATGGGCGGAGAAGAAAACTACATTTCTTTAGCTAAACAAAAGGACACATTCTATCCAACAATGTTGTCATATGTCTAACGTAAAGTGTTCTAGAGGACAAAAATAAGTTAAAAAGCATGTATAAAGGGGGACGGGTAATAAGGTCTTAGAATGCTACAATTGTAATTTGCCTGGAATAAGAAATAAGGTCAGATTTACTCAACAGGGCAAATTAGCATGAGAGTACAATCCCAAGCGCAGATGGGAGTGGAAAATTCTGCAGGTGATTTACGGACAATGTGCACAACCGGTGCATTTCCATAATGACCAACGCAATCCACTAAGAGCAGCAAAAATAAGCAGAGCTATAATAAGATGCATGAAAATAAGGCATGTGTAATCTGCTAACACAGATTGATTAAGCCATGCTTTTTCTGGTCGGTAAATAATGGTGCAACAACAGGAAATTGACTAGTGCCAACCTAAGTAAATCATGTTGTGCGATTCATTTAAAATGCTTGTCTCATCTGGAAGGTAAACTTCTAAAAACACATATGCAGTGAGGTCCGCCAAAGAACGACTGTGTCCAAACCTTTTCACTGCATGTTTTCAGTCATTTTTGACAATATTTATTAACATCAAAAGAGGGTTTTCTTTGCTTGCAAGTCGTTACCAAATATGGCCCTTGTGAAGCACAACCTTCTTTAATTTTAGTCACACCGTAAGACTACAATACTTATAATAACATTCATGATGACTTTCATTTCAGAAATATAATGGGCAGAAAAGTGCATTAAAAGACTTATAACAATGCTTCATTTATGTACCGACCTAAATATCAAATTCATAAATTATTTATCTGTGTGTGGTCTACATAATCTTTTTTACATAATGTTTATGCTACTTATGCTACTTTCAATAAGTGTGAGATGCTCATAAATGCCTGGTCTGAGTTTTGAGTGCACCCTTTCAAAGTAATGCGAAACAAACAAACCTGTGATATCTTTCCAGTTTGAGCCTTCAGTGTTAAACAAAATGTTCTTCAACAGGAAAGCCTGAGAAATAAGAAACAAAACATACAAATCGTTAGGGTTCCACTTAACTTGGCAAAAGAAACAATCTGACAACAAACCACATCTCAATACATGTATATTGTAGCTCAGATAGCAACTGCAGCAGTGTTACAGAAACTGAGTGAAAGAAAAGGACATCATGCGAATGCTCAGATCAAGTAGAATTTAAGATAGATATGGAATGTCATTGCAAAACTAGTGGCTGAAATACAATAATATGACTTGCCAACTTTGCAAGTTGTTACAAAGAACACTAAGCAACTGAGGATCACGCATTAGCAGACCTTCATTGTTTTCTAAACATAAGCTCATGCAGAAATATGCTAGGCGTTGCATGATAAATGAAAACAATATGTTCTACAATTGGGTCAAAATATTTTAAAGATTTGAAAACTACGTGTGAGCTTTGATTCTTATCACCTGTCGTCCGAGATTTTCATGTACCATTTCGGACAGGACTAACACCTCTGTGTTTATTACAGAGGTGAGAGGGTCTGTTTTGTACATCTGGGTGTCACAGAGATCACACTCTCTGTATGAGTGCACTGCTATAGTCATTCAGATTGATTACAATTAGTATAATCACAAATACCATGGTAAAGCTAAATGGCTAGTACAGCAAAACCATGTTAATGTGTGGTTACTTTAGTTTAACTATTATGATTTTTATTTGAATTAAACCCATGTTTAATTTTGATAATTAAAACATATGTAACCAGTCTTAATAGTTTACATGATCTGGCTCTTTATTTGTAGTTATTTATTTCTTTTATATATCAAAACATATTAACGTGCGTCTGGAAAGAGCATGTACGGCATATTGCGCTGGCTACAAAACACAAGGAAAAGCGTTGTGAAAAATAATATCACAGACATCGCTTTTGGACTCACACAGAAAAACACAGACATGGCAGATTTGGATGGGATTAAAATCACCAAGTACGTCTGTGAAACAAAACATTCTCTAACGACCCACAGTAAAACTAGTCCCGTCCCAATAGGGCTATATACCGAATGCCTTTGGCAGAATTCAAATGAGCCATTTTAATCTAGATTAAAAAAATTATCTATATATCTATATCTATCTCTCTCTCTCTCTATATATATATAAACATCACTTTCAAAATAAGTTTTCTTTCTAGCTGATGAATGATAAACACACACACACAACATTTCATCATCTGTTAAACAACAGCACAAGCCATCCTACACACTTTACTTCTGTTCCTTGCTGCCTCATTTTCACTGCTGTCAAAAATTACTCATTAAACCAATCAATCAACGACCCTACTGATGGGGCTACTGTCAGCCTGGAAGAGAACAGCCCCATCAGAATGGAATAAATGGTGAAATCACTTGGAAAAACTGCCGGCATGGTTCCGGTTTCCCTGGATTTTTGTTTTATTTGTCATCGACCTGTATATTACATCACTGCAGCATAGCTTTTATATTTTGGACTTTACAAAGGCGTGGATGTACGCATACTAATTAAACATCACGAAGGCAAATACCTGCACAGGTGCAATGACGGCACATGGTCCACCTTCA
>JAUMHI010000058.1:11480418-11506697 GCA_032359435.1 Enteromius unitaeniatus | reverse complement strand
AATATATTCATTTAAATAATTCTTTATAAAGCCATTCCGCAACCCTGAAGTTCCTGGAAAATCCCTGTCTGCTGACAATTAGCTGAATGTGTGTACAAAATATTATTTTAATAAATTAATTCAATAATAAAAAAACAATATTATTAGATTTATAAAATATTACATGTTGTTATAAATAATAGATATAATTTCACATTAAATAATAAAAGTTTTGTGCCATGAAAGAAGCATACAATAAATAAAAGATCAAAGTCCCCGGAAGCCATAAGAACAGGTGGCATATTTATTTTGAGAGTCTTGATGGAGCAGTGAATAATGACTTACATTTGGTCTGTTCATTACTCACAGCTATCATGTTGGAATATAGCACATGATGTGCCAATTTTTGTCATTTTTAATTCCACTTAAAAAATAACATTAGGCAGGTTTGGAATCACATAAGGTGAGTCAACAATGACAGGGAGAATAATAATAATAATTATTATTATTCATTGTCACATGTGGTGCTGTGCCCTGATAGGCTAGTGCATTCGGAGCGGCTGCATTTCCATCTGTCTGTGCTGTCGCAAAGAAGGATGTGTCTGTGGCCTTCTGTTCCATCGCTGAGATCTTCTTCACAGATCTGTGGTAAATATCTGTCTTTTTTTACATAGATATATGCTGGCTCCTGTTCAACTTTTGCCCATCTTTGTTTGCTCTGGCCTTTCTCCCTCTTTTCATTTCTCAACCTTTTTGGCTTTCTGTACCTGATGAGATATGCGACACACACACACGCACATACACACCTGGGACGCTGCAGACCGGAGCCCATCTGCTCTGAGGCCTGCAGAAAAGATCTAATCACAGACTGGTTGATAGAGGGATAGAAAAAGGGAGAGGGTTGGGAATTCAGGATTGAAGTAATGGTATGGTAGGAGAGAGATGAAAAGTAGATTTGAATTGGAGATGCGCTTAGTGTTGATTGCTGAGGATCTTGGCACGACGTGACTTCATTCAAACCCAGATATTGAAATTTAAAGGATGAGGGAAAGGTCAGGATTATTGACTAAGTAAGCATCATTTCATTTTCACACATCGGTGTACATTACGAAGGTACAGCAGCAGCCTCTAGCAAAGTACAGTACGTCTCTGCCTTTCCTCTTGATGTACTGTATGGTTGTACGTGTGTATCGGGGTTGTTGTTGTGGTAGATGTTTGCTGCAGGCGATGACTGAAAAATCAAGAGCAGGAAAGAATGCGTGTGTGCTAACAAATAACGTTTTCTTCACTAGTGTTGATGCCCCTGGGTGCTGTGGAAACTCTTGTTTAGTTCAATGATTGGTCAAACTGGTAATTTTTTTGATGTAGAAATTGTACCCATACAGAGCTAAAACACGCCGTGTGCGTTACATGGATAAAGTTCCTAAAATGCGTTTAATTCTAAAACATATTTGATGCGCCCTATTTTGGTCAATTAAAAAGCATATTAAATGTGAGGAAAGTGTCAAGTTTAATGTTTCAGGTAACTTTTAAAAATTGTTATTAAAAATTAGGGTGAAATAATGTTCCATAAACATTCAGTGTAACAGATATATATGCATGTAAAAATGTAACATCGAACTTAGTCTGACATGTACTTAAAATATTTAAAGAATTAGTCATTTATTATATATTTTTTAAATGATTAAAAAAATGTTGCTGACAAATGAGTGAAACCTAGTGGTTTGAAGAATAGTGGCAAAGATTGGTACAGATTTAAATTTGCAGTTGATTAGCTTCTGCTACAATGTAATTTTTTTTTTTACACTGAATGGTATTTACAAGTGGTTCTAAATATTTATTCTATATGTAGAAAGTTCAAACTTACTTTACGATGAAACGCACACACATCTTACTCACAACCTTTACCACTTTTTTCCGTTTCGGGGTGGGAAATATAGTGGACGCAGTGCCCATCAAACTCTGGAGTATTGAAGTTATTTCTGTCACGTTATAGGCCTTGAACAGTTAAATGGCCATCTTTGCAAGTACACAGTAATTTAGGTCTTAAGGGAAAGCAAACAGCTGAGAAAGAAAATGTGTGACAGGATATTTAAGTCTAGCAGGTCTGGTGTTTTGTGTCGCTTGTTGAATATGGAATATGGTATATGGCTTGTCTGTAATCTCAGCCAAGGTATACTGAAACTTTAATGAGAAGAAATATATGTTTCATTTACACAGTGAGAGTCCGTTTGACTACTTTATACAATGTATGTAGCATTTCTACTGCAGTTTTCGTCCTATTGCTTGTAATAAGTTTCTTATTATTTAATAAATGACTTTTTACATGTGTTTTGTGTGAGCTTGAGCTTTTTTCAAAATTTGTGATTGACATTGGTGACAAGAATTATGACGTTTCTGTGCTTTCTATTGCCTCATCTCATCCTCCTACTACTTATTATATACTGCTTCCTATTATCTCTCATATTATCCTTGCTTTCTCCTATCATAACCAACATGCTCTTAATCTGTATGATGACTTCTCATCCTACCTTTAGTTCGTTTTATCTTATACCACTTGATCTCATTCAACCATGCTTCCTTTTACCCTATTGCTTCTTCTCATTTTATATCTCCTTCTTCATATCATTGCCTATTATGCTGTTCTCTTACTATCCTTTCTCAACATCTCATCTTTTCATGTAGATATTGATCATAATTTATTTTTTTAAAGCGAAATAATGTTTATTATCACTGACTGTCTTTTATATGTTTTAAACAATTCTTTTTTTATTGTTTGACAGCATGGAGGATGGTGCTGCTGACCGTTGCAAAGAGGCCATCGACAAAGCTTTACAATACGACGAGAACAACCCCGAAGCACTCCAGTTGATGGCCAGCTACCTGTTTAGCATCGAGAAAACTGAGGTACGATAGGACAACCGCGGAGTGAATTACCTAGAGTTCTCTCACTGTCTCACTGGTTCACTGCAGCGTTCTGAGCGGTGGGTCATTATGCAGTCATAATTAGTGTAGGTGGAGCACAGCTGAGAAAGCTGACTCATGTATTTCTGTGGAGACACAGATAGAAATTGTGTGAGAGAACGAGTGACTAAGAAAGACAGGTTTTGGGCATGTACACTTGTTTTTGTATGAGGGATAGGCAGCGAAGGCAGATGAGAGAGTTAGGTCACGGTTAATGAATTACAAGCCATTAATAAAACAAGCTTATGACTCGATTTGGGACGGTTTACTACTAGTGCGAACAAGCCCGCTTTGCTGCAGGTCCTTTTTGAATCACTAGGGGGCAAACATACATAAGACCAGCGCGTCTGAGTTGAGCTTCAGTCTGCAGCTTAAAGCTCTTGTAACATTTGTGGGTATTTTCACTTTAGTAGACACTTCCATTTCCCTTCAGAGAGCTGACAGCAAAACTTGACTCAACAATCATAAACTTGAGTCTCTTTGTGTCCTCTAACCTCAACCTTATTTCAGGCTTGTGCTTTTCATCTCATCCTATGTCACTGCCTCTCATCCAGTGTTTCTCCCTCTTGTCATTTACCAGTTTCTCTGATCCTGTACATCTTATTCCTGCTATTTTCTATGTTCCTCTCATGGTTTACTATTTCCTCTCATTCTGTACCATTTTCTTTCATCCTAAACCACTGCTTTTTGTCCATACAATTTCCTACTTCACAATGTATATTCCAACTTCATAGTAACTTCTTCTCAATGTATTTTACATCAGATGATCCTTCACTTCATCCTGTTCTTCCGTTCATCTCATGTATTGTTCCCTCTTGTGCTTTACCAATTTCTCTTATCTTGCTGCTCCATCTTGCTCATGCTTTTTGCTACTTCCTCTCATCCTAAGGACCCTTTTTACAAGACTGATGACCACGTTTAATGGTCACCAGCATCGTAAGTCCTCAAAAGTTTTCCATATTTTTTTTAATTCCTTTTTTTTTTTGAATGTATGAACATTTATAACACTATTCTTTGCATTATATTACCTTTGCATCTATTTAGTTTATGCGAGGGTGTTTCTAATGCAGCTTCTATAGGACGGGTGGTTAATTTTACATTGTTCTCTCTTGTGACTGCAGTCTCCAGCAATCTTTTTTCTTTTATTTGAAGTGATAAAATGAGAATGCAAAAAATATATTTGTGGTATTCTTTCATTCCCGGCTTTTTAAGTTAACCCGACTATGATAAGTTCTGCTGCTGAAACACAGAAAGGTCCACACCACATATTATTCACTTGCTGTTTCCTACTTATTTTCATAATATACATAAAACTTCCTGTCCTGTCCTAATGAACATCTCCACTCATCTCTCACTCTGACTTACTTCCTTTGTCCTATACACTTTCAATGTATTTTCTCTTCTCCTTTACTACTTCCACTCCTCCTATCCTACTTTCTTTCTTGTACTGCTACCTGTTATCCTACTTTTTCCGTTTTCTTTCATGCTTCGCTTCTTCTCCTCAGTCTATACTTTCTTATTTCTCATGCTGTTTTCTACAGTACTTATTTGCATCATATACAGTACCACTTCCTCTCATCCTTTATCACTTCCTCATCTCATTTTCTCTCACCCTGACCTACTTCTTTTCATCCTATTCTGTATTTTACCTCCTCATACCATGCTACTTTCTGTCACCCACTCTCATTCTTTACTACTTTATTACCCTTGCAGTTTGTTTCTTACCTACATCCTCTAATCCTTTACTACCATCTACTCTGTGAATTTCTCTCATCCTACAGCACTTCCCCTCATCTTATAGAGCTTCCTGTTCCACTTCCTGTCATTTTAGTCCTCATTATAGTTTCTATATCCTTTTTTATTTTTTCTGTTACATGTTTTCTCTCATCCCACCTTACTTCCTCTCATCCCATGCTGATTTTTAATGGCCCTGCTATTTCTTGCTTCTTTGCATCATATGCTACTTCCTTTTATACTGTCTTACTTTCTCTCTCCCTAACCTACTTCCTATTTTCCTCTCCTCAACATATTCTACTCTATTTTATCTTTTACTACTTCCTTTCATCTCGTACCACTACCAGTTATCCTAATTTTTCCCACTTCCTCTCATCTTATACCACTTCCCTTCTCTCTGTAGAGCTTCCTGTTCCTGTCCTACTACTGTCCTGTCATCCTATTCTACTTCCTAATTCCTCATATCCTACTTCCTCTCAACAAATACCTTTTCCAGAAAGAGGCATATTTTTACAATCTGCATACCTAGAGGCTCTTTCAACTTTTCAACCTGTTATTGTGTTTTTATGCAGGAGGGGCGTGAGTACCTGAAGAAGAGCGTGTCGTCATGGTTACCAAGCCTACAGAAAGAGGAAGAGTCACTGGCGAGCACAGAGCATGACATGGAGGAGGAAGAAGACCAGAATAAGGTGTGCGCACAGGTGTTTGTGTTCCAAAGGCACTGGAGAGATAAAGATAGCATTCATCATGACCTCTCCTTTGACCTCTTTCTGATGGAATGGAACAAAATAGCACTGCTCTTAAAAAGTTTTTATTCTGGGGAAGATAAGGGAAGAAAGGAAACAAACTAGCTTATTTTATGTTTTTATATTTCTTTCGTTGCCAGGCCAAGGCTGTGGCAGTCTGCCACACACAAACACACACACACACACACACAGCTCCCTCATCAAGTGACCATGCTTTGCAGCTGACAGTCTTGCGATTCTTAAAAACACAGTTTTTTGCTTAAGGCTACAGAGTTTTATGCTTATTTAAAAAAAAAAAAAACATATTTTCGTTTCCGTGTAATTTTTGCAGTTCCTCTGTTAAGGAGAGCTCTTCTCAGCTGAAGAAACAGAAAAACAAGCCTCACCTGAACTGACTCGTTGAAAGAATTTATAAAAGTTGTTTACTTTCCTGCTGGTTAAAATTTCAGGGAACGTTTGGCACTAGACATACATTTGTCACATGTAGATGCAGCATTGTGACATTTGGAAAATATTGGCAGGTAGAAGAGTATGTGCCTGTTTAAAGCATGATGTAATCTGGTTTCAGAGCTCTTATCAACTCTTTACAAAAACCATTTATTCAGTAAAGAGATGGTAGATTGTATTTGTATACAGTGCAGCATCACAGACAGGCTACAATTAACACAGGAAATGAAGTGACCTTTATGGTATGAATAAGTAAATAGTGTTTATTATTGAAAAAAATCAGTCATTCAATTAATAAATGACCATAAGTCAAATGCAAATCTGAATATGTTTTCCCTTTTCTTGCTAGTAGACAATAATCTATTTGGATTTTCTATCCTAAAAAGTTATTAAACACCTGCATTATTTGCAGTAATATCATGAAGAAAATTACCGACCAAATTTAAGCAAGGTAAACATGAGATTTTTCAAAGGTGTACTGAAAGCATTTGGGATATACTGTCAATTACTATTCACAATACCTTCAACATCAACTTTAATTATTCTGCTCAAATGCTATGTGTGTTTGAGGTCCAAAGAGTGCAGATCTTTTAAACTATTTGTCAGTTTTATGATTTTATTCATAGACATTTTCCAGTAGAAGCAGTACAAACAATATTCAGTAATAAACAATTTTCATTAAAAGAAAATAAATGATTTATTTTACTCAGCAAGGACACATCAAATAGATCAAAAGTGGCAGTAAAGACTTTTCAAACAACAAACAAAATAATTGTATTTCAAATAAATTCTAATTAATTACAAACGAAGCAAGTTTTCAGTAATAAAACAAAAGCAGCGTATTGTAATGATTTGTGAAGGATCATGTGACATTGAGGAATGGAGTAATGGCTCCTTAAAAAAATCAGCTTTGCCAATGCAAGAATATATTAAAATATAAAAATGTATATTATAAATATTTTGAGAAAACAAATGAGTATGAGAATCATACAGTAAAACAAATCTTTTAAATAGTTTCAAATATTTTGAATAGTGTATTTATTTTCTAATTCATTTTTGTAAGTTAGCTGTTGAAGAGTAGCCTTTTTCCATAATTATGAGTTTTCATCATTTTCAAATCACATCATCAAGCCTTTTCATGATCCTTAACTAATTTACCTTTCACTTAATATTTACTGGGGGTTTTTTTGTTTTAGAGCAACATCCCGCCTTATGAATCCAGAATAACAACAGCCAAACTGCTGATCGAGGCCGAAGAATATGAGGTAAGATGACGGTCTAGATAAACACTTTTAAGAAGAACATCTCAAATGTTTTGACCCTTTTAGAGAATTCATGTTTCAGAATATTCAGAAGAGGAGCGTAAAGTACCTGTCAGTACCTCTTTTAGGCTGTACCAATGCCGTCCTATACACAGGTTCAGCTGATGAGCTTAGAAATCATTTCAGAACAGTGCATTAGATCCGTTCTAGAGCCAGTCTTTATTTATCCGGTTTAATCCAAGACAATCCATTCTTGCTGTGCAAGCAAGTTTAAAGACCTATAGAATACATCTGGTTCAAGTACACTAATATTAGCTATATGTCTAACAAACAGGCTTTCAGGCTGTTTCAGCTGTCAGTGTTGTGTGTAATGAGAAGGTTTAATGTGTGCTCTACTGCCGCTGTAGACTAAACCATCACCCAGTGTGTTATAATACTGTATAACTGTCAGCAAAACAGTTATTTACTGTCTAAAAATGTCTGCTTCTGTGGCTGCCATGAGGCTGGGGAAGTAAACAAAATGGTTAGCTTTTCTTGTAACCCATAAGAAATTATTATTATTATTCCTTTAAAAAACTTTTGAGAAGCAAATTTTCCTGTTCTGTTGAGTGCATGCAAACACTATAAAGATGCCCTTCATGCTGTCTAGGTAGGCAGCTGACCTTTTGGTGAGATGCAGCCATTCAGAAGTCGAGGTGAATTCTATAGTCCTCTAGTGTTGGTTAGTAGTTTTGACTTTTGTATCAAGGTGTCCCACGGCTCTTTTGGAGTTCTGAGGGAGACAGTGTTCACAGTTAATAAGGCTAAGACCATAGATTTGCTTCCCTTTAAATCCTTTTCTCTTTTTCTTTCAGCGCTATGGTGTCCTTTGAATAATGCAGGATTGGTATTTTATTTGCACTTTACCGTGACCTTTGCAGTTGCGCGTGAGTGTGCAGTAGGACTCTTTTTGTGAGGGTGTGTGAACGGCCTGACACCTGTCCAGCACTCGGAGAGAGGTATCGGAAAAAGCGAGAGAACAGAGAATTTAAATAATAGCAAGGAGGAAAAGGAAGGAATGACGGGGTCGAGAGTAAGAATGAAGTAGGACAGGGCCAAGATGAGATGCTGTAAGGGGAAGGAAGAGAGAATGATAAGTTGACAGTTGTGAAGAGCACACTTTTCTTTAGTTCTTTTTCACACTTGCTTATGTTTGTTCGGTTCATCCTGAGGAGACAGTGAAGGACTGAGGGCTGCTGCCTGACTTTTAAAAAGCGTCTGCTCTCCCTTAGCCGAACACAAATAGAAACTCCTCTCAGCATGGGGGACATATTAATATTAAAACCAGTCACCTGGCTGTCTGTCAAAATGATGCCAAAGGTTGCAGGGTCGACTCTGTGACAGCGGGTGTTTAGACAGAAGCCGGGCCCCCCGGCAGCAAGGCCCTTTGATTGGACAGCTGGGAAAGGTGAGCACTTCTAAACAGAGAGAAAGGGAGAGGGATGCATGGACTAATTTAGATATCTAGAAGGCAGTTAAATTTCAGAGATATGATTGATTTTTTTTTATATTCATCACATTAATAATCAAGCCTAAATTGCTTTAAAAAACATGTCCTTAGCCGTGTTTTGCATGAATCATTAGTACATCAAAATAATATTGATAATAGTCGATTACTTGAAAAATATTACGTTATAAAAAAAATAAAACCGAAAAATGATGGGTTTCACCATAAATCAAATAGCAATCCATCTATAGTTTTTAATTTAATAAAAAACTATATTTTGACATTACGGGTGGGCGATATAACCAAACTCTTCCATCATAGTAGAAGCAATTTTCTACCTCGATAACGATATATATCACAATAAAGCAATTTGTATCTGAAAATGCACAAATAAAAATTCAAACACAAAGAAACTGTTTCATATAATGTAATTTTATTTCATCTGTGAATTGCAGCAATACTTTAAGTAAGCATTCTGTTTACTGCAATGCATTGTAAGGTTAATGTGTTTTTTTCTGAGAACAACAGGTAATATAGTGCCTGACAGCTAGTATACCAGTTTCCACCGCTTGCTAAAACTTGCATGCCTTGCTAAAACGTGCTCTTGCATACCTCCCGTTCATCTCATTCGTGTCACTTTTCCCATACCTCAAACCAATTCCACACCACAGATGATGCACCTTTTTACTTTACAATCTCCTCGTTGTTGGTTTGGTCACATGTAGGCAAACTCACCGCTGCTGATTTATATATTGATATTTTATTTACTACTTTCTAAATTCTATATTTGTTGCTAGTTCTGAGTTCAGACTTTGGTCAAACAGATATAAACTAGTGTGAGTATGTATTAACCAACATAAATCTCCATTTCCCCCCCAAAAAATATTAAGCTTATTTTTCCTAAAACATGAACAATGTAACTAAATTAACATTATGTTAAATATAAGTATATTGAGGTAAAATGTTGCAATACTTTGAAATAGTGAGATTTGTTTTTTATCCTTTGAAAGGAGAAAGGCTATATTATTATTACAAGGGTAAAATGTTTACTTGCTTTATAGATTATATGTAGAATATGTGTGTGTCCTTGTGCCATAATGTCCTGCATGAACACATTCAATATTAGTTTTGTTGGCTATATGTGTAACTGTCAGACAGTGACAATTCAAAATGAGTTTTGCAGACTCGGGAGAGTGTGTGTGTGTTTGTGTGGAGTGGCAGCGCATGCTGCATGAGCTAACTCAATATTAGCAAGGCCTTTTCCTGCTCCACTCCAGCTGGGTCAAAGCCTGACACACTCTCTGACAGCACAAGATTGATGTCTTGCTTTGCTAGTGGGCTGAGCAGAGGGAGGAGAGGAAGAGAGACACAGTCAGTAGGACGAGTGGTGGGAGGAATGGAGAGAGCAGAAAGAGATATAGTTTATGAAATTCAGTAGTTGGGAGGAGAAGGAAGTCTTGCCCTTTAAAAGTGATGAAGGTATTGTTTAATGTCAGTAGTGGAGGACTTAATTATCTTTAAAGGGGGAGATGTTTAAAATAAACTTAAACCCTAGGGACCGACACACAAGGTTATACACACGGAGACCCCTGAGCTAATTAGTCTTTTGGAACTAATGACCACACACCAGCGTACTGCTTCAAATAAAACTGGACACTTTTTCTAAGAGAACACAGCGGCAGTAACCCCAAAATGTAGCTGGATGCTTAGGTCACAATTTAGGTTGAGCCTAAATTGGTTACTTAACTTGACTTATTTCACCAGAATGGCTAAGAAAGGTTCTCACATGATTTTTAATCCGTAAAAGGCCAGTTCACACCAAGCATAATAACTATAATGATAAAGATATAATTCTAAATAAAACATTCTCAATATTAAAGAATAGAAGAGTCCACACCATAAATATAACGATAAAGGCACAGAGAAACGATATTGTTGAAATCACTTTCAAACTATTTTTTTCCAGCTGATGACAGCCAATCAGAATCCATCCAATCACAAGTTTGAGATTTTAAAGCGGCGGACAAGCATGCACTTGAAATAAACAGACAATATTGTTTCACTGGTGTGGATGGTAATATCTTTATCGTTATCTTCATAGTAACTGTCCTTGGTGTAAATGGGCATTTATCCAAATTTTGCCTTTTCTGACCAAATTCTTTGTGGTGAATATTTATGTGTAAAATGAGTGTAAAAAATAAAAAAAAAATTGGTCAACATTTACGTAGTGATAGTTCACCAAAAATTCAAACTTTGTCATTGATTACTCCTGTATGTCATTCCAAACCAGTAAGACATTCAATCATCTTCGGGACGCAAATTAAGATATTTTTGATGAAATCAAAAGAGTTTTCTGACCCTGCATAGACAGCAGTGCAACTACTATGTTTAAGGACCATAAAGGTAGTAAAGACATTGTTAAAATAGTATCCAGCCTTAATTTGATGAAGCTCAGAGAATTATTTTTGTTCGTATAGAAAACTAAAGTAATGGCTTTATCCAACAATTCTTCTCTATGGCATGCTACTGTTCGAAGGCTTGACAGTTAACTGGCTCTTTGAAAGTAATTTGAAGTACTTAATACAGGACACAGTAGAATTCATGTTACATTTTGTTGTGGGTTCTGCACCTACAACCTTTTAGTTTGGTTTGATACGCCGTGCATGCTACTCTGTGATGTGATTTGTACTTGTACAGAATTTCTTACTCCTGGGTTTTGTTGATGTCAGGACACCTTTGTACAGGATTAACATTGTGTCAGCTATAGATGGGACTTCTATAGTGATTTTCCTCTGAGTGAAGGAGCATATGACAGTCTCTCAGAGACTAAGCTGGCTTTAAGGCTTTAACACATTTCCACATCATCCACGGGTACGAATAATGTTCTCTTTTTTTCCCTGTCTCTTTCTCATTCCAGTCTTTTGTTGTGTGCGTGTCGGAGCTCGATGAGAGAGTCATCAGTAATCCAGACCGGCTCTGATAAGAATGATAATTTGGGAAGAGACTCTCTTCCTTCGTGTCAGTCTCAAGAGGCTAAAAAAGAGGACTGAGGAGTATTTTTAGAAGCGAGGAAACGGTGTGTGTGTTAAGGCTGAGGTCATCTTTGGTGTTCACTTTTTGTTTCTTAGATTGTTAAACTGTGTTTTGGAGTTTTCATTTGTTGAGAATATTTTTTCTTGTTTGAATTAATTCCAGTGTGAGATAAATCTGTTTGTAGCTCCCTGCAAGCTGCTGATGTGATTGCTGCCGTGATCTAATAAGGTTGCATAATAGAATTGCATCGCAGTTTGATTACAGACAGATTGCTTTGATTTAGGTCTCTGAGATGATATCAAAACATGTTTACTGTGTTTGTCGACCAGCCCAAAGCAGCAGCATGTGCTCAACCAAAATAAAAATTTTGAGGTGGATTTGTTGTTTTGGTTGTTGTTTTGTTGTTATCAATTGCAGGTGATGAGGGAGTTTGGGAAGATTTTGCAAGTTCTCCTACTTAGAAATCACGGAGGGGTCTGGCATTGTAGGTTCATTCCTTCTGTGAGAGACAGCATTTGAAAAAAAAAAAAAATCATGAAGTCACATTGTATGATTTTTAAAGCATTTACTTGTATTGCACTGCTGTATTTGAACACCTTAGAAAATCAGTGTTGATATTTGGTACAGAAGCCTTTGTTTGCAGTTACAGAGGTCAAACGTTTCCTTTAGTTCTTGACCAGGTTTGCACACACTGCAGAAGGGATTTTGGCCCACTCCTCCACACAGATTTCCACAAGATTTGTCAGGTTCCGGGCTGTCGCTGAGCAACACAGAGTTTCAGCTCCCTCCAAAGATTTTCTATTTTATTTAGGACTGGAGACTGGCTAGACCATTCCAGAACATTGATATGCTTCTTCCGGAGCTGCTCTCTCCTGGCTGTGTGCTTCGGGTCATTGTCATGTTGGAAGACCCAGCCATGACCTTCTTCAATGCTCTGACTTTCATCCTCTCCTTAATACAGTGCAGCATGATGCTTCACAGTAATGGATGGTGTTCTTGAGATGCAACTCCAAACACGCTGAAGTGAAGTTTAGACCAAAAAAGTTCTATTTAGGTCTCACCTGACCACATGACTCTCTCTTTCTGGATCATCCAGATGCTCCCTGGCAAACTTCAGATGGGCCTGGACATGGGCTGACTTAAGCAGGGGAACCTTCTGTGCAATGCCTGATTTGAAATCATGGTGGCGTAGTGTTCTGCCGACAGTGACCTTTGAAACTGTGGTCCCAGCTCTCCATGTCATTGACCAGCTCCTCCCATATAGTTCTGGGCTGATTCCTCACCTTTCTTATCATCAATGAAACTCCATTAGGTGAGATCTTGCATGGAGCCCCAGTCCGAGAAAGACTGACAGGCGTCTTTTAGGCTCTTCCATAATCTAACAATTGCTCCAACAGTTGATCTACTTTCACCCAGCTGCTTGGCTGTTGCCCCATATCCCTTTCCAGCCTTCTTGAGGTCCACAATTTTGTCTCTGGTGTCTTAGGTCTTGCCTATGGTAGTAGTTGGAGTCTGACTGACTGTGGGGTGTACAGGTGTCTTTAAAGAGCTCAGACAGGTGTTACTAATTCAGATGAATAAGTGGAGTAGAATTGGACTTTTTAAAGGCAGAGTAAAAGGTCCTTGAGAGCCAGAATTGTGTGTTCAAATACTTTAATAATTCTTTAAAAATCATACAATGTGATTTCCTCTTTTTTTTTAAATTGCTCTCACAGTGGGAATGCACTTACAATGTGAATCCCAGACCGCTCCATGATCTCTAAGTGGGAGAAGAAATCCCCCACTAAATGGGAGAAGAAATATACATGCATGTTTTTATATTTAGATTACCCTAATGCCCACCATCTTATGCTAAAAGTTATATTTTTAAAACACTAATTTAGTAGCATTTAATAAAATAATTTATTAGTTTATGGTGCCCTTATTATATATTTCCCATTGGATTACATCATGTCAAGAAGGCGCTGTATCCTGTTCTGTCATTCAGTTATGGCAATGGGCGTTTAGTTTTCCAACACACGCTGTAACGGTAGACCAATCATAAAGGACTGCGCCATCTGACCAATCACAGCAGTGAGGGCTCACGGAAAGGAGGGATTTAGACAGACTCTCAGATTCTTTGAACTGCTTCACACGAGTCGTTTACGAAACTTTTAGAAATGGGGGAAAATTAAATCTATTTTTTGGAGAAAACTAAAGTGTTTTTTGACCTAGCATTCATGTAAACCTGTTTTATAAGACTCACAAAGCAATATTAGCAACCTTTAAAAAGGCATAATAGGGGTGCTTTAATAAAACTATTTATTCATGACTTTTGTCATGTTTCATGACTTTTGGTTTGAACGGACTGGTTAAATTATCATATTTTTAAAAAATGACTAGTAATTACTTTCTCTGTTTCTCTTTTTAGATGAAGTGCTGTGGTGATGTTTTAATGATCTGCTCATACCTAAATTAAATGGAAACCAAGTATACAACTTTTTCACCTCTGCCCGCAGAGCGTAATATAAAGAAAGAGATTTCTGAAGCGTCTCTGCAGTGACCCTGGAGTCGTGTTTCTATCCCTTTCTGCAGGACTCCTAAGCTCACTCCCAGTCTAATGCCACTCTGAGCTTCTCTCTAATTGAGATAATGCTTCTCCACAGCTCTAAGCTGGAGTGATTGGCTGACACTTTTAATAGCGGTTAGAGGAACTTTTAGCTAATGAAAAGAATGAAATGTTCATCAGGCACTGACACAGAGTTATTGAGCACAAATCAAACAGTTATTTGATATGATTTTAAAGCTTTGGAGAGAGCCAAGAGCCTTGTGTGATGCATCATATGATATGAAGACTCACATATGTATTTTGTGTTTAAGCACTTTACCTTGATATATATTTTTAATCAGAACTTTCTGCAGGCAGCTCTAAACTTTAAATCAGTTTAAGGAGCATCAAATATTTGAAGAGAGCAAGGACTTTACAGTAATTGATTTTCACTGACCTTCCCAGTCTTTTAATCTTTATAAAATCATTAATCAGCATTCAATAATATATAATATAATGTTCTTTTTGGATTATAGATGCGCACATGATATATAATGCAAAATCATTTGTAGTCCTTAATATGTATGATTTATATATCTTAAATTTCAGTTTAATGCTGAATTATATGGCATTGCATTTATTATATGGCTACATAATAAAAGTATCCTATTTTTTCATAAAACAAACCTTCTGGTTCTGAACTAAATTAATTAATGGCCAACAAAGCAGTAATTTTCACATCATTTGCATACAGCTATGTATACATAACAGAACTAATCATATGTTTCTCATCATCAGTATTTAAAATAATAGTTCATCCAAAATAAAGGTTCAATCATTTATTCTCTAAAATTTTGAACATTAGAGATGCATTAGCTATCATGAACTAAAATTGGCCGTTGTGTTTTTATAGGATTTATTCATCTTTGTTAATGTCAGTTAATAAAAGAAATGGGTTACTTCCGTAACCAAGGTTCCCTGAGACACGGCAACGAGTACTGCATCTGCTAAGACACTTTGGGTAAAACTCCTTTTTCCTTCTAACTGAAGCCTTTTTCAATCACGCAGTGAGAACTGCACGGCCATTGGTTATTGCAGTGCTTTTGAAATGGCTCCAATGGCTCCTGATGAAGCTCGTCTGAGTGAGTGGGGCCGTGTATACATTGCGGTGGCTTCGCCACAGGATTCAGGTTACTTCTACTGAAGCGACGGACAGTTAAAGTAACGGAAGTAACCTATTCATTCCCTGTCGACAATTCACTCGTACTGCTTTTGCAAAGAAGCTATGGGAACTTAGTTCAATCCCGCTACGATGTAAGTAAAAAACAATCAATGTATGACAGCGAGCACAGGTGAAAGCCGAGGCATACAGTCACGTACTGTAAGCATGCAGAGAAACGATACCCCGCATAAGTATTCAAATCGTCCCTGTACTTAGAAGCGTGTGAGCCTAAGCTTGCAGTTTGGCCGTGTGATGGCCAAAACACAGCGAGTTAGTAATTTTACACTTTAGAGACTTGTGAGCCTGAGCTTGCAGTTTGAGCATGTGACGGCCAAACGCAGCAAGCTAAGAATTTTACACTTTAGAGGCTTGTGAGCCTGAGCTCACGGATTGGTCGTGCAATGACCAAACAGAGCGAACTAATAATTTAACCCTTTAAGCAGGGAGGACCCTGGCATGTAATGCGGGCACATCCAGATTGTTAAACCTGGCAAATGTGGATGACTTGGGGAATCAGCTCGATCTGGGGAAAAGCATAGAAAAGGAGACTGGGCCAGTCCTGGGCCAGTGCGTCAATTTCCCTTGTTAAATAAGCTGGGCAGCGAGTGTTGCTGTCTGAAGCAAGAAGATCCACTTCGCTTTGCCGTACATTTTCCAGATTATTTGGGTAGTTTGCTGGTGAAGGGTCCATTCCTCTAAACGGACTCCGTGACCTGGTTCAGTTTGACCGGGATGTGAGTGGCTTTTATTGAGCGCAGATTGTGCTGGGCAACTCTGAGGATGCGTGCAGACAATCTGAAGAGGTGTTTCGATGACAGACCCCCTTGTTGATTTTTGTATGACACCACTGTCATACTGTCTGAGTGAACCAGCACGTGGCTGTCCCACAGTTGCGTCAGGAAAAGGTGACAAGCGTGCCATACTGTTAACATTTCCAGGCAGTTGATGTGCAAGCGAACGACACTTTCGTGGAGGCGAATTTTCATAATCACCTTTCTCCTGCAGACCATCTGGAGGGAACACATCCCTGCAGCCACTGAGTGCCTTTCCATAAGTGCCGTTCCATCTACTCTGAGCTGGATGCGTCTGTGACACCAAGCTTGCGGCGGTACCCACGCATTTAACCAGTATTGCAGCATCTGTGAGAGGCTGAGCCTCCCTTTTAGGGGATGAAGCGTTGCGATCTTGAAGGAGGCCATGCAACGCGCCGTGGCGAGATTGATGCTCTCATTTGCATTCTATTACTGTGCCCAGCAAAGTTTTGTATTGAGCAACTGCATGCTCTTGGCGATGTTCACGCTGAGTCCGAGATGGTCTAAATGGCAGAGGAGAAGTATCTTGTGCTTCTCTGCCTTCTCTCGTGAACTGGCCAGAATAAGCCAGACGTCAAAATAATTCAGGATGTGGATCTGCCTCAGAGGGGAAATCACAGCATCCATGCACTATGTAAACGTGTGTGGGGCCAGGGAGAGACCAAAGAGCAGGACCGTGTATTGATATGCTGTCCCCTCAAAGGCAAATCTCAAGAATGGCCTGTGATAAGGGGCTATTTGTACATGGATCTTTGTACGCATCTTTCAGGTCCAGTGAAAACAGACAGTCTTCTGGCTGAATTTGTGAGAGGATGGCTTTTAGCTTGAGCATTCTGAATGGCCGTTTTATTAGGGCATGATTCAGACATCTGAGATCGAGTATAGGTCTCAGACTGCCGTCTCGCTTGAGGATTTAAAACTACCGGCTGTAAAAACCTTTTTGTCTTTCTGCCGGGGAGACAATTTGTATCACCCCGGCTTAAGAGCAGCCCTTCAACTTCGGCTCGTAGCACATCAGTGGTGCGGCTCATGAGTTCATCGTAAACTTCTAGGAAGAACGGTGTGGTTTTCTGTCGAGGGGCTTGTGGGCGCCCCGGCAGGAACCATTCATCCAGGTGGCTCCGCGCAAGCTCCTGAAGCGGAGACCAATCCAGTTTGAGCGCACTGACAGCTTTAGAGAGGACACGGAACAGTTTGGCGTCCATTCCAAGCTTAACCAAGCCGTATACTGAATGAGCCCGACAGCTCCTCAGTGTCCGAGGATGCTAAAGACATAGTCTTCTTGCAGCTCGTCCTCACTGTTTCCAAACAAGACTAGGTCACAGAGCGAGGCAGGCGACGCACTCCTCGTGGCTGTCCTTGATGTGCAGGAGTGTCCTGCAGGTGGAACAGCGGCGACCAGGCATCTGCTCAGTAGAAATTTGCACTTTTCTAAGAATTTTCTCTTTTGGAACAAAAGCCGGTTGGCGGCTGGGGAATTATCCAACTGCAAAAGGCGTTTCAATGGCATTGGCTTCTTAGTCAGGACAGCAAAGTGCACATCGCTGAAGGAGAAGAAATTTGAATCCTGTGGCGAAGCGGGCGCTATATATCCATAGCCATTGGTTTGGGCAGCACGGCGACCAACTGATTGGTTTATTTCGATAGCACTGCACTAACCAATGGCCACGCAATTTTCACTGCATGATTGAAAAGGCTTCAGTTAGGAGGACAAAAGGAGTTTTTCCCATAGCGTCTTAGCAGACGCAGAATGAGTGAAGTGTCGACAGGGAACTACAGTTGTTTGTCAGTTCACAGTACAGATTTTTTGTGCAATAACAGTGAATGTGGAAAGATGTAGCTGAGATTCAAAGAGGATAAAACAATATAAAAGCAACATGGGCTAAGTTATATTCTGTAAATTTTTGTGAGGTGCATGAGCATAATGCTATTTTTGTCATCTTTGGAGAGCGGAAAAAAAACTTTTTATTATTATTGTTCTTAGAACTTTAGAATGATGTGGGTGAGTAAATGAGTTTCATCAAAGCTTCATTTTCAAAAGAACTATACGTGGGGGTGGGGGGTGTTCCGGGTTTGTGCCAGGATTTTTTTTCTGTTTTGAGTAATGTACAACCACGCTTTAACACGCTTACATAACATGTACATATTGAAGTTAATTAAATTCAAGTGATATAAATATAAAGCTTCGACTTTGTCTTAATGATTTTATATTATTTTGTTAGGTAGATGCATAAAACACAGCATCCAGAGACAAACATACTCTCAGTGATTGTGGTAAACAGCTGATAAATAATGCAACGGTCGGGCTTAATTAGAAGCTGCTGATGAGTCATAAGTTTTCATTTGAATATTTGGTCCCAGCGAAGCCTCGTTACTAAAACGAGCCGGCCCTAATCATTAATTATTCGTTGTTTGCCACGTCTCCAGTGATTTCTAGGGAAGAAAGCTTGTTTACTTTTTAACACTAGAGCCCAGGCAGGGATAAAGCAATCAAAAGAGATGAAATGGACAGTGTGTGCAAATGTGCAGGCCTGCTGCATTGTGGGACATTTTAGTGTTATTAGCCTGTACATTTGGAGGCCTTCGCATTGGGGGACATTTTAGGCTAATGACACTATTCATGATTAATGTGTTCCTCTGTGTTCTCGCTTGGATGCGTACACGTGCAAATGTGCGTGTGTGCTCATGAGCGCGGTGTAACACCCTCATAAGTCATATTCGGTGATCAGAAGAATGTGTCTTGTCATAAGGTCATATGAATGAGGTTAACGGTGTGTGTGGTAACCTTTTCACAAACTCTCAGCAGACTTGAGATGGGCCATTAGCTCTTTTCCCGGACATTTTCTCATCCACGAAACGTTCTGGCTGGGCTGGGGACGCAAGCCTGCTTTAAATCTTTCCTAGCACCGTTTTATGCGCTGTCAGTCCAGCTTTATATTACCGCATTTGCACTGCATTGGGTCAGGTATGTATAGACAGGCCAGGGCCTCTATTTCCAACTGACCAAAAGCAGGGACGACATGAGTCAACATGGGCCTATGAGACCCGCAATAGACTGTGCTGTCATTCTTACAAGTCCAAGACTGGTAATGTTAGCCACTGGTGGATGGCTTAACTACACCGAAAGCATATTTTTCCACTGACACTGTTTTTAAGAGTAGCTGTGCATTACAATAGAATACATTATTTGATATAAATTGCAAAAAATACCATTATGATATTGTAAAAGTTTCACCAGTGTCTGATTTCTTTTTGAATATTTTTAAGTCTCAATAGATTTATTTTTTTCTCGGCTCATGAACCAGCAGAAAGTTGCTGGTAAGGAGCTCAGGACTGTATTATTCTTGTGGCAGCTTCAGTGTTGCGAGAACACAATTGTTGTGATTTTTTTAGAGCCCAGCACATTTATGCACTGAAAAATGCCTACTATAATATAATGACATATTTGCAATTTATCTTTTGCTTGCAACAAATCGATCTTGTCAGAATGCATGGCTACTATTAAATTGCAGTCAATGCAAAATGTGTTTTTCCGGTATAATGCTGTATTTATGGAATCTTCCACTGGAGATAACCAGCTTGACCATCTTATTCTATTTGACTTCCAATATATCCAGAGGTTATGATGCAAATAGCTATCTTTTTAAACAGTTGTGCATTTTGAAATTTTATTTCCTTCTATTTTCATCTGTCATGTTTGTTTTATTTTTACCTGATTATCATACAGACATCTTATCAGTCTCCATGTAGCCAATATTAATACAAGTCTAATGACCTGATGTATAAAAATTGTGACATTTTTAAAATGTTCTGTCAGTGACGCATCATTCTCAGACAGTTGTATTGACACTGCAAGAAGTGTCCGCATACATTTAAAACAATATTTTGCTAGTGGGAATAAATGAGAATAAGTCTTTTCTGAAAGCTTTAATTTTGGCAAATATATTTAGATTGACCTATATTTGGATAAGGGATGTCAGTTTTCGATCATTACCACAATCGAACGTCGTTTAAATTAACAATTAATTAACCAATTAACCGTTAACCTTAATACAATAAAATGCATCTATTGCAGGGGCATGTAGTCAACAGCATGGGCAAATAGCTCTCCAAATGCCAGCTTCCTCACCTGAATGAAAGGGGTTTTTGGTCTAAATAAAGCACTAGTGGCAGAATATTAAAATGAATAGATGTGATTATGATAATTTGATAAAAGGAGAGTGCCTGTAGTTATGCGTGGGATCATTACTTTGTGCTTCAAAATCCTTTTTCAAATCCTTCCACAGAAACACAGCTGAACGTACCTCTTTAAAGGGTTTCATTGCACTCGTTGTTTTTAAAACCCCATAGCGGTGTTTGCTAATTCTTGATCGGGATTTAAAATATAAGGATTTGAAACGAAAGTATGGCACGTGGGGTTGTGAGGCGCCGTCAGTGATTCGCTTCCAAAAGCGCTGCTACGGCAGAAACCACTATTACCCATTTGAAACATTTCACTATTATGACACAAGTGAGCTTTTTTAATAAGATACATAATTGGTTAGCAGGTAAATGATACATCGCGACCAGGCTTTTGGAATCATGCTGAGCAATACAAAGGAACTTTGTGTTGTATCTGTTTTAATATAGGTTTAAAGTTTGGATCGTATTTAAAAGCATAGTTTGTACATTAGTAAATTATTTTTGTAAAAAAATTCAGCCCCTTCATGGGCACCTTCATGCGCTGAGCCGCAAAATGAAACTGATTTATTGACCACGATAGCTTTAATCGAATTGTGTCTCTTATCGAAAATTGATCAATCATCGATTAATCATTGACATCCCTAATTTGGATAATTTTTTTTTTCAATAAACATGCTTGTATCAAATGAACAGAAATATGGTTATGTAGAAGAGGTTATAAATACTGTATTAAAGCTAGTGTTATAAGCTCCATATTTTGGGCAGGTTCTGGATTATGTATGTTTTTACAAATCTTTTGTGCGTATGAAATAATTCTGCTTTTTGAGCATATGCACATTTTTAGACTGAAGTCTGTGCAGTGTTTTTAAAGTCTGTCTATAAGTTAAAAAAATGTGTACTACTATTTTTTCCTGTGAAATTGACTGAAAACATTTTAACACCAATGAGCTTTACATTAAAAGGATTATTCTTCCAAAAATGAAAATTCTGTTATTAATATTTTTGATAAAATATGAGAGCTTTCTGTCCCTCCCATAGACACCAAGGGACACTTTCAAGGCCCAGAAAGGTAGTAAAAACATCAATAAAATTGTGTATGTGACATCAACATGTAGGATGCCACCTCCAGCATCGTCAGCACCACACACGTCAAAAAAGACTGACATGTAATTGGACATGGTAGTTCTGGAAGGGTCAGAAAACTCTCGGATTTCATCAAAATATCTTCATTTGTGTCATCCAGGTTTGGAACGACATGACGGTGAGCAATTTATGACGAAATTTTCATTTTTGGGTCAACTATCCCTTTAATAAATGTCTTGTTAGACACTTTACTTGTCACTAGGATGTTCCTTTTCCTACATTAACTGGGCAACAGGCCGAAAATCACAGCTGTAATGTGATCCAGACCATATGCTGATAGTCAAAAGTCTAGTTAGGTGAGATTTGGTCTCAGGTGTTGTTCTTTTATTGCTGAAGTGGCTTTTCCATTGTTTTACAAGAATGTTTGTCTGCAGGTGCTTTGTGCTGAGTGTGTTTGTGTCTCCATACAAAATATGTCTGAGAAGAGGGCACAAGACAGGCTCTGTCTGTCTTGGTTTGTGTACTAATAAACAGCTCTGGCTCTAATGAATCATTAATGTTCTGTTTACCCAGCTTAATGAAGCACCGCTGATGAGGGCCTGTGTTGTGTATGCATGTGAGTCTGTAGGAGTGAATGTGTGTGGCTGCTATTTGTATGCAGATACAGACTCTGAAACAAGAGGGAATAGTGAAAGAATGCATTTGTTGCTGTTTTTTTCCCTCAGAATGTGAAAGTGGTAGAAAAGGAGCGAATGCTAAGTATTATTTTTTGTGTTTGGGTATGTTTGGTCTAATCTGTTAAGTTAATGACTTGTATTTGTCTGTGCTATCGGGTCTGTGTGTGTTTGTATGAAGCTCCATATCGATTGTTGTTAGCTTTGTGTATTCCTATGGCTCTAGTTTGCTCTAATCTTTCTGTCAATGATGCCCTTGTCATCCAATAACTGACTGGTTGTCATGGAAACACATTTGTTCTCACATAGACCTGTCAGTCATTCAAAGAGTTCTAATGAGTTGTTTTGCCTTTGATGTATATGCCGAGAAGATTAGCTCCAGAAATACAACGGAGTGTTGGGTTTCCTCCAACTTACAACGTCAGGAGAAACTTTGATTCTCTATTGGCTCTTCATTCAGCTTGCATCCACTTTTAGATGAACTTGAGATCATTTAGCACCAAATTATTCATGTTAGCTCACGTATCGAAAGGTGTGTGGCATGCAGGCTAGTTCAAGATAATTTGTGTGCCAAGAATTGTCGAGCTATTAAGATGATGCAATTTTCGGGGTGTTGAAGTATATCCTAACACTGGTTAATGCTGCTTTCAAGTCCTTGTACTTATTAACTTGAAAGATGTAATATGGTATGAAATAAAAAGTGATTTTGTTCGAAACAACATGGGCCTTTTTGTATTTTTCACTTAAGAGGGAAAGCATTTAGCGCTAATGTAGCAAAATGAAGAGCAAAGAATGTGCATTAGGTGGGTAATTGATGCTGTATCAGGATTTTATCTTGCTCGTGCAGGGAATATAATTTTGTTGCATAAGACTGTCACCTCGTAAACAGGCTAAATGAGTCGTTTATTCCTGCAAGCTTGTAATAGATTTTCATCAGTGGTACAAAAAATGTGAAAGGAATACATTTTGCTGTCAAAATTCACATTAAAAAAGAAACCCAGTAATGCTTTTTGCTCATTAAAATGGGTTATGCACACAAAAAAGAATAATATTTTGGAAAAATGTTCAGACTTATATTAGATAAAATGTTGATTCTCAACCAGCGGGGCGGGACCCACTAGGGGGCCTCAGCAAACTTCCAAGATCACTTAAAAGTAATGCAAATAAACCAAAACAACTAAAAAATCTACACATTTTTTATTTTTATTCATCCCTCAAAATTTTATTCTTTCATTTCAGAGTCAGGATATATAAGAGAACCTCGTTTTAAAAGTGTGATGTCTAGATTTTGGAAAGTTATGTAAAATGATTAATATAACTTCACTGGCATTATAATGAATATGTGTTTTTCTGGTTATGATAAGCTCTAAAAAGAAATGTAATGGGTAGAAATTATCAGTAAAAAATTTATATTTAATCCTTATCCAGTAAATCACAAAAAACTGGAAAAAGTCAGTTTTGTGATTTTTGAAGACAAGGTTGAGGACAACTGAGATCAGCATAATTGTATTGGTAGTCTTATAAAAGATCTTTTATTTTACATGCTGTGGGTTGCCTCATGAGGGCCACAATTTTGAAATCACATGACCAGCTTGATTATTAATGCATGGTATATTTCTACAATTGCATCAGATTTTTTATTTATTTATTTATTTTTGGCCAAATGCTGCATCTACACCATTAGTTCAAGTCCAGCACAGCATAAACAAAAACTGACTGCGTATTTAATTGGCCATTTGGAAGATTGCAGCTAAAAGAAAACCCAGTGTTCTGTTGGTAACTGACGTTGTGTGCTGTTTCCAGTGAAGTTAAGTCTTAAATTTGATCAGTCAGATGCGATTTAAAAGCTTCATACTTGAAGTAATTTCCTGTCACCAGAACATTGTACTTTTCGTCCTTCTGTCTTTTGACAGGAGTTGGCGCTTTATTGTTTGTTAACACTTCTGAAGTCTGTGTCTGTGCCACGTTGAATCTGTCAAATGAAATGTGCCGTTAATTTATGTAATCCTGTGTAAAAGGTGTCTTCCCAATGGGCTAATGCTCTTATCTCTGTGATACAGAGTTTGTTTGTGGGGATGAGAGAGAGAGTGCAGATGAATATTCTTCCATCTCTTTGACAGCCTCTCATTGATATCTCATGGATGAGATTAAAATCTCCTAGGACTGACAGTGCTTCTAAATTGGCACAAGTGCTTCATCTTCAGCTTTTCTTTGCCACGTGTAAGCCTCCGGCATGTCACGCAAGCAAACTGACACTTCCCTTTGTTTGGAGTCCTGTCAGCAAGCGTCTGCTCTCTCCTGACTGTCAGTCAGAGCTCAGCTCTACTCCAGCGTCACAAGAGCTGCGGCACGTGGCTGACAGCTCCGCCGCCGCTGAAATCAAACTCAAGCAGGAAGGGAATGTGTTGTTGTTTGTCTGTGAGTGAGTGTGTTTGTTTCGTTGCAGAGCTACAAGCAAGCTGTGAAGCAGTCTGTTTGCATATTCACAACACATTATGCTCCGGTGCTCACACGGATGGCAAGGTTTAAATTCAGCTTGCAACATTTTCAAACCACATTCCCCATTTTTTTTCTCCCAGTCACTTTTTCACTTGGGATGGTCAATGCGTCAATGGTTTTTGACTTTATTTTATGTTCATATAAATATTTACATTCGTTTTTTGACACGCATTATATACAGCACTCCAAGGCACTCAACTACACATTCAGGTCATTGTTTTAAAACGATGCTGTTTAAAGATCAACGGTCTTCTAGTCTTTTAGATGCCCTGTATCTATGCAAACAGGAAATACATCGGTGGTTGAGAACTCTTAAGATGCTACACTGCAGCATGAGCTGAACTCTTTAACATCAAGGTGAACGAGTGCGGTTTGTGGTTTAAGCTGAGGAAGGCTGAAGAGAGAGTTTTATTTTTATCACAGCGTGGAGGTAAAAGCTGACATTCCAATTTTTCTCTGGAAGTGTTTCTTTCTTTTGCCGTGATTTTGAACTGCACAGCTAAGTGGACTATAAGCTCCTCTTGACATTATATCTCCGTGGCCGACTAATGAAGTAGATGTGATCGGAGCAGCTGACCCGCAGCCACATCAGCATGTTTTTATGTAGGTCAGTAGCATGTAACAAACAATACTACTGTATGTACAGTACTTGTTCTATCCATCCTTTTACGCAAGGGTAAATTAATTTAATATTTCAAATATTAGTTTGTATATTTACTTGTAGCATATTTTTAATGCAGTTGCTACTTCAATTTAATTAGTTAATCTTTCTTTAATTTAACATTTTTATTAAAAATTTAATTATAGCATAGACCAACCATTTAAAAAAGGCAAAAATTCTGTGTATATATGGTCACCCTACTTGTTACATCTGTAACATTGTGCTAAGTCCCCTACAACAGGTTTAAATACATCTAAGGTCACAAAACATTGTAATTTTCTCAAAATATGCATTTAATATAAGAGTCGTTTTGCAATGACTTTTGACGGTCTGTAAACCCCTCCCTTCCATAAGACAACTCTGATTGGTCAGTTGAGTCTTTTTTGATTGGTCTTTCCGTATCTAAAGTTATTTCGTGTAGGAAAGAAAGGTAAGTTTTTTTTGGTCCAATAATTAAAAAAAAAAGAAAAGAAAAAAGATGGCATCGATTTTACTTTATCGATTTGAGCCAGAGTCCGAGGATGAAGATAAAGCAAGCACTACTTGATCAGGATGTTTCTCAGTGGTAGGTTTAAACTTTGTATGTGGTAGTTTACGGAATGTGACCGCATTGGATTCTAAGCACTTTATCAGAAATAATGTTACTTTAGTAAGACCGTAATTATTTACCTGGAAACCTAAAACAGCACTAGGCCATACATTACATATTACTACAAAATGTAAACATAACATGTTCATCACACTTACAGGCTGTGGTTCGGAGATGCTTGATGGTCCAAATAAAGAAGGTATGGAGTTGTCTTTCATTGACAAGCGTTTAGCAAAAACCATTTACCAGTGGTTTTGGCACTTTGAGCAGGTGCCAGGTCATGCTGAAAAATGAAATCTTTGTCTCCATAAAGCTTTTCAGCAGATGGAAGCATGAAGTGCTCCAAAATCTCCTGATAGCTAGCTGCATTGACCCTGCC
>JAUMHI010000058.1:11464984-11480318 GCA_032359435.1 Enteromius unitaeniatus | reverse complement strand
GATATGCTCATTTTTTGAGATAGGAATTTTGGGTTTTCATGAGCTGTATGCCAAAATCATCAATATTAAAACAATAATGTGAGTGTGTACATACTCCTATGTATTTTCAAAAGTAAAGCATTTGCAGTGGTACATGTTAAAAAAACATGTTATTTTTTTAGTGCCATGTTTCACTTTCCATCTCCATTTGTCCCTTCCCTTCTCTCTCTGTCTTTCTCTCTCTTATTGTCTGTTTCTCTCTTTACCCTCACTCTCTCTCTCACTCACACACACAGACAAAAACACTCTCTTTTGTACATGCATTTAGTTAAGAACAGTGTAGAGGGTTGTGAGGTTTAGTGTATTTTAGGCGCCACGTTGACAGAACATCAATAATAATCCTAATAAGGTCTGTGTGTGTTAGCATGAGTGTATGTTTAGATGCAGGTAGAGGGAAATCTATTTGTCTTGCCAGCAGAGGTCAGGGAGGGCATGTAGAAGCGTCAGAGCTCAGCAGGAGCAGCAGCAGAAGGAAAACGTAGCCTGAATTAGAGGAGAGAACAGAGACAGCACTGTTTCTCACACACAAACACAGACATTCTGATACACGTGTGTAACATGTTACTGCATCAGCATAGAGATGCAGCGAGACTCACAGCACATCTGGAGGAGCGACAGGGCTGCTTTCTCTCTCAATCAATAGCTGTCTGCAGAGGCCATGAAAGATCAGACACACACAATCCTAAAAGCAAATAAAAGAGAGGGTTTGCTTTGTGATATCTTGTGTGTTTGTCACTCTCGGTCTGTCATCCTTTTTAATCATTACCTCCATGAGCGGAGGGCAAGAGAGATCAAACATTCATTTCTCTTAAAAGCAGTTTATAGGCTGGATTGCTTCATGCTTGTGTTTTGGCACTTTCTCTGTCTTGCTCTCTTCCACATACATCACAAAACACACTTGACTTTCATTGTTAACAAGATCAATGGTTTTGGTAACTGTCCTCTCTCTTCTCTCTCTCTGTCTGTTTATCTTTTTTCTTGCATAGAGAGGAATGCATAAGTATACCATATCAATAAATTAATATTTAATTTATAATTTACTGGTATCTAGTGAATTGACTTGTGGCCAGGTATGGTGACCCTTACTTGGAATTTGTGCTCTGCATTTAACCCATACAATGTGCACACACACACACACACACACCGTGAACACACACCCGGAGCAGTCGTGGTATATAAGGTGGAGAGAGTGCTGGTTATTCACTTCCATCACCCACAATCCCCACAACCTTTGGGTTGCAAGTCCAACTCCCTATACATTAGGCCATGACTGCCCCCTAATGATTATATCTATAGATCTCGATATAATCTAAATATAGATTTTTCATATTGTAAATCGATAATTATCGATAATGAAATTTGTTGTCAATGAATGACATTATCGATTAGTTGGCCACTAGATGCACAAATACAAACAGATACACAGCCATTCGTGCAATGGAGGTTACAGAAGCGTCTGCAGGAAAAAGCGTGCGCCCCAAGTCCTTCAAAGTATGGGAGCAATTTACATTAAACGCCTCTAAGACGAGGGTAACCTGCACGCTATGCAAGACCGAGCTTTCATGGCATGGAAGTGCCAAAGTCATGCGCAAACACTTAAAAAGTTAAATTGCATATAAGACACTATGCAATTAAATTATAATTCAATTATTAGTTTAAGTGCTTTTGTTTGAACTGTTTGCTAACTTCGGGAAATAGCAGAGCCTCTCACAAATTTTGGAAAGAATTCCAATAATAAAGTATATTTGGATTGAATAATTGAATTGAAAAACTCATCTTAAAGCTAAAAAATGCCTCTAGTTTTATTCATTTAACAGGCCTTTGTAGTTTTGGGCAAAAACCTGTGTAAGTGATGTGTTTTTGTGCATTTTATTCTTGCATATGGTGAGTGTGAGACACGAAACACATCAATTACATGATATTATGGTAAAAATGTGTTACTTTGTTACCTCGCTTGTTTTCAGCGAATGCAAATAATAGTATATTTGTGACTATTAGCTTTTTGCATTTCTAGTTTTTTAAGTCCACTACAAAGTTAACTAGCAAATGTTTTCTAATGTAATTTACTGTGCTTTTATAATTTTATTATACAAAATTACATCTTAACAACTGAATATGCCAGTGTATTTTTTTTAACTATATATATATATATATATATATATATATATATATATACACACACATACATAAATCAAATTAAAGAAGTGTTTAATTTTTATCAGATTAATATATAAATAGATAAAAAAATAAAATAAAAAATCAAATAAAAAAATTAAAATAATCGCCCATCTAATCAATTATCAAAATAATTGTTAGTTGCAGCCCTATATTGTACATTATGAAGTTGAGAATTGTATAACTTTTTGGTATTTGAATTAATTTAGAATTTTTATATATTGCTAATTTTCAATAAATTGCTATTTAACTTTTTTCCGCTTTGTTTCATCCATTTGTATTAAATACTTAGCTGTTTTGCTTTTGTGAATAAAATCGATTTATTTATCAAATATATAATTAATATATTTGATTGACCATTAAAATAAACTTACGAGTAAAGGAATAAAAGAGTGGTGGTAAAATGTGCCTGTTATGTTGAAGCAGACAGACACATACTGAGTTGCTACTGTATATAGCACAGCAGTTCTTAGGCTGATGATAGATGGTACAACTTTTTTGAGCAATGTTGCTTGGCCGCTTTCCCACTGAAAATGGGTAACAAATTCCTGTCTGGATACTTTAGATCGATTGTGGCTCCTGTGTCTCACCTGGTTGGCTGTTTGAGGCAACATTAAATAAAGTTGGCTGGCAGCGTTGCTTAAGAAGAAGCCCTTTGTACCATCAGCCTTATGACCAGTGTAAGGTGTTTATATTTAAAAATTGTTCCTGTTAAATCTGTGTTTTGTGCATTTTCTCAGAAAGTGCTTGACATCAGAGTCGTACAGCTGTACACAGTCATTCATTGTGTTTTTTTTACGGTATCTACTCTGAAGAGTTTTCTTGAGCTGTGCCCAGTCATCAATGGTGGATTGGGCACAAGGCTCTTGATGGCAATCACAGCAGCCCATATCCACGCCTCTCGGCATGTGCTCTCTCTCCTGCAGTACGGCGCTCTCTCACTTAATAAGGATTTCATCAGGTTTCCCCCTAATACGCCCCGCCATCAGCAGTCGCCACACTCTATTAATTATTCCCTCTAATGAAAATACTGTTCAGTTTTTTTCTCATTTCTGTTCTTTGTCTCACAGTGCCACAGCTGCCAACAGTGATTAAAAAACTGCATCTGTTCTATTAAAAACTTTTCTATTTATTTAAAAAGGTATTTTTTGCTCTCTGTTTCTACTCAATAAAATATTTCAATATTTATTAAAAAAAACAATTAAAAAGTTATAAGATATTACATATTTTTTTATGCCTAGAAAGTATACTTTTAAAATTACGCTACCCTATATATCTAGGCTAAGACTGTGGAAACATTTTTAGATGTGTTTTAGATTTTAATGTAGATTTTAGAATGTAGAGTGTTTATATAAGTGTTTGAGTCTGTCTAAACTGAAAAGCAGTAATGAAATGTCTAGATATATGCGATGAATGACTTTGTGGTGCTGTAAACTCCTCGGCATGTTGTTTTGTGATTATCTCATATCTTTTTCCGCACTTTTTCTCTCCATCTTTCACACTCTCTCTCATCCCAGTCTAATTATGTTTGACCTGACATTTGGCTTTCTATTCTTAATTTCTCTAATTTGGCTGCTGTTCTCGTCTTCACACCCATCTTGCTCTCTCTCTGCTTGTCCTCTCTTGCCTTATTATGATGTCCCTCAAGGCTCCGACCATGGACCTTTTAGCTTGGTGCTATTTTGTTTTTCCATGATAAGTAGTTTGTTTTTAATTACAAAAACACACACTGAACTCATCACATGAACAAATATGTACAAACATTCCAATGTTCTTCATCTTGAAGAGGGTTGAAGAGCCATGAACTGCCTTTCTTACAAAAGTCTCTCAATGCGTCTTTTTATTTCTGACATTTTTTTTCTCCTGAAAACGTGACTTGATTTTGTGACAGGAAAGCTTCTTTGTCTACCTTTGATACTGCAAATAGGCTGCTTATCATAAATTCAGTTGTCTTTGCGGAACCGTCCTGTGACGTTTTGTTAGGAAAGTAAATAGAGAGGACATTGAATCGTGTTACTTTGATCGTCACAAGAGGCTGTGCCACTTTCAAATTCTGAGTGAGAGCATGTTCAACAACAAGCTTTGTGTTGTCTGTTCCTTTGTGCTGGCCGTGAATGGCAGGCTTTTTGCACAATTTCATCTCTCTGCTTTTCAATATTCCAGCACCTGCTATCCAGGGATCCAGTGTTCACTTATCAAGTCCTTTTTGACTGTGCATGTGTTTACATTTCTGGACAAATTTGTAGGCTTTTTATAATTCTGATATAATTCTGACCTTATCTCGTGTAATTCTGATTAAGAGTTGGATATTAATTTTATACTTGTATACTACTACTGAAACTAATGTTTATATTGCTAAATTCTCTCTCTCAAAAAACAAAATTCATTTAATCTCAAGGACAACAATGGTAGGGCATTTCTTTTTACAAAAACAGATTTTTTTTCTGTGTGGGATGTTTTTTTTTTTTTTTAGATGGGACTGATGCATTTGAGACGTGAAGGACGATGTTTTGGGTAAAAAAAAAAAATGGATGTGCAGAATGTGTGCCTAGTTCTGTCACTTTTAGGAGTGTCTTTAAAGGCTTGAAAACCCCAAATCATCAAGAATATATTGATGACTTTACATGTTGATATCAAGGCCTTGGAAGAGTCATAATAGTTTTGTTTGAAATTATGTGAAAACCTTTGCGGTATATGAGGTATAAAAGCTAATCAACATGGAATTTTAAAGTATTTAATTTTTATTAAATTTGCATCATTCATTTTTGTGTATTGCATTAGGAAGATTTTATAATTGAATACTTTTTGCGTCAAGTATGTTTTTGTCTGTGTTCATCCAGATGTGCTTATAAGTACTGTTACGCGTTTAATTTGCTCCGTTATACACCCGCATACCATTCCAAATTATTCTTTCTTCTGTGGAAGAAATATTATTAGTATTTTTTACTAATGTACAATGTAAGTCAGTTGTCACCAAAACTGTTTGGTCCCTGCATTATTAAAAAAAAAAAAACGTATTTTGTATCGTTTTGAATTTAAGAAATTCCTATTCCAATTCTGATTCTGCTTATCAATTCCAGTTCTTATCGATTTTCAATTTTGATTCCAATGGGGTTAACAAAATAAGTCAAACATGTATTTATGAAACATTTATTTTGGCAAAGTATTTAACTGCTGCTAAATACCATTAACAAAATACATAAAAACTGGACTCAGTTAAGAGCTGTTTGTGTTAGGGCTGGGCGATATGGAAAAAAAATATATATGCCGATTTTTTTCTGTGGAAATCACGATTTTTATCCCGATTCTTTTTCAAGTTGGTTTTTTAAGACTATTTTCAGGGGTGGGAAACATGACAAAAATGTCATTACAATGATTCTTTGTCATTGATTTTACTATTTGCCAGTTTTCTGAGCAGTACAGACAAACTAATTCGCCTTTTTAATTGAAAACAAAGCCTTTCAATGTAACAAAGTATAAAATAAAGAAGCAGAGATATTTAGGCCAAAATGAGCAAAGATAAAAAATAGTTGTCATTTTATCTTTATTCAAATAGATACACTTTACAAATAAACATAATATGAATAAAACAAACAGTGCTTTTATTTTTCAGGAAGAGTAGGTGTATTCAGCAGTATTGAATTAACAAACATGAAAGGTGAAACACTACATCCATCATTTACTCACTCTCAGCTCGTTTTTATCTGAATGAGTTTCTTTTTTCTGTTGAATATTGCATTAAATTCATTGAAGACCAGCTACTGTTTGGTTCCTCAAAATATCTTATTTTGTGTTTAGCACAAGAAAGAAATTAATACAGGTTTGGGACAACAATAACAATTATAATTTTTGAGTGAACTGTCCCTTTAATGATAAGCGGCGGCATGTTTTAGTTCTGTCCCTTTAAGAGCTGCACGCATCACTGGCACGTTTTCTCTTGATTGTTTACTTCACTTTAGACACAAGCAACTGTGTTTGACGCTGTGTGTTTTTGACAGCATTACCACAATCATGTGATAAATATCTTAGTTCAGTAATTAGGTGCTGTTTGACAGGCTTGTACAGGCGTGCGCTTCAGGTGTAAAACACTGATGTGAATGTATGTCGCGTTGTGCAGCATATTGAGATGGAGATGATAAAATAGCTTGATACTACGATATTCCTTAAAAAGCAGATTGCGGAGAAATTTTTATCGTCCACGATCAAAAATCATCCTATCGCCCACACCTAGTTTGTGTGCACAATTTTGGATAAACTGATATTTTTTTTAAGAAAAGGTTGTAGTTAGGCAACTAACCAATCTCATGGCCTTTATGAATGGAATGATTCAATGACTTACTCAGGATTTACTTGTTTCATTACCAGATGAATAATTGTTTTTGAATGAATCTCTTGATTAAATGATTCAAAGACAAACACATTTTAACAGCCCCTTTTCACCATTTAAAAAAATAAAGATGCGCACACAATTTATAGGTGTAATTGAAATTTTTAGTGTCAGAGATTCTGGAATTGGAATTGATCTTTCGCTTCCCAACTGGGTTTGGAATGACATGAAAATGTGTAATTGATGACATAACTATATCTTTATAGTCCTTTTAGCACTTGGAGGATCTAGTGTAGCTGTTACTGTGTCAGATTGACCCTACATGACAAATCGCATCTCAAGAGACATAGTTTGCTGTTTGCTGTTTGTGAGTAGTGTGAGCGACTCAAAGTATGTGTTGTGAAAGACATGCCACCATTTGCCGTGTTCAAGTCATATCTGTTGAGGCTAAAAAGTTGTCACTAAAGCTGCAGTAAATAGCTGTCTAAAGCGCTTCAAGATGACCCACAACAGCACAGGTCAGAGACACATTTCGGCTAACGTTATAAGTGGACCTCATGAGGGAGCAAATATATAAATTGTGATTTGACCCATTTAAGTGCTCAGTGATTGCAGGAAATTTTAGTGCTTCTTAGTTTCATGATTTTACACTACCTTGTTTCAAATCTGAAATATTTGTGTGACCAGTACAATACATAAACATGGTTGAACATGTACTACCATAATTCTGTAGATTAAAATGACATATGTATATATATTGAATTCATAATATGTTGTTTTAATGGATTTTAAAATGTTATTGAATTTTTTGGTGTCACAGGATCCTTCTGTGAATATGCAAAAATGTACTGCTCAAGAAACATTTCTTAGTATTATCAATGGTTAAAACAGATGTTCGGCTTAATATTAAAACCATTTCCCTTTCCCCGCATTTTTTGATTAATAGAAACAAATGTATCATTTGTTTTAATTCAAATTAATTTGTACATGCATGATTTTAGTAATTACAAATGTGCTTTTTTCAAAGTTAGATAGCCTTTAAATATTCTAAATACCTTGTTTACACGCTTGCTGTGAGTTGAGTAAATGTGGCATTTGTTTCTGTCTGGGGTGTTTGAGATAATGGTCAGGGTGGATTAATCAGACTGTTTGCTATTGTTACTCCATGTTCATAAACGTCGTTGTGACTGGCATGTATTCTCATCAGAGATTGGTTAGAATGGAGTTGTCACTCAAATTGTCGTTAAGCTTATATTGGACCCATTGTTTTCTCCTCTGCCTATTTGCATACACTCCATACCCACACGGTCTGTTCAGTGAGATTCATTGTTAATTTTACACTTAATGCACAACAGTCGGATTGTGAAGTTGTTTACATGTACATGATGCGTTTGAGAGGGTATTTGCACATATACGCAGTAAAGTGTGAGAGAGGGACAAGAAGACAGGTAACAAGTGCTCCGCTGCTCCTAATTAACCTACTTGGACATATTTGGTTTGTCGCATGGTTCCACACTTCTTTCTAATTAAATTTCCCTCTATCTATCTAACCCTGCAGGCTGGATTGAAGAGCGTTTGGTCATCTCTTACTTAAGTGGGTTAATTTGATGTTAGCATCATGTTTCATCCTCCTTTGGCCTTATTAGCTTCTTGACTCTTACCCGTCCCTTATTATCCTCTCTTGCACTCTCTTTCTCACTGAGGCATAGAAAACCCAAACAACACACACTTTAAAAAACATCTCTCCGAGTTTTATTTACCTTTGAACTTTTTGTTATGTCTACAAGACAATGAACCGCAATTTCAGTCTACGTGCCAAAAAAGAGAGCAGTCAAAAACTGAGGCTATCGACAAAAAGATGAGTTATTAATCTGTTTGCCTTTAAAGGCTGCGCATTTGATTTCCTGAAGGAAAACTTAAAGAGCAGTCTGGTTTTGACTGGATTCTTACATTTTACTGTATATTGCACTGATATTCATATGAATTAAAATCGTATTTTAATCAAAATGTCATATGTCCTCTTTCTGTATGTCTGTATATGTATTATTAGTGCTGTTAAATGATTAATCGCAATAAAAATAAAAGTTTTTGTTTACTTAAGATATGAGTGTGTACCGTGTATATTTATTATGTGTATATAAGTACAAAAATATGCACGTTTAAAGTTAAGAATAAAGTGTTATTTATAATATAAATATAAAAATATATATACATGTAAATATTTTCAGAATATATACTAAATGTGTGCATATTAATATAATAAAAAAAACACAGGACGGGTACATATATTATGTAAACAAAAACTTTATTTTGGATGCAAATGATCGTTTGACAGCACTAATATATATATATATATATATATATATAGAGAGAGAGAGAGAGAGAGAGAGAGAGAGAGAGGAGAGAGGAGAGAGAGGAGAGAGAGAGAGAGAGAGAGAGAGAGAGACAGATATAATGTGTGTATTTGCACACCTTATATCTGCAGGGGTGCTGATGACTTGCTTTATTTTGGTGCAGGAACTTTCATTAGTGTGAGTGACTCGTGCTGTGTTTGGACAACCTTGTTGGTTTCCCAGAGCTCTATTTCATATCAATGCTTCTTAGAAGCTGCAGTACAACCGAATTCTCTCTCTTCTTGTCTCGCTGGCTTTCAGATGCCTGGGCACACACACATACACGGTCGGCTTTGGAGGATTTGCGCTTAGCCTTGCTGCAGACTCAAATTTGTGGTGAAGTGGAGGAAATGAAATGAAAGACGGATCTTCCTCTTAGACAAAAGAGCGGAGGGATCTAAGAGCAATTATAGGAGCGCAAGCATGCACACACACACACTCCAAGATCCAGCACAAGTCTCTCTCTGACAACCTCATGTTCAAATTTCATAAACATCTCCAAATGCACTCAAACCACAAACCACCATTGTTGGAATAAAAAACGAAAACTCAAGAAATATTAAAAATTACAAAATAGTATCAGTACATAATAAAAATTTATGTAACAAAAATAAGTAGCAATTACGTCATTGCACTAAATAAATACTTTTTGTTTTTACATAAATAAAAAAAAAAACATTTTTTAGCAGCAGTTCTCCAGTCTTCAGTGTCACGTGATCTTTTAGAAATTATTCTAAAATGTTCTGCTCCAGAGACTACTTCATATTTGTGTGGCAAGTAATATATTTTTTTAGGATTCTTTGATGAACAGAAGGCTTAATAGAACATTGAGCGCACCCATAGTCAACTAAACAGTCAAGTATTTTGTAAAAAAATAATATAAATGGAAAAAATATTTTTTAGGCCAGTTTCAATTTACTGGGTTTGCACATCCTCACTCCGCCACTGCTTTCATTGCTCTCTGTTTCTCACACATACACACATTCGCTTCCCGCTGCCATCTACATTCAGGCATCTGTTACTCCATGTGGTGTACGTCAGTGATAAACGAGCCTTGGTTGAACCGACCCCCAGGGACCAATCCCTGCAGAGTGCTCACCTGTCGCCAGGTAACCATCACCGTGGCGAACCTGTCACAACGCCAACCTAATGCTCAGGCAAAAACCTGTCACCATGGTAAAACTGTCACTGCTGGGACCTCATCCGTGACTAATCCTTTACTTTTCGGCTTCTCTCTGCCATGTTTGAATGTGAAATCATCTGTATGCACATGTATCTAAAAAACATCGATCTTGCGGAGTCTTCCTGCAGTGGTTACCTATGTGAGCAGATTTGTCCTGTTATTGATTCATTTACTTAGTATTTTGACTTTTAAATGTTTCTGTGGGTTTCTACAATCTGTTTAACCTGTTTAAATCAGGATGTCCATGTGGGTTTGGGCTATACAGTATAACTAATAAATTTAATTTGAATGAATAAAAAAAAAAATCATCATATTAAAATGGTTAAGACATTTTTGAGTAATATCTAAAGTCAATCATTTTGAATCAGTTCATTTAAAATTTTGAATAATTTTGAAATGCAACATTTGGCCTAATTCTTTGGAGTGAACTCACCAACTTCAGTGCAATTTTTGCTCAACTTTGATTCAGAGACCGTATTAAAACTTCTGTTTTAACACTCTCAAGTCTTTATTAGTGCTCTTGAGCTACGTGACAAATAACGATTATAATAGAAGTCTAATGACACAGTCTTGGGAAAATTAATGGCCAAATCATTTTGATGTTCACAGTGTTGCTTTATTATTGCAAGCAAAATCACGGCGAATACATTGTGAAATTGATGCATCATCCGACCCTGCTTCTTAATATCAGCCCGTTGTCACATTGTGTGCATCATCTCACCTGGCACCTCCTGAATCTCCCACACTGGAGTGTGTGTGGTTGTATTTCTTTCTTTGTACTAACCTAATCCATCCACATTTCCAGCTGTAGTCTTTCACACCGAAAGAGAGAGATGGGAAAGGGTAACTGAGGACGGAAGCAAGCAAAAAAATGAAATAGACCTCAAGCCTAGAGGATCAATTTTTAATTTGGCCAATGCGAGCGTGCGCGTGAGTGTTTGTGTGTGTTCAGCCGCATAGCTTTTGTCGTAGGAGATTTGGCTGAGGCTCAAATGACTGACTCCAGCTCAGTGTCTCACCTTTCCGTAAAGCAAGACACTGCATCCATTTTAGATTTTTTTTAGAACTTTCCCCTGAAAACAAAGATAGCGGATGTTCAACAGCATTACAAGAAAGCACATCGCATACCGTCTATCATAAGCAGAGGAACATGAGCAAATGAGAGCGTGAGATGAAAGCAAGCGAGAGTAGAAGGGTCAGAGCTCTCGCCTGCTGTTTGAGCCGAGCTGATGATAACATGATGGTTATTCTAATGTGTTCTGTGCTCTCATAATTGCCTCTTTTCTCTCAGTGCAGATTGAAAGCACTTCACCTCTAGAGCGGAGAGCAATAAACGCCATTTGAGTGGCCTCTCAGAAATCCTTGTAGAAGTGCGCACACACACACACTCGCACGTAAATGTTTCCGCACACCTTCATTCGCACAATTAAATAGCTGTGCTGAAGGCGCGAAGCAACTTTTATTTCCACTGTGTGTGTGTGTTTGCCCGCGAGTCTGCTCTCGCACCCTTGGTGTGCCGCCATGCTGAGTGACACATGTTCTCCTGCCCAGCAGGTGATAGACGACGAAAGAGATCATGAGGAGAGGCAGAAAAGAGAGGGAAGGTAATGTCATATTAATAAACATTAAGATTGGCAGCACCATTTTGGGGATGCAAATTGGAGCCCCTCGTATGTCTATTCTTCTCTGTCTCTTTACCCAGAGTCATCTCTCTGGTTAGCACAGCAGCAGGTGATCTGGGGATGTCAGAATTCAGCGGGAGGTGAAGTGGTGACCTTTTATTATTATAATTTATTTTAACAGTTGTTACATACAAATGCTTCTTTTTGACACATCAGCATCCTGAATCCAAAGCACACTTACAGTCGTGGTGGTTGCTTTAAAGGGATAGGCACCCAAAAATGGAAATGACATTTTGTGGACTGTAGATATATGTATGTATTTGTGTGTGTGTATATATATATATATATATATATATATTAGGGGTGTAACTATACGCTGTCAGTTATAAAAACATTTCTGCTTTGGATTTTAAACTGCGCGGCTCTGTTCAAAATAAAGATATGAAGTGAACATGCATGTGAACCTAAGCCTTTGGTGACACATACACCACGAAATTAAATTGTGGATCTCTCCCCTGTGGTCTTCTCCCACGCGGATTGTCCAGCAGGAAGAAACGGCGCACTGGATGTCAGTGGATGGCGCGCGGTCCATGAACGTGGGACGCTCAGCTTTCACGATTTGAAACAACTCCAATTTACTCTTTATTACGTTTTAATTAATCATAAATACCATCCAAGACTTACTTTTCCAAGACATACTTTATCTTAGTTTTAATAAATAAAAATGTGAAAAAAATAAAAGAAATTCTCTTTTTATATTTTATTTTTGCTGTATCGAAAACATACCGAACTGTGACACTACTGTATCGTATCGAACCGAATTGTGATTTTTGTGAACCATTACACCCCTGATTTTTTGTGAACCGTTACACCCCCTAATTTTAATGAGTCGTTGAAGCCTTCAAATGATTAATTCAAAAATAAAGCAAGTGCCTGTCCTTATGAATGAACTACTGAATCATTGACTCAAATGATTCAAAATTAAAAAACATGAGTCATTCATTAACAAAACACCGCTACTGTGTTGCATATGCGTGACTGTTCCGAAGGAAATAGAAATAAAGGAAATAGAGCAAAAACAATCGACAATATATCCTTTCAATAAATTCAAAGAACTGTATATTAAAAAATGTAAAATAACTACTTTTTAGCTCTTGCATATAATGTAAAAAATGCACTAATAGCATTTATCAACATATAAATATTATATGTAATATATACATTAAGATTTTTATTAAAGAATTGTATATTTTTATTTCGCTGGGCCATGTGACAGAAGACTGGAATAATATTGTTGCTGCTGAAAAAAGTCAGCTTTGCCATTACAGGATTTTTCATCTTTAGTGGGTTTTATTTTATTGTTATTTCAGGTATATAGAAGATGTGCTTGTAAATGAGAAGATTTGCTTGTTTATCTGTAACATTTCTCCCTGTGGGTGAAATTGAATTGGCTTAAAGAGACTTTGATTACAGCCCTGACAAATCAGACATTACTAACTAGTCAAATGTCTGTGTTATCATAACTAGCACTGGTGGAAAGTTGTAATCACACAGGCCCTCATAGAGAGCACCTGCGCTGGGGTGTTTGCAGGTTTTTGTTGGTTTTAACTAGCCTATAAATCACACTATGACACTGAAAGGGCCCGCCTGGCCTCTCAAAGTATCGTCAGGAGGCCTGGAGGTCTATAAAGCATGACGTTTAATAAATCCCCATTCCCTGGGTTATCTGTAAACTGTTGACTCTCTTCTCACAACTTTCAACCTTACTGAACAACATTTGTGTGAGAGCGAATGTTTGAAGCGTTTACTCTTTGTGACCTGAACCTCCATAGTGTCCCTGGCCTCCAGGACCCCTTCTTAAAAAACAAAGATGAATAAAACTACTTGTGGCTCCATGAAAAATACATGACAGGGTAAAGCTGATCTGAGGGGGCTGCGTCATAAGGTTAAAGATTCATTCATCCCTCCACAGTCTAAATCCATTATGGATGAGCCCACAATGCAGAGCGTTTTGTTCAGAGAATAAGGACCGCTTTCTAAGTCTGTGCGAGTTTGAGAAAAAAGACTGAGCTGCTCTGTGTGGGTGGTGGTGTGAGTGAATGTATAGACCTCCAGTCACTTCCTATTGTTTAAACATGTAGACAATAACATCGCTGTCTAATTACAGCCCAGTTACTCATAGTTTATTAGCGCTTCATCGGGATATATCCTGACAGGACATTGACGGATATGCCTGAATGTGAACAGCTCGTGTCTTTGAAGTTTTGAGAAGTGTTTAACATTTAAACCGAAACCCATTAAAAATAAGAAGGACTTTAATTCTCCTGTGTGCGAGTTTCGGTGTTTCTAAATCTCTTAACAGCCTCTGCACTAGACTGAAAAAGATATTCCACCGTTTTCCATTTCACTGGGTTTAACTGTGCAGAACCGTGGAAATATTTTTATCAGTTTGTGTCACTGAAAATGTGCTGGTGAGATATAAGATGTAATGTTGTTGTTTCTGGCTTGTGTGTTGGTATTTTGCATCCATGGCTGAGCACCCTGTTCACATTGCCTATGTACTGCACATATACCAACGTGCATGTCCGGTTAACGTGAAAAATGATTCGATCCACCACGCTGCGTTGTTTTTATTCCACGGTTGTGTGCATCTGTGTATTTTTGTCTTCCTCCCTTTTTGCAGAAGGATAAAAAAAGATGTTCTTATAAGGATGTCAGGAAGCGGAGTGCACAGAAGCACAGCCCACTGGCTAGTGCTGGCATGCTCTCCGTAATCATATTTCTACTGAGATTATATTAGATGTTAATGGCATTATGTTATCATCTTTACAACATGCCACTGGATGGGAACGCGTATGTCTTAAATTTAGACGGCCAGAGGAAGTGTTGCTTGTGTTAAGTATGGACTTCCGCAGGCTGTGGCTTGTGGATATTGTCACACTTGGATCTTCTGTTATCACATTTCATCAGAGATGCTTAATCTTTTTAGCACTTTAAAAGGTCATAAATATGCCTATCATGTGTGTGTTGATGCATAAATATGTTGGAGTGAGAGAGGATGTGTGTGTGCGCAAGTGTTAAGCTCTCTCAGAGATAATTCACTGAGTATTAATAGCGTTTGCTAATAATGATGTTTATTTGCTTTATTTTAGAGTTCACTAAAGAAATTCTAAGGGTTGAGAATCAATAACCTCTTGGTATAACCCAGACAAACTACTGTTTTTTTGGTGAATCAAAAATAAATAGTGTAACAAATACAGTCACAAACAAATAAACTGGTTATTTTTAGTGAGTTGTGAATTTCACAGTTCTTAAAAAAACAAGGAAGGTATGATCACATTTACCATTGCTGACCTATTTATCATGGTCAACTTTTCTACTGGTAAGCAAATTTTGGTTGTGCATATATGCCACGTTGCATTTACATTTACATTTATTCATTTAGCAGACATTTTTATCCAAAGCGACTTACAGGTGGGGAAAACAACAAGCAAATTAGTCATATAGAGGCAAAAACCACTTAGAAAGTGCTCATAATACCGTACAACAGGCAATCTTCAAATAAGTGCAGGCTAGAAAGGGAAAGAGTAGGGTT
>JAUMHI010000058.1:11381260-11464884 GCA_032359435.1 Enteromius unitaeniatus | reverse complement strand
GAGGCGTCGCTCACTGGCAGATCTCAGAGTTCTGGAGGGAGTGTAGATTGGTAGCAGTGAGTTGAGGTAAGCGGGAGTTGAGCTTTTTTACCGAAATTTTACCGAAATTGTGCAAATGTGGCTGCTCCTTTACTGTATTATTGTATTACTTTATTCTAAAAGTGGTAAACGTGGCTGTTTTGTCAATTCATTGAAAGACAGTGGAGTCTAGTGTTCTTTTAGAAACCCCTAGGGCTTCATTATATGAAGAAAAAAAATGGTTAAATATATTTATGTGTGTTCTGAAGAAGAAAGAATCCCACAGGTTTGATTTAGGGGTAACAGAATTTTGGTTACTGGATGAACTGTCCATTTTTTCTATTGAAGTCTGAACATCAAAAGCGTTTGATTGAGTTGACATTATTTGAATAAAAGTGATCATCTCGAGAACATTGATACTGATTATGCCATATTCAGTTCAACTTTTTCAAACTACTCTCCTCAAAATTATGATCTGACCATGTTTTTTTTTTTTTTTTTTTTACTTTTTGATAGACCAAACCATTCATAATTAGGGCATTGATTAAATTGTTGGCATGATGGCAAAATGATTCTGAGGCTGCAACAATTTGGCATACTGACACCAAACTTTTTATTTGTCATTATGTTTCCATCACCCTTTTTTATGCACATTATGAAGTATTGCAAAAAAGTTTTTATGCTGACTTGAGGTGGTTTTGTGTGAACTTGTGTGAAAAAGGAAAAATGTGAATAAAGAGAGAATAATAGAGTTGCAAATACATTTCTTCATGCGCCTCAATAAAGTCATGTTACTTTGCATTGTGGTACCGCAAAACATGACTAAACAGCAAATGTTATGGTTATTTGTAAATGCCCAAGCATTTCTGTATAATTGCCTCCCAGAACTGTCTTACATGACTGTTTCCAAACAGCAGACATCTTCTTTCGAAAGCAATGACCACGTTTACTGTATCTGTCTGCTTGCCTGTGCAGAAAGTAATTTATTATATATGAAAATTATTATATTCTGTGGTTTCTCCTGCTTTTCTTATTATTTTAGTGTCAGTTTATCAGAAGGTGGCAATTTTGTTCTCTTTGACTCATTGGATGGTGTTTTTCCAATTTTGCGCATAAATTGAATGTTTAATTTTGGATGGAAACCCAGCTATTGTCATTTCACACTGACCACACCATACTAATCTGATAGCTGTGCCAGCTATTGGTCAAAAATGCTAAACATTTATTTTTTTTTATTTCTCATAGTAATCCAAAAATGTCTTTGGCCACTCATTGTTGCAGTTGGTATGATGCTTTCACTTGTTACGTCTTTGTGCTTGGCCCCTTAATTGTTGCGTGCAGCTATATTTTGATATGCTTTCTTGAAATGTGAAATGATCTTATCATTAGGCTTCTGAGGGCAAAAAGTGAAATAAGAATTATGCTAGAATACCGCTTTCTAATGTGGTGCAAGTGCTGGGTGAATTTGCCCCAGAATCTTTCACACTATATAGGTCATAATTTTTCTTGCTGACCAAAATAAGAAAGCTAAGCTCAACTCAACACATTTGCTTGCACATGCAGGCTTTTCTTCTGTTTTACACAACATTAATTAACCTTAAATAATAGGCCTATTTAAAGACTAAGTGCTAGGCTGACCTGTGCCTTCAGGACAGATGCTGCATGTGCTTGCAGGGGTTTGACTTATTTCGGTCTGCTCCCAGGGGAACAAAAGCCACAAATGGGTTGATACTTGTCCATCCATCACTTGAAGAGTGAATACTGACATCAGTGGTATTTACATATCTAAATGTCAGCCTCCAGATATAGAACCAGTAATTAGTGAGGATTCTCTAGGACCTTTTTCTACACCATGGACTATTTAAAAAAGAAAATTACCCAACCTGTATATTGTTAATCATAAAGAGAATTGTCTCTTTCATCCCAGAAAAGATCTGTTGGATAGTTTTATGTTAAATACAATAAAGAAATAATTGTCACACAGGAGTACTGTCATCCTGAATCAAAGCAGGTGATCAGATTTTTGAATGTTGTAGCAGCAAAGCAAATAATCAAAACCCATTCATTAGAATTATATAGTTCATTCATTCTTATGCCATTTAAAACCTGTATGACATTTACCTACTGCATGTGAAGATCTTGGCTTTGTATGAATGAAACCAGTTGAAACATTCTTCAAAATATCTTCCTTTGTACATTAACAGGTATTTTATTTTATAATCACTGCTATTCTTGTACTAGAAGTTACACTATTTTGTGTCTTCACTAGTAATATCCTGTTTTTATTACAAGAAAACATCTGTAGCTTTTTTGTGCCACGATTCACATCAGAGTTCCAGTTAATCAAACAGAATTAGGACAAACCTTAATCAACTTAACACATAATTATCTGTTTTCGTGTTTTTCATCATTCCGTTTCACTTATGGTTTGTTTGTTCTAGCGAGGAAGACAAAAGCTGATTAAATTTGTTCTGAATTCATAATATGTCAATTTGACTGAAGCACTGATAGACACCTCTCCGGAGACAACATTATTTTCTTGTACAGTCTCTTCTCTGCCTAGATGCAATCGGGCTATTTTAGTATAACATTTGTTTAATATATGTGGCTGGATTAGATTGGTTAGTGGAGAACAAACAGGAAAGGGAGAGGGGAAATGAGGAAAACTTTGCAGAATAACAAGTGTGGTCCTTTCTCAATGTTACGCTGTGGTGTGTGCTTCCTCATGGGCTCATTTCACAGACGTGTAAGCAGGCCTGTCATCTTTTGATCTTGATATCTTCCTGATTTATTCTATTGATTTTGATATTAATCAAAATATGGCATGATATCACAAGTTAAAGTCATCAAGCTTACATTCAAAAAGGTGTCAGTTTGACAAATAAAAGGTAACTTCAGGTAGTTTGATTTGATCTGTGGCATGGTTGTAGAATACAGATGTATATTTGAGAGCCTCAGCCAGTGGTGTATACAAATATCCGTCTAAAGGAAGTGACAAATCTTCTATGCGTGTCACTGTGTAGACAGATTCGGTTGAGGCAGAAGTCTTCTTTCTGATACCCTCTTTCTAGAAGACAATCTTATCCTCCTTTGCACATCTAAGTCTTTCTTTTTTCATCTTTTATATGACTTTGAATAAGGGTTAAGACTTGATTGGCTGTCTGACATCTGAAATTATCTGTCTGTGTAAGTTGAAGGCAAGACATTATTCTAATCATTCAAATGGCTAACATTTTAAAAAGCAGCTTCATGGTTGAGTGCTTGGGATGTTCAGTCTCAAATCTGGAGATTGCTGGTCTTGACCTGTTCTGGTTTCTTTCTGCCTTGTTATCTCTTTTCAGATTCTGAATCTGACTTCACAAATGATCAAAAGTGGCTCTTATATTCTTCCTAGTTGCTGCCATTCTATATAACTGTAAAACGTGAACCCCCCTCCCCCCCTATTGAGTGGAATGCAATGGAATGCTTTTTTTCTATGAAGTCTATTTCATTTTCATTTTCATTTAGATAATTTTGCTAGTACTTTCAAAGACTTTTTTGTAAAGATTTATATATATATTATTTTTTACAAAAAAGTTCCAAGAAAAAAAGTTAGCTGCAATTAACTGGCCCAAATAAGGCAAGTGACAATTCTGTTAAGTGACCCAGGATGAAACTCTTTGATACTGGCCCGGGGCCATTGGGGCATCTTTATTGTTCAGCCCTGGTTTATACAGTGCAAGCTTGCAAACGTAAGCTTATGGCAGAGTTTCAATCATGTGTTTGCTGCTATAGCTAGAGGGTTCATATGCAGTTGCAGGGTTTGCTGGATGGCTTATAGAAAAGTATTAAATCATACAAAATGAAGGAACGGTTGTCCCCTCTTCAGCTTATCAGTCCTCTCTAAAAGCTTGCCTGCTTTTACTGGCAGCCGGGAAACATGTTCACACACTTATGAGCATTAAAACTACCAGAGACTGTGTGCTGCATGCTAACGCTTTATTATTGTTTATGCCACAATTTATTACATGAAGCATGGCTGTAACTCATAAACAAGAAAGGGGAAATGAAAATAAACAAGTGACCATGAGATTACCCATTGATTGAAACATAATTTATGTATGCTTTATACATTTTTTTGTTAAATATATTCTATCTATTTGCTATTCTAAAATGTTATTAATACCTTGCCATTTAATTCAGAATTTTCTGCAGCGATTACACAATTTTTCAGTTCTTTAGTCACATGATGAATGAGGCATTACTCTTACCTTTAGCCTATCAGAAAAAATGACGCCGTCTGCCTTTTTGTTTCCACTGGAAAAAAATGCAAGTGGTTGCACTGGTTCCTCCATGTGCTGCAAGTGCCTGCTTTAGATTCTCCTCAAGTGAATATACCATCATACTATCGCACATGTGTTATTACAGCATTATTTTATTTTATTTTAGGCAAATTGTGATGATTTGAAAAGGTTAAATTGATCAAAAATAAAACGAACTTTAGTTTTAAAAAAACCAAAACTGGCGGACCTATTAGCCTTGGACCTGGAACACAGAGGCTGAAATAATTTCCACTGTTGGGCCAATAGCCTCGCCACACTCCTGTAAAACCTGCCTTAAATACGTCTTCACTTGACCGCGTCACACATACAAGGTTACCCCAGCGAGAGCGAGATCAAATAAATCGCTCTGCACATATATATTAGAAGCTGTCCTTTAGTATTCATTTACAAACCTGTACACCACACATGGATAATAACTGACCACGAACAGAAAATAGAGCTGACTTATAGAGCTTTTATATACTTTATACGTATCTTGTGTCTTGCTGTTTTTTTAACAATTAAAATTTCGGCTAAGAGTGTGTTGTAACACAAGCATTACTGAAAATGTACCGAGTAAAATATTACTGAAACTTGATTAGTAATGCCTTACACTACTGCATTACACCAAAAAGTAATTTATTACTGTAATATATTACTTACATAACGTGTTCCTATAATATATAATATAATATATAAACGATCATAAAAATAAGTGTAATCTCACTCTGTTCTGTTCTAAAGCCAGGCTACATTAAAAAACATGGTGTGGTCAGAAATGCTTCTAATGACCTGCGTCTCAGCAGGCGTAATATCAACAGAGAAGGGTCTTTACTTCATGTTGAAAGTCATGTTTTTTGTAGGGCAGCAGATGGGACTTGAGCACAGCACTGACAAAACATTAGAAATCAAACCCTTGTGATTATTGCATCTTATAGTGGTTTACATTCTCGAATGGGCTTGAATTCAGCACTCTCCTCAAATTATGCGAAGTAAAATCACACTCCACCAATGAAGTCTTAATCACCAGGGAAACAGAGCCAGCTCATTCAGTTTGGAAAATTCTGTAATTAGAGGCAGAAATCTCAGGAAGAACCCGTAATCTTCCCTAAAGATGAGATTATCAAGGAGTCATCGCCACCTGACATCCGAGCAGATGTGCGCTCCGCGTTGCCAACTGGGAAGAATATGCCATTGCTCAGTGTTGAGTTATGATAGCGTTGAGAGGAGGTTAATTGTCTGTCAGCGTGTTTATCGAGGATCAAAATAGCAACATCAGTGCCATTCAACGCTCTTCTCAAAAGGATTATTGCGTGTATCATGATGTTCTCTCCGCTCAAATAGGCGTGATTGGCTGTGTTTTTAGAGTTTACATCATATACTACAGAACCGACCGATATTTGAGTTTCATTTTGTTTTCCAGTTTCAAATAGTGTCCATCTGCTTTTAACTTAATTATTTTCTTTCATAGCTGATCCCTCTGTACTTGGGCTTTTACAAAAAGAGAAAAGACTCATGTTAACACTCTGAGATGTCTTGTATCACCGAATCAGAGTTTTTGATGCGATTCACTGAAACAAACAGTTCAAAAGGATTGATTTGCAGGAATCCGTCAGACTTCTCAGCACTACAGGGACCAGAGAACTGTGTTTCACATATGCATTATTAAAAAACAACTCTCAGACGGTCCGCTCATGCAGACAGCTCTTAGGAATACTGCCCGCTCACGCTTACTAATAAGAAATTTAGTCCGGCGCCTCAGCAAATCACATCCTGAGGGATGCAGAACTTTGTCATAGAATATTGTATTCTGTTTGTTGCTCACTCCCTGTCTCATCTGTAAAATGTTACATTTACTGGGCTTTCCCTGTTTATTATGAATCAGTCTCCACACAATTCTCCAAAATCATGATGTGGTCGTTGACAAAACATTTTGGCTGAAGGTTAAAATACATACAATGATTTATTTTTTTAAGATAAGTGAAATCAATTTATTTTAGTAAACAAATTAATGTAATTCATTTAGCAAAACCGGTTTAAAAAGATAAAAAAAGATTTAAACTAGCTAAATATTAGAATGGTTTAGAGCAGAGGTCTCAAATTCCATTCCTGATGGGCTGCAGCTCTACAGTGGGAGTTTCTAGTTATCCTGAAGACCTTGATTGGCTGGATCAAGTTTGTTTGATTATGGTTGGAGCTAAATTGTGCAGAGCTGTGGCCCTCCATGAATGAAGTTTGAGACCACAGGCTTAAAGAAAGAGATGTTTTTGAAAAACATCTTGTAGACCTATAGAAAAGTAACTAAAGGTTGTGCTCCAAATGAAAAAGGTCTAGATGGTTCCCAAGCATTATTAGATTTTGCAAATGATAGTTTTCATGTTACGTCACACCCTTAAAGGAACGCCCCCCTGACCGCCAGATGTTTCCACGCAGTAATGTTGTAAAATGCAGACATTAAACGGTGAAATTCTGTATACACCTTATTGTTGAGATATATTTTGTACAGGCGAGCAGATGAATCCAGAATATAAACGCAACGTGCAAAGTTTCACGTTAGGTTGTTTCCAATAGGAAACTGTTATAAAGAAAACTGAACTATTAAGAGGATTGCGTTCTTATTCATCTGCTTTCCTATGTAAACTACACATCGTTAATACAGTGATTACTGCATTTGATATTTAAATATTAATGTTTTAAATATATTACAGCATTTTAAGTGTTTCTACAACTTTTTGTTGCGATGTTTAATGATGGAAATATTGTCACGGGAGCTTAATATGGATTGCAAATTTTATTTACATACCTTTGTTTTATTGTTTTGAGAGGTCTTAATATTTGCAGCTTTGAAACAGTTGGAAAATTAACAGGCTTTTGCTGCAGATTTATGGAAGTTTTGCCCTTCAGGTCTTCAAACTGGTCATGTGACTTAAAACTATCTATAGAGTGAAGTATTAACATTTGCTAAGAATCCCAACGACCTGGCAATCAATTTATTTCTGCTGCTATTCACTTTCATTAATAGATAGATTCTAACAAGTAGAATTGTTCGCGGTCAGTATGTTTGATGTATACTTGTTGGTGCGTATTTCATGTCTCCCTAAAAAGTGCACCCAGGTATGTATATGCCATGAGGCCAGGTAGTTTAATAAATGAATGGCAGAGACACACAGTTTTGTTTACTACATACTGTACACTGAAGCGTGTGTGACACTCGCTGTGATTTTATCACCTGCCGTCTCAGTGACGGCATAAATAAATAATATCTCCTGACACTTCACAAGCATTTTACAGATTCATTTGAATAAAAGCATTGTTTTTTATTATTAACTGGTCTACATTTTATGTATTTGCCATGTATTCTATTTTAAATAATTACTTCTCATTTGTAATCTCATTACCAATGAAAATGTAGAAAAATGTATTTTAATCTTTTCCCTACATTGTCCTGTTAATATGCTGACAATATCATTTGCAATGAAAAGTGCTTTTAATTAGAAAAAAACCCAAATAGAAGCATTTGCTCAAATTTACTATAAATATACTTAACTGAGATCACATTCAAGGAGTGAGAGTCGTAGCGGAAGCTCATCATTCTGCTGTCCATGTAGTATCATTTAGTGCTCTTGTCCTTGAAACCCCCTCACCTCAAATTTGTGCCATTTAGCTCATCAGCACTGGGAACTCTGTTGGGGGCACAATGATGACATCACTCACTTATCTTCAGTCACCGACATCATGCTGAGATGATATCACTAAGAGGTTTTCGATCAGCACAGCTTCTCAGCAGGCAGTTGCTATGCCAACAGTGTTACCGGTCTGAGCAACATCTTAATGAGGAGATCTTAATTACGTTCAGACAGACCCTACAGAGCCCGAGACACCTGCTGACCTCATAGAATGGTAAAAAGTGCGTTTTAGTGAGGGAATGAATGAGAGAGTTTAGTAATTTCTGGCTTTAATAACTTGCTGCCACATCTGCTACCTGACAACCTGTCCGTAGCTTTTGATGTGTATGTGCAGGTTGTTAACAAGTGGTCAGAATGACTGGGCGGTTGCGTCAGCACCTGGTGATCATTCTTTTGTGAGCAGATGCTTGTTGAGAAAGTGTCAATGAACAATACTGCTTCTCCTGAAGGTGAGAGTTGTTTATATAGGGTAGGCTTTATATTTAATAGGCATATTTCTCTATATGTTTGAGATAAAAGCCTTTTTCTGAAAGCTGAGACGTTTTCATACCTGCATACGGCTTGCCGGATTCATACCTACATACGGCTTGCCGGATGTAGCAACAGAAACTCATGTGGGCGGGTCTGTACAAATGGCCATTAAACGTTTTTTTATCTCATAACTTTGATGTTTTGCCATAATTTCAGCTTTATGACATTGATATGTTGTTGACATGTCACAGCTCATTGTGATTTTCCAAAGCACAATTTATTTTTTCTCATATGATATAGGTTTCAATAGTTTTCCAAAATTACATAGTTTTTTTCCCTACATTATTTTGTTTTATCAAAACTTGAGCAAACATATTTTACAAATTTACAGTTTTACGCCAAAATGTTTTTTCACTTTGCCCTTTCACTTCTTGTTTTATCTCCTCCATGCGCCACAAAATCTAGGTTGTGGATCCCAAATGCTTTCTTCTAATTCAGAATTCTAACTTCAAGTGATGTTCTCTAGCGCTTTTTAAAGTTGAATGTAACACAGCATTATTAGGAATCAACCTTGACACTTAAAAATGGATGCAGACATCACGGGAGAGGCTTCCTGTTTTATTGAAAAGTCAACAGACAGGTGGAGCACTGGGTCAGTCTGACATACTAATTCTTGAATCGATTTGTATGGGACCCTGTACAATGTGACTTCAGAGAGATGTAGTAAACTTATTGTGGAGTTTGTTGTTGAATTTATAAAAAAAATAGAGTTGTTCAGTTCAGTTCAGTTGTGTGGCATCTGCAATAACTTCCTTCACAAACATCTATATCTGCAACCCCCGTTCTGTCTTTAATTAAGTGTTGTCCCCAAAGGCAAAGTCAGATATGTAGAATGTAGAAATAGGATATTATGTGTGATTACACCTGTGTGTGTAGAGCGATTCTTCAGCTTCTTTTCTTGCCCTGTCTGATTTAACGTCTGTACCCTGACCTTCACCGCTCGCAATCACTTCTTGAAAATCAATAGCGCTGCTGTGGCGGCGGCGGCTGACACACACCAAGAACAATCGTGTATGTGCGAGACGGAGAGAAAATGCCCAATCTCACCTTCAACTTTCTTAAACGTGTAGTAAAAAGCAATTTCACCTCTGTTAGAAGACAAGAAAAAGCAACGCTCCTCCCTCTGTGAGTTCTCCACACAAGGCGATCTGTTAGAGCGCTCCTCCTTACGAAGCGTGTCATCATATCCAGAGCTCGTTTAAAACACTCTCCGAGACGATGAGCACAATGTGGCCCGTAGCTCGCCGCTGTTTCTCCTGACAGGCTGCCTCTGCGACTCTGAAACAGACTGATGGGCCAGCATTGTTCTAAAGGTCATTTAGCAGAGCTGCAGTCTTCTCTGGCTAATGATGTCATAATGAGGGACTGTGTAGGCCAGCGGTTAACAGAGTCAGACAATAGGCTTTTTCATGGCCAGGGTCAGCCTGGTGTGCCGCTAAAGAGACGACCGAATTAAACTTAAGCAATTTAGAATATAGTCACCTTTTGTGGCAAATCTATATTTTATGATCGTCTCTATTTTGTGCTCTTTATTAATTCTCTTAATTTTTACACTGAATGCTCATTTGAACACAAATCCATTGTATTTTCCTGCGATTTGACTTTTTAGTAGCTCATGCATGTCTTTAAACAGTATCACTCATTTGGTCTTGCATCAGTTACTCACATTTTGCAGCCTAATTAAGCCATTAATCCCATGCGTAAGTCATTGCTTCACTACGGGAGCTTTTTACCTCAATCAGATCAATAGCGCAGTTACTGTTAAGGCTTCAAAAATTGGATATTGTCAACTAGCAGCATGTTACTTCATTAAATTCGTCATAAACACACCGTTTAATCCCAAAGTTCTTCATTTTTGTGTAAATAAAGTGCCGACCCTAAAGTTTTAATTCTGTCATCATTTGCTCACCCGCAAGTAGTTTAAAACCTGTTGAACTGACGAACACAAAGGAAGGCAGTTTGTAATAAGGCTGTTTTGGATCACCATTGACTTCCATAATATATTTTTTTTCTGCTGTGAAAGTCAGTTGGGACCAAACCAGACGTTAATGATATGCCAGCCATAATCCAGTTTGTATGTTTTGAAATTTAAAAAATAGTGTATGTTTGTTGTAGGCTGGGTTTACAGAAAATAGAGTATGCAATAATAGACAACTGTGGAAAAAAAATTATATTCATTTGGCATCTCAAGAATTTTCCTTGGTAGTCTATAATATTATGGTGAGTAAAGAATGATGTAAGTTACATTTTAGAATTTATCCCTTAATTTGCAAAGTAGTGTACTGGACATGCAGTGTTTTTGTGCATGTTTTAACACAATGGGATTGTTAGTGTCGTAATTAACTCATACTAATGAACTAACAAGTCTTTCATTTATTTAGGTAATTGTATTTTGCTAGAGCCTGGTAAAATTTCAGCAGCTAGAAATCTGAGGATGATGTTACATTTTTGTCTCTGGACAGTAAATGCTGAAACTTGGTCTTGGACTCGAAACAAGATTAGGTCAGCACTGGATCTCATTTTGAGGGACTTGCTGATTAAACAGCACCGAATGAACAAGACTCAAAACTTATTTTTTGGCAAAGTGAAAAGGTCACTGAATGAATTTGAAGGCCAATTTTCTTGTGAATGGGTTTAAAAGATTTTATTTGAAATATAATTGCCTTTAAGTGCATCTTTCAGAGACATTTTCATGCCCACAATCAAATCTTTTACACAGCTGGGATACTTTCGTTTTGTTACACCATTTTCCTTTGAGAGTGATAGATTATTAAATGTATTCTCTAGAATTGCAAAACTTCATGATGCATCCTAGGATGCTTTATACTGAATCTTGAGGGTGAAAGTTTGCCAAAACGTAATTTTACAGATTTGTGGTTTATGACTAAGCTCTTGGTAATGTTTGAATAACATCACTAGTAACTCTATAAACCTGAAGTTTTTCGTGTATGTCTTAATTTAAAATAGCAGTGTGTTTGCAAGCCAATGTATGCTTCAAGTAACTTATACTATAGATATCTTCAGCATCCAAATACAATTTATACAATGTGTGCAGTGTGTGTGTATATAATGAAAAAATATTATGAAGTTTTAGCACTTCTAGGGTAAACTTGCACAAAATTATTTGCAATTTACCACAAAAAAAGAGACAGGCGAATAGGGAAAGAAAAAAAAAGATAGGAGTTATGAGGACGCATAAGCAGGGGTTGAAAGAAAAAATAATCACTTTTCAATGAACAGGCCTCCTCCTGAGTGTGAACATATTAATATTAATGGCTGCATTTCTCTGATTCTCGGCTCACTCAGACAACGCCTTTATTTGACCTGACAATTACAGCTCCACAAATACAATAGGGTTATTCAACATTTCCCTTTCACAGCTTTTCATATTCAGGCCAACAAAAGAGGAGTTCAGAGGAAAAGGTATTCATAAGAATTTAGGATAATTCTCTGTGAAAGGATGGATAAAAAAAGTCTTGCCCCCCTGTCGTTCTCAAACCATATGACGTACTTTTTTCACTAGATCAAAACAGAAATGTTTGACATAAAGTGCTCTTTTTCATACAGTTCAAGTGAATGCTGACCACAGGCCATCAAATACAATGTACATCATGCGTTAGTCCATACAGCGTGTGCTGTATTTCAAGTCTTTTGAAGCCAAATAACAGCTTTGATTGTGGATAAGGGTCTGGTTTACAATAAATTAGTTAAAACATTAGGTGCAACAATTTAGGGTGCTTCTTAATCTGAATACTGCACTCTAGTGAGGATGCATCGTTCGTAGACAATGACAGAATGAATTTCTTTTACAGTAATTACAGTTGAAGAATAATTGGTATTAATAATGTACTTTCTTTTAAAGCAGTGCAGGTGAAAATGAACATTATTCACCTAATATTTAATGAAATTGCACAAGCTCAATTTGTGAAATGGAATGTGAGGAATTGAAGAACCTGAAGGATACACCTGATACATCCTTCAAAACAGGCCAAACGAAGGACTTAACATAAAGACTGCCTACTAAGAATGTTTCAGTGGAAGTTTATGGTGTCGCAGGTGTGAGTGCACCTGATTCTCAAGTCTGATTTGGACTTTTTCAAACCCTTCCTTTGAGTGTATTCAAGCAAACTAAATCATAAGTTACCATTGAATTAGTTTGATGAATTCATGGAATCGCTGTTAAGTTACCATTTCTTCCAGTAGTCTATAATGTGGACCAAACACCAAATAATCATATGCCTTCTGAAGATTTGTAATATATCTCAAGAGTCCACTTCCACATATGAACCACTCTTACAGTTTTTGTTACTTAGTCTCCATTTGCTTTCGCTGTCTGCAAACCAAACTCATACTTTGAGTCTCTTTAAAGCTTTGCACTGTATGTAGATGCAATCAAAAGGTATTATTTTTCAGAAATTCATTTTCTTTTAAAGCTCTCTTGAGCATCTTCATCAGATAGGCCGAGTTGACGTAGACACTGCCAGCGGCTGTACACCTCCACAGGGGCTCAGGAGCATTACCAGCTCGTGGTCCGCAAGCTGCTGTCAGCCGTCCGTAATCGTGTATGTATCTAAGAAGCATTCAAGCAGATTTATGCATTCAATTTGAACTTCTTAAATGGAGAATCCCACGTATCCCGTAGCGGTTTTCCTCCGGGCCGAGCATTTGACTTTATCCGTCCCTTTTATCTGTTGCTGAGAGTTTGGAACCGGCATCGGGGAGTGATATGCGGCTAAGGAGAGAGAGCGAACACGAGCATCAATCCCTAAAGTAATTATCTCAGCTCCTCCTCATTCCAAAAGGCTAAATATAAGTGAAGTTTTTAGCTCCCACTGGCAGCCATGTTGCCTTTGATAAACGGTGCGACTATAAAATTCGGGTTCGAAAGCGAGTATGTGTGTATTCTGCATTCGCACAGCCTGGCTAGGGGTATAAATTCTCCTGCACACAGTCCGTCTTTCTGCCATGCACAGTCCCTGGCACGCACACACAAAAGCAGATACAGATAGGCGTGCGAGTGTGGTTGTGCTAGATTGGAATTGTCAGAGGTGTCACATTAAATGTGCTATTATTAAGTCCAGGCTGAATTTTATGGTCTCGCAGGATCGTAAATTGGTTGGTCAGTCCCTTAAATTACGTATCCATCGAGCGATGTGCTCTATCCGTCCTCACTTTTCTCCAGCTTTACTTTCTCTTTCTCTCTTTCTCCCCCTCCCTTTCGGCGCGTACATACACGAGAGCTTGATCTTGACTCTGTGGCCCTGGTTGAAATGGATGGCGTGAGTGTGACGGGACGAGAGGAGAGCGGGATGCTGAGAGTGGCTGACATCTGAGTTCAAAGAGGCTTTTGGGGTCACCATGGCCCTCGGCCAAAGCCGTGACCCTCCTGAGGGAATAACAAGAGAGCCTGTCTCAGTATATCGTTCATGAGAAACGTCCAAGGAGCTTGAGTGCATTTCTAAAAGTTGGGAAGTCTAAAAAATCGCACTCTTGTAACAGATCTGAATGCTTTTGAGGAGGAGAAATGTGCACTTGCTATTGTGAATCAGAAAATCAATGTAATGTATTAGCATGGGGTTACATTGTACGCTCACGATTCATAAGCACTCTGCAGTTGATTACAGCTCTCATCTGTATTTGATTTGAAGCTCAAGGACTTTGAGATGAAGTGCCTTAATGGCCCAATATTTGGCTTTAACTGACCTTGTCTATAAGCTCTTGATCTGATGTATTGATGATGCTTAATTAAAACACACTCTGGGTGAATGGGTTAAGCTGATAGGCAGAGGCTGACAGCGGATGGATCAATAACACCGATCAGGGAAATGAAGATCTTAGGCTCTCAAAGGAGAGATAAAGATGGTGTTTAACAAATTAACATAAGAACTGAGGTGATAAAGCAGTAAAAAAATCATTCAATTATTTCTCTCCCTTGAGAACTGGCTAGCAGAAGCCCTATTAACACTTAATTAAAGATCAGCAAAAAGAGTGCTGTTGACCATAAGCCAAACATAAACAGACTTTACTGATCCAGTTATTATATTTGACTATGATTTAGATACAGGTAAAAAAAAGAATAATCTGTAAGCCTATTTTTATTTTTAGGACCATTATCATTTTCTGCTCTGTGGCATACAGTTCTCATAACCATAGCAAAAAAAGTTTCATTTAAATTTACATTTAAAATGGTACCATTATGTATAATTGATCCTGATTTAATAAAAATGACCCTTAAAATAATGCTAGATTTGCTAAATGGCATCTAAATAATGTCACAATGCAGTTTCTTTTTATGCAAAAATAACTTTTGAGCAGTTGTGGAATTATTTGGACTTCCAGTTGTATTGTGAATAAATGTCATATTTCAGTAAATGGAAAGCTGTTTTCTTTTTCCAGATGGCCACAGAGGTGTTGGAGGATCTTCTGGAGGAGGATGACGAGGTTGTGGAGGTGTGTGTTAAGTTTCTTTTTTATCATCTTTTTGAAACGGTTGAAGTGCTTTTATTTATTACACAAGTTAGCCGGTTGTAAAGAGTTTGATTAATCTAAATAAATCACACTGGACTGAGATGAAGGACAACAAAGGGTAACATATAAGGTGTTTGTTTTGTGTCGTTGTAGTTGTTTATTATTAGGCCCGTCTTACCAGCTCTACCAGGTGGGATGTTTGACACCAGCATTTGATGCATTGCTCACTGTCTCAGACAGCTGGATTAATAATATATAGCGCTGTATTTTGCTGAAACAGTAGTTTGTGCGAAAGTGCTTTGGTCTTCACTTTACGTTATTAGCTATGGAAATTACACAGTGCTGAATCTGAGATACTGAGACATCATATTTTGACAGACAAGCACACACACACACTGGTATGTGTGGTTCATGAGGATTCTCCACATACGTAATGATTTATACGCCGTAGAAACTGTATTATGAATATGAAACTTGTGACGTTAAAATGTTTGATTTGATTTAGATTTTTATCAGCAGATCTATTAGCTATTTAAAAAAAATATTCCTTTGATATGTTAGAATCGTAACTGGACCATTAAATTCTTTTGATTCCCATCCTTAGTCTACGCAATCAGTCTAGTCCCACACACAAACATACATACACGCACACTCTCTCTCTTTCTCTCTAATAGATATCTGACAGATTGAGAGCGCTTACAGAGTGTTCTGAACAGTCGGCTCAGGAGAATCAGAGAGTGTGAAAGAGAAAGAGACAGAGAGAGTGGGAGTGAGAGATGTTTGAACTCTCTGTGGTGTGTTATTGAGACATCAGAGGAGGGTATAGAGTGTAACAGTAGGTGATAAAGTGAAGAGCACTTCAATACAGCACAACAAAAAACACGCACACACACCCTTCCCCACAGCCCATTTGTGTCTGACTACTCATTTTTCAGGGTACAAACAAAGCTGCCCGATTGTTTGTTTCTCCCTCTCTGTTTGCTGCAAAATAAGGTTATTTTAATCCTGCCTGAAATCAAATATTTATAGCGCTGACAGAGTGCACAGGAAGTGCTTTAGGTTTGTTTTGTTAATTACAAGTGGCTGCCTGACTGTCTCTGCCTGCTTTTATCTATGTACTGAAGGCGAGAGGGGGGTAAGCTGGGCCAGATTTTGCATAATTTGTCCTATAGGCCAGTATTTCCAAACCATGATCCTGGAGTTACTCCAAAACTGCACATTTAGAGTCAATAGGGAATAGAGGAATTTTTCTGGTCGACTAGTAGTAATAAACTATTTAAATCATTATAATTCATTTTTTATCTGCCTATAGCCTAATAAACGCTCAAACACAAAAAACTGTATGGAGGCTGCATTAACATTTTATTAATTGTAAATTGTATTGTTTGGCATATATACATACATATATATATATATATATGTGTGTGTGTGTGTGTGTGTGTGTGTTTTCAAAACACTTTTTTGTGTAGTATATAGATTTTTTATAGTATGTATTTATGTATATATTTGTATTTTTTCCTCTTCCTGTTTCAGGTGTGGTATCTGTTGGGATGGCTGTTTTATTTGCAGCTGGACAAACAAGACTTAACAAACAACGATGTGAACTTCAGAAAATCAGCTCGGACATACCTTAGCAAGGCCAAAAAGGTACAGCCCACACTCATACACACACTGTTCTTTTGAAAATGATGAGGCCATCTAGTTTCATCTTGTTGTAGTTTTCATTCTCCCCCACATACAGTGCGCACACACACACACACACAATTTCTACCTGGCTGATTTCTCCGCTCCTCCCTTGGTCCCTTCTCATTTTTTCCATCTGTCATGGCTCTCTCAGCATGCCGTCAGCCCCTTTTCTACTGTGAAATTTCTCAAACTCTGCTGGTGTCCGAGTGCTATAGAAATGGAAAATGAAAGGCAAAGTTTGAAAGAAAACACGAGCGGGAATAGCTTGCAGGTTGAGCTATCACAATACCTATAGGTTTTTTTTTTTTTTTTGTCCTTTCTTCTTTTTCTTCCTCTTCCTCTTCCCCCTCCCCCTCCCCCTTTCCAACTCATCCTCAGGCTTTTCGCTGTTACTGGACTACTGGAATTCAGTTAGAAGATACCTTTGGTCACCGCATGTAGTTCCATTCCTTCCATTCCTTTTCTCTATTTCTATGTCTTGCTCATTCTCTGATGGATCTGTCATCATTCACACTTTATTTCTTCTGTCTTGCAGCCTCCTGTTTGCTTCTCCTCTCTAGTCATTTATATTTTGGGAAAGAGCATGGATGTACACTTTTTGTCTCACCCATACCGGTAAATCCATACTGGATGTCTCTTCTTGGGACTCTAAAACAGACTTTCATTGCTAAATGTTATTGCAGAATGCACTATTGATGGTTAGTTATGGCCAGCCAATAGGAAAGCAGAAGAAATCTATCTCAGTACTCTTATCGATCCTAGTGGCTTTTCAAGGGCTCAGACATGTAAACCTTCAAATTAAAACAGCCAGAGTTACAGTTACAGATAAACAAATGAATAAGGACACATAAAAAAACAAATATACATATTAAACACAACTGACTGAATGAATAAAATAATTGAATTTAATGCTTTAATTAATCTTAGGAAGTAAAATTTTGATTAAACATTAAATATATGATAATATATATATATATATATATATATATATTTATAATATAATAAAGAACCTATTCTCTTTATTTGAGGGTCATTTAAGAGTGCATCTGCATAATCTCGAAAGACTTTATGTCTCTGGAGTTTGTCTGCCGATTAAATCTGTGAAGAATCTTTATTTGTGCTGCTTTATACATATTTTATAGGAAATTCGAGAGTACAAATTAGTTCGTGAGCACAAAATATGTAAATAAGACCTGAAAGTCATGCTCTTGGCTTTAGTTCAGACTTGTGAATATTTAATTACGTTCGCTAACGTCTCAATTATTCATCTGCTCTTTAATCAGTGCCCCATATTGGCCTAGCTTTTGTTAGCTGTGTCATTAATATGGCCATAATAAAGCAAACAGTAATTATTTATTAATTAGCCTTTTAGAAGGTCATCTCTCTGCACTGTGAAATATACTGCCAGTTATGAATGAGTTGCCAGCTTATTGCTTAGTATTAAAAGTGATAACCTTTCGACTTTTCGGAATAGTGTCGCCTAAACTGTTATTAAATCTGATGATCATGTACATTTTTTTGCCCTTTGAGAAGAGAATATTTTAGCAGCATCATAAATACTATTTCTCTGTAAAATTTCTTGAAAATTAACTCATCCTCAGGCCATCCAAGATGTAAATGAGTTTGTTTCTTCATCAGAAACCGACTTTGTGAAATGTAGCGTTACATCATTTGCTCAACTGTGCATCCTCTGTAGTGAACGGGTACCACCAAAATTAGCCTAAAAAGCTAAACAGACTTCTCTACAGTACATTTTAGATGACCTAAGGTTGAGCACAGTTTTTTTACTGAGGAAACTATTCCCTTTACCCTATAAAACTGAAATGTATTTCCATTTTCTGTAGAATAAAAAAGAGGTATTTTGAAAATACCATACAATGTTGGTTAACTGTTGATTTGAAAGTTAACTCGCTTTGAATGGACAAAAGTAGTTTAAACATTTTAAAACTATCTACTGTGTTTTTTAGGAGAAAGTCAAAAATGTGCTTTAGTACACTCATACTTATACACAGACATATTCCTAATATCTAAAATGGAGACTTTGAAATATATAATTGCATTGTTAGCTGCTGCCCAGCTGCTGAGGGTTGAATCTTCAAACGTGTTTCCATATATTTTAAAATATTTAGTTTCATGCCTGTGTTTTAGTGATCATTAGCAAGTTGTTGTGAAATTGACGGCTTCTGAGCTAATCTCTTGATTACAGCCTCGATTTTTCTACTGAATCGATTGATTTCCCTTGCTCCTTTGATTTTAATTAGCTCGTGGCTACTCTGCCTGCTGTGGATTTGTTTTCCATGTCTGCACTCATATTGCCTTTTTCTACCTTCATCCCATCCTTCTCTCGCTTCCTTACTCTTTGCTCGTTCCTCCGTCACAGACTATGACTTCAGGCAGAGTTCAGATTCCACTTTAGCCGCTATTCACCATTGATTTTCTGCCTTCTGCTCAATGTCCAGCTCTTTATACGTCCATCCCTCAATACCCACCACTCCTCCCTCCCCATATCTCACTACCTCTCTTTTCTCATTTTTCACTCATGCCATTCCTCACTACCTCTCTTTACTCCCTCAGTTCCTTGCTAAATCTTTTTTCTTCCTCTCTTGCACAGTGCTTTTTGTTGTTTGTATGGTCCTGGTTTTACCTGCAATTAAAATCTGTCTTGCTGATTCGATCACAGGTGGTCATTTGAGATTTATTGCTGCATATATCTGGTCTTAAAGGCTTAGTTCACCCAAAATTAAAAATCCGGTCTCCCTCAGGTTGGTCCAGGCCTTCATGATTTTTTTTCTCTCTGAAACACAAAACATTTTGAATCAAATCCTGCAGTGTTTTCAATTCAAATACAATGAATTGATCTTTCTAACTTTAAAATGTTAGAAGTATAAAGGTAGAAAAAAGTTGTCAATATCGTTTATGGTCCATAAGGAACATGCCAAAATTTCTTCTATAATTTACTTTTTTTTTATTTAGTCAGCAAGGAAGTCGATTTTAGGATAACAAATCATTTAGATTTTGTGGTCTTAATCATCTAATTCTTTAAAATAATCTGAGGGAAGAATTTTGTTTTAAAATTTGTGAGCCCAGTGCTGCAGTTACCGCTTATATTGAGCAAGAATAAATTGGCGTTTCATTCAGATCAACGCGAAAAGTTGACGTCAACATAAAACAGCCTGGGATTTGTTAAAAATTACTTGTTTCAATTATTCAGTTGACTCTTTGTTTTGAAAAACAATAATGTTATACACAGTGCACTTTCAGATTTAAAGCATTGCAGAATGTTTTCATCCAGCTGTTTTACACACTGCACGAAAAGAGAGGAACACATATTTTTTATTTTTTATTTTTTCTGTATTTTCTCATTTTCACGTCACTACCTCTTATTTATGTCTTATTCTTCCTCTCTTTGTCCCTCAGTGCGTCTCTTTTTATTCTTCATAAAGTCCATTCCTTGTCCTGTATTGATCTGGACAGTATTGATTGAGCTTTGAGTGCATTACCATATTTTCAGCCATTAATAATCTTACATATAATGATTTATCATGCTTATGTTATGATGCATATATGCTGCAGTCTCTTGCTTCATGAATAGACAGTCACACTTTATCGATCCTCGAGGGGAAATTGAAAAAAGAAAAATTCTGAAGACATTTCATTAGCTTTTGTTCCGTGTGGAAATATAGATCTTGTGTGTCACAATGTTGCTGCAGCGTCAGTGAAGCGTCTCGCTCAGCCATGGGTGCCAAATGATCAGTTTTGAGCGTCTCATTGCTCTGTCAGTAACTTACCATGGCAGCTCTTGAAATCGCCTCTAGCAAAACATTCGAAAAACACATTCACTTAAACACACCTTGTGTGACCTCAAGGAACTAATATACACAGTGAACGGTTAATTTGGGCAACTGTCTTCACGCTCTTTTCACATTCTAATTAAACAAATTATGTTTCAGGTCTGCTGTTTTCATGCAGTGTCTATTTAGCGAATATAACATTTGGCTGGAAAAGATGCAAGTGTGTTTTTAGACTTGCCCTGTGCCGATCTTCTCTGTGATTTGACAGTTTTATGTGTATTTTGTATGTTTTTTCACACATGCGTTTTACTCAACCCTTTTTATATATACAAAAGCTTTGTTGGTAGATGCTTTGTATCATTTCCTTGAGTGCAATAGATTTGAACACATCTGCCCTCACAGCTGTCTTTCACACACTCCAGAGCAATAGCGCACAGCCGATGTGAACCATATGTTTATGATTTTATGTTCAAAACCAGCTATTAGGTGCTCTCACATTGTTTACAGGTTTTACACTGCAGGGGTCAAATGTCCGGATAAAAATATTCTAGCGTTTGCCACGTTTAGTGCCCCTCTCTCATATTCTTCAGGGTGGGCCATTTATATGGATACACCTAATAAAATGGTAATGGTTGGTGATATTGAACACATTTTATAAGTGGTCAGAAACTTGTAAATAACTTATTTAAAGAATAAAGTTACGTTAAAACCAAGCACACCATTTTTTTGCTTGTGAAATTCCCAATAAGTTTGATGTATCACATGACCCTCTTCTTATTGAAAAAACAAAAGTTGGATCTAAAACGGCCGACTTCAAAATGGCCACCATGGTCACCACCCATCTTGAAAAGTTTCCCCCCTCACATATACTAATGTGCCACAAACAGGAAGTTAATATCACCAACCATTCCTATTTTATTAAGGTGTATCCATATAAATGACAACTACATTATTAACTATTAATGAGCAGTAGTTAGGAGTTTGAGAAAAGTTATAGTTAGAACTGGACATTAAAAGAAAGTGTGTAATTACAATTTTACTGTATTAAAACATTACTGTAATGATGATTAGTTTTTTTCTCCATTAAGTGATGCAGGCTGATATTTAGTCATATTTATGCTATTTTGTCTAAATAAAAAATAGAAACAGAAAAACTGAAATGTACAAAAAAATCAAAAACTTAAATCAGTTGTTTTAAAGGCTAGTGCATCTATAAGGTACAATATTAAAAAATATATATATTCATTAAAACATTCAAACGATTCCTTTTAATAATGTTTTTAAATTCAATATTGACCAATATATTACTTTTAATAGTGGTTTTATCACATCGTCTGATACCAATCATTACAGAAGTCTCTGATATTGACTTGATAATACTCGTATATAACTTTAGTGCAAGCAGCTGTAGAAAAAAAATAGTATAAACAAGAATATTAACAATCAAGTCACTGTCAGTGCGAATGAAGCTAAAAATACAGTATGTGTGATGTATTATTGTCAGAGTGATTTTCTTTTCAGCATTCTGGACCTCCTCCATTCACTAGGTTCAAGATCATTTTCAAAAACCCTCCAGTCCAATTTGGACATTTATCTGTCAAGGTTTAGAAAGCACCAACAAACAAGTGTCAGCAAAGAACAGCCGAAAAAAGATGTGCAAATCGTATGTATTTATATTCTGTATTGATTGCGGTATTTTTGCAGCATAGCAGTTTGTTGCTACCAGGTTTCTTTTTCCTCAGGTTTCAAAATTGTGTAATCATCAAAGCCCATGTTCTTAGATCCCATTCTCTCTTGTTGCTTTCTGTTTTAAGTGTAAATATAAATAGAAAAAGTGGAAAAAAATTAATAAAATCTCTCTAGTATGTTGTACTGCATTATGGCTTTTAACTTTTATGACAACATTGCAATTTCTCATGCAGTTTTAAAAACTCTTGTTAAAGGGTGTGTAATATTTGAGTTCACAGTGAGTAGACTGATGCTTTATAAATGTACTCTAGAGAACCCTTCCAGTCTGTTTGCTTGTATCTCTGCGCTCCCAGTTGAGTGAGAGCTGCAGAGCATCTTTTGTTGAGTGCATTATGTTTGTTTGTTCTTTTAGCTCAGGTCTGTAGTTTGATGTATTAAGAGCCGTTCTCATCTCTCATCTCTTCCTATATCTCTTGATATAGTAAGGTGCTATCACTGTGCTCTTGGAGAATTCACTTCTGGTAGACATGAGCTCACACTGGATTGGAGTCATTTATCGCTCTATAGAATCATACTTAAATTGTATTCTGTATTATTTTGTTATCTCTCTTCCCTGATACCATTTGGGGCTCATATTTTCCAGCTTTGAACCCTAGACGTGATTGAAAACTGACACTTTTGTGCTTTAAAATGATAATAACATTCTTGTTAATGTCTTTCTTTGACTGCACATTAACATTTAATTATTTAGTCAGTAAAATTAGAAATTCAGTAACTCCTCTGAATGCGCCCCGTGAGTCTGTGTGCTAAAATCAATTTCAGTCTGACTCTTTCTGCAAGTTACATTTATGGCAGGAGTCTTTTTGTCTTTAAGGAAGAATCACTGAATCATTTACTCAAGATTCAGATCAATGTTCATTCATCAAAAAGATGTCTTATTAGAGGTAGAACCAAGAAATGAAATAGTTCTTCACAGCCTATACTCAAATGCTATTTGAAATGCGTGACTCATTCTAGCGAATTGGTTTGTTCGGATGATTCATGTGAATAAACACCACACAGAATCAAATCCCGCAAAGTCACAAATCAGGTAAAATTTATTTAGCCATCACACTGCTTTGTAGCAGCGCAGGAAGGAAAGAGGAAAGAAAAGAATGTGTGTGTGTGTAACCTGTGCGGATATAAATGACTATCTGTCAGCTGGACAGTAAGGTCAGTTGTGGATCAGAAGTCGGTCCAGCCCAGCAGTTCATCAGAGAAGAAAGGCACAGAACAAGAGTGAGAGATACGGCCTGAAGAGAGTGATTTAAGGACAGTGGGAGGAGTCCTTGATGGTAATCTGAATGATGAAAGAAGGCAGGGAAAGAGGGAAGGACAGGCACGAACACAATCACATTCATTGCTTTCAGCACACACGCTCTGAGACCAGGGAACTTCTACTTTGTATTTGGAAGTAAAGAAGTCATACTTAAACACTTATACGCTAGTCTGTTTTTCTAGTATTCATTTTTATCTAAAAAAATCGTAATGTGTATAAAATAAAATATAAATATAAAAAATAAGTATAGTAAAAAATATCTCTGCAGTCATACCTACTGTAAAAGATCATTTAACATGCCTAGGTTTTTATAAGTAATGTGTTTATACAGTATGCACTTGTGTGTAATCTGCCTAATAAATCTAAATTCAAGTGACAGAAAATATTTCTATTTTAATAACATACAGTATGTGTGTGTGTATACTGTATATATGTGTGTATATATATATATATGTGTGTGTGTGTGTGTGTGTGTGTGTGTGTGTGTCAATTATGTTTTATTTAGAAGCATTCATATGAGTGTCAGGTTTAATTCTGAATTCCATTCAATGGCTCATTTTAAATTAAGAGTTATTATTATGTTATATAATGTGCTAACAGTTTGATGTGAGGGTTAGGTTCGGTTTCAAAATCATTAGCTCTATTGAATATCCACACCACAGAGAAACAGATGTGTTTTTGTATGGGTGTGTGGTTTATCTTCAGTCTCAAAAGGCATGTGTGAAATGTATTTTTGTGCTTGTTCCCAAGTGAGTGTGATAGCAGAAGATCGCAGACTCTTTTCTGCTATTACACACACACTCACCATCACCACCTCCAGCCAATTTTCTTCAGCGAAGACCTTCTTCCCCCAGACAGAGCTCCTCTGTAAAGTTGCCATTTCAAAACATACAAATACATCAGTGGAGGAGGTAGATGTTTTGGATTAGGGAGGAATTGCTAGCAAAAAGTGGAAGATAGTATTCAGCGCTAGCTTCCTCCAGGAGGAGCGTTTCTGCTGTGTGCATAGTTGAGAGCTTATTAGAGGATGTATAGATGAGGAGATGGAGTGTGTGATGGGTAAACTGTGGGTCTGTGGAAGGTGTTTTTGACACTGTGTGTGTGTATCAGTAGCTGATGGAGTGTAACTCTTATCGGGACTGGAGATCAGGTCTCAGTAATTACAGGGTGGGACTCCAGATGGTGGCTGTTGCTGAGGTAACACATTAGCTGGAGCGCCGTCCTCCTCTAGACTGATTAAATAAACACAACTCAGATCTGTGAATCCAAATCACAAGTGTTTCTCAATTCATTTATTTATTGGCAGAAGAGGTGGGTGGAGTGGTACAGGGTCATTCTCTTTATGCAGTGCTTTTTCTATCCCTGTGGAAAATCATCTGGGTTTATTGCTCCCAGAAGGATTATGTGTTAAGTTTAGAGATATATTTGCACAAAATATAGCAAGTATGCTGTATGTTACTTTACTATCTACACCTACACCTATCTCTCTATCTATCTATCTATCTATCATGCATATCTGCACTGCATTTATTTGAAAATATACAGTACAGTTTAATGCACTGCAGTTATTTTTTATAAATGATTTGTTCTGATTGACAAATCTCTTTATTTTTCAACCTCCATCACTTAAGCACTCAAGTGAGCTAAAGAATACACATAACAAAATACACTTAAAATTCTGTTCTTCATTAAAATATGTAAGCATAAAAAAACCTGTGATGATTCAGATTCGTAAAGTGTGTGTTTTTATTCTCAGAACCAGGCATGTTACATTTACCTAGAAATGTTGGTCCTTTTGGTACAAAGTGATCTATTAATCAGGCCCGGCTCCAGATAGGAGATGCAGGATGGGACAAGTGATATTCCCGGTGGGCCGGGGTAATGAAGGAAAAAAACATCTTGGCACAAAAACCTGCTCATTTTCATTTTATATTGTACTGATTATCGTTAGCTATTTTTATTTTATCACTTGCGCGCCTCCCGTGACATATTCTCACGAGATGAGAGGTAATTCATGGTGTACCTCCTGGGTAGTCTGATTTTATAGTACCATTTCTAATTACTCTGACACTGACATTGTAACTCTAAAACACTAGTCTCGTGTAGCCAGACCTTCAGACTGACGGCTGAAGGTCTGGAATTCATAGCAGCTTTCTTTGGCCAAGGCCCGTCCATAAGACCGATGACTGACATGTCATACAACCAATCACAGTTTGTTTCGTTCAGCGTCACGTTTCGGGCAATGGAAATGTCCCCACAACAACAGACCGGTGTGCAACAAGTCAGTCAGCATAGAAAATCTATGAAAGAGAAGAAAACAAGCAGTAAGTCATTGATCTGTTCGTGCACTTATAACAACAATGGTGTATGAATTACCACGTCTGATCAAAACAGTGAGTAAATCAGTAGGAAGTGTATGCAGACTTTGTTCAGAGACTTTCAAAGCATATAAAAACAAACACAGATTATTTCGTGGACACGACTCTAAAGACAAAGCTGAATTTACTATTGTGCTGGAGGAGTTTGTTGGCGTTCTTTATGACACAAGTTAATAAAGAATACCATTACTTACCATAGAACAACGGTGTGCACTTCATCAACAGCCATACCGATGAGACACTTGCGGTAAACATCTGTTTGAAGCATATCTCTCCACTTTTTAACACCCACAAGCAATTTTGGTGAACCGAACACAAAACTGAATCAGCCAGCTGCGATGTTAGCGTCTGTTGTTTCATGTTTGCCCGCAAACATGATATCCCCTTCTCAGTAAGGTACTTCACTTGATCTTCCATACTAGATAGGAGGGGACACACAACTAGTAAAATTGGATCTGCTGGGAATCCTTCTAAATGCTGACAATGGTCGGCCAGGCTTGGAAAATAATACCTTCCCAAATGCTGTTGGCAAACAGGCTAAAATATCTTTTTGTCTCCACTAAGTGCCTCAAACAAAACTCCTGGACATCTCTTAAAGATTCTATGAACCTTGCATACTTTTGAGAATCCAACGTTGAACTGATCTTAATAAATGCTCATCGTCACTCATGTAAACACAACAGTTTTTCTTCCGCAATCACACGTCTGCGCTTTGTTTCCCAGTGGACCAAAAATAAATGTGACGCTTGCGTCCTCCGGAAATCCGATAAAATTCAACCAATCAGAAGACGACTTCGACATTCCTGAAGTGTTTCCAGTTAAGTGTACCATATGCATCAGACGTTTAGCCAACGTTCTGTGGGCGTGACCTCTTGAGGCTGTGACTACTAAACGCTAAAGTTTAAACGCTAAAAGTGTCGTTATGGATCTGTTATGAAAGAGTGCTCACTTTGGCTGACGTCTTCATTCGAAGTTGTTGTTGAAGAGGCAGTATGACTATGTCACTCTCTGAACAAAGCTGGCTCAATCATCGGTGCGTCCCGACCTCAGTCTTCACTGGGTGTTTATGCAATACTTGCATTTATTCACATGACATGCGATTTGACTATCTACTCTTAAAATATAGGAAGCTCAACTGAATATCATAACAATTTTATGATTGGCTGTTAGTAGTGTGGGGCCAGGGTGGACCAAGCTTCTGGTAGGGTGGTCCAGGCCCACCCTGGCACCCCCGTGGAGCCGGGCCTGCTATTAATTTTAGCACTGAACCTGGAATTAAATGTACAGTAACGTTTGCAATAACCATTTGATATAGCCATCCACTCCAGTTACACATTAACCATAAGATAACAAATCATTCAAAAGACATTAAACCATTCCGGTCCTCTGAGTCAGTGTGAGTTTAATTTTTAAGCTTTGCTTTATCATCACAATTAACCTTGATATCCGGCAGCGAAAAGGCCCTACGGTACATGGACATACACATCAACATTGTGTTAAAATGCCCTCATGGGTCTAACTAAACCTGTGTGGCCAACGGTTTTAATGTTTATGTGTGTGTGTGAAGGTCAGGTCTGTAGAGCAGGTAGGAGTTTCAGACTCTCCTGAGGTCTTATGATCGGTCCGTAAATGAGATCCCACGAGGCCCAGAGAGCCCTGTCGCCACTCGCTGTTGCTTAGCGACCATTCCCACGGCTCTGAGGGTGATATAAGGGAGCAACGGGCTGCCCACTGACAGTATGTGTGTGTGTGTGTGAGATGACCTGGTTAGTCTGCGAGTGTGAAGGACTCTGTGGTTTCACTCCTGAGGGAGTTAAATAAGGTTCTGTGGTGCTAAAACTCATTAAATAAAAAGAAGGAAAGGGAGAAAAGAGTGGCGAAGGATAGGTTGATAAGTTGTGGGGTCACTTTCTCCAGCTTTTTAAATGACTGCTCTTTCAAGTATTAATAAGAAATGTGCTTTCTTAATTAAAGTCTGGTTGTTAGAGTAGCGTCTGCATGATTACAGTTAACTGCAGATAGGCCTGTACCCCAAACGCACTGCTAATACCTCATAAGGAGTGACCTTTAGAAAAAAAATAGTGTGCATTAGTCATTCTCACATGACGCATTCTGAAAGTTGAGGAAGTTTGTACGCTCTTCATGTGGCTTTTTGACGCGGTGCAAGTCTGGCTGACGTCTGTGCTCTTTTTAGCTTTGCCATCATTAACATTTTTATCACATCAAGACCGTTTCATATTCATGTCTGATTTCTATCCGTCTTTGAGTACTCACTCAAGAATTTTCATCATTTTTACAATTAAAACTAACTCTCAATTGATGCATTGTTACTGTTAACATGCAGATCAATTTTTAATTTACTGTTTTATTTTATGTATTCCAGTTATTTATACATATAATGTATATCTTTCTGATGGAAATCTATTGATGGAATTTGCTTGAAAATAAAATGCACGTGGATCACTTCAAAAAATGTGTGCATAGCTAACTTTTACATTTTAGAACTGGGACACAAAAAGCATTTATACCAACAAGCTGTGACTTACAATAGAACCATAAAATACACCAAAGAACACAACATAATTCTAAAAGAATCAATTGTATTTGTGTGGCATAATCCAATTCCTTAGAATCCATACAACTGCAAGGAAACAGAACCAAATCCATGCCTTTATTCAGCGATCTTCATCTCCATCCTGAGCAGTGACCACAAGCAGCAATCACTGACGTGCTCATTACAAATGCAGAAATTGCCACTTTGAGAAGCTTTATGACCGGAAAATTACTATGTATTTTATTTAACATATTTTACTTTTTTTTTTTGCTCAAAAAGGATAGAAGTTTTTACTTTGTTAACATTTTAATACGTCCAAAGTATAAATTTCATCACTTAAAAATATACAAAAATGTATGTTATGTGCTTTCAAATGTTACATACTTATACCTAAGCGTAAATGATGCGACCAGGCTGGCATAACATACAGCTACACTAATTATGGTGTAATTGTAAGTGTTTCTTGTTGACATACTGTAATTTAATTCATTATCACTTTGTTTGCAGTAGGTGCTGTATTTATTCGATTTTTCCCCCCAGCTCTCATTATGTTGAGCCTGCCTCATTTTATATCAGCTTGCATGTACTTGTGCTTAAATTGGCTGTCTTTTGAAGCTGAATTGATTCAAATAACAATTAATTGGTCATTAATTAACCATGTGTATCCCTTTACTCACATTTGGCAATTGAAACTGTAAAACATTCTGACATTAATTGTACTGATTCCCCTGCCGAAACAGGATGAAATCCCCAGCCAGCGTTCTTATATTAAGCAAAGGAAGAAAGTGTGGGACGATATATTGTTTTGCAGTCACATCGAGAATTGCTTTTTTATCATGTTCTTTCAGGGTATATTTTACAGTGATAAGAGCTGAGACAGTGGGGGGATTGAATTCTCTTCCTTTCCTGGCAAGCACTCAGTCACTTGCTGAACAATTTTCCACTGATGCAGAACTCGCTTGGTTTGTGCTTGGAAAGGAGTCACTAATTTGTGGAATTTGCCAGCTGACTTCGCTGGCACCGGACCTTCTCGAAGAAAGACGGAGGGAGAGAAAGAGAGGGAGCCCTTGAAAGATGGAGAAAAGAGGAGTTAGATAAAAGAGAAATATATAGGAGGAGAGAGTTTTGATTTAGTAGCAACTTGTTCACACTGCAAGCCTGGAGTCACAGCTGAGATTCTCTTTACTCCCCGAACAAACACTGCCACTATTCCTCTGATAATAATCATAAGATCTGTTCTTTTTTTCTCGCTCTCTTTCTCTGATCTGTAGCTCTATGTGAAACTGCGCTGTGAGGATGCACCCATGTTTGAGCATACGGAGCAGCTGTTAGCAGAGCTGGGTGGTGAAGAGCATGGGGCTGATGATGATGATGAAGCTGGACCATCTGTAGACAACATTGAAGATGATTTTATTCAAAGCAGTGATGAAGAAGACGATGCCATGGATCACTGACAAAACATTTTTCACTTGTTTATTCTAATTGTCGTCCATGGACTCTTCCAATCAGAATATTAAACTGAAAGCAGATGGCTGATCTTCACAGTCTCTCTACTAGTTACTTTTCTTCCAGTTTGATATGTCTGACTAAAGCTGGGATGTATTTTCTGTTTGCCTTGTTTTTTGCATGCTGAGACTACAAACCATCAGGACATCTGTCATGCTAATCTGGACCCTCATCAAGATGTTTCATAATAGCTTAGTTCATTTATTTTTTACTGTTTTATAAATGTTACGAAGTGCAAACAGTATCAGAGTAAAAACAATAAAGGCATTTCTAAATCCAGTGTAGTGTTGGTTACTTACTAATTACTTTAACAAAGAATATTTGTTTTCAGCATTACTTACTGCTTTTAAAAGCAGACACTTCAAGCTTTCTATAGATATATTTCTCATGCCTGTGTGTAGTGTTTTCGCTGTGTTTCAGTTCATTTTACTGACGCATTTCTAAAAACTGTTTGCGGAGAGAACAAAGAAAAATCTTCAAAAATCTTTTTATTTTCCTAATTTCGCAAAAACACACGCTTTTGTTGTTACTGAGTGTGTAATAAAAAATAAAAAAATAGACACCTAACAGTTTCGAATGGTGTATAACACTTACTTGTGTGACCAAAGTCAACAGAGTATTTTTACACTGATAAGATAAAAAAGACGCAGATCGCGCTGGCGTGAACGTCAACCTCTGAGAGATAAAGATATATCCATATACTGTAGCATATTTATTTTCTTTTTTAGATTTTGGTTTCTTTTGCTTTGTTTTAGCGAATGAGAAATACATTGAGGAACTTTAGTTTTTCAAAACAAACAGCTAAATGCCAATACACATGCTTATGTCTCTTTGAAATGGTGATGATGATGATAATGGTTTGAAAACATTCTCATTCTGACTTCATTATGACTTTAGCTCTTGCGTGTGTGTATAATTAGTCATAATCCAGAATCTGTGCAATGAACCCACTAGGCTTGAAGACATTTATTCTCTCAGCATACTTTAGTGTTTGTTTATGTCATTCCCTTAATGATGGACTTAAGGATAATTTTGGTTATGGATTTGCAAAAATAGTTTTGTTTATCCTGACGCAGACCCCAGAAATGCGGCATTATAATGCCGCCATCATAATACAGTACATTAGTATAATGAGCCTTGATGTTTGTTTGTTTTGTATTTTCTGATGGTCTCTGTCTGTCTTCCAGCTTTCACTGAGAACCCTTTTTATGAACTGCTTTAGTTTTTCCCATCAAATATTTCAGAGACACTAGAACAAGCCTCCCGAGTTCAATCCAGACATTTGGTTTCATTTTGTGAATCCTAAGCAAATCTCATAATCCGATCACACGAGGCCAGCCGGTTCCCAGCCCTAATGAAGATTCTCAAGTTTTAATTAAGCTTATGAACTTTTATCTTCACAGAGATGGAGAGTCTGGATGAAATATAGTCACATTTTGACTAAGCCATCTTGTCTTTTTTTGCCACAACATTTCATGTGCCCATAAAACCAGTATAACCACTTTTATACATGCACTGCAGTTGAAACGTTTTGGGTCAGTAGGATAGTTTTTTTAATGGTTTTTTTTGAAAGACCTCTTATGCCTTCCAAGACTGCAATACTGTACATTCGATCAAGAACACAGTCAAAACAGTAATATTGTAATATTATTACAATTACAAAAAAATCTGTTTGAGTATATTTGAAAATGTACTTTATTCTTGTGATGCCACAACTGAACTTTTAGCAATCATAACTCTAGTCTTCAGTTTCACATGATCCTTCAGAAATCATTATTGTATGCTAATTTCTTGTTATTACCATCAATGTTGAAAACAGTTCTAGATTTTTTTTAAATACATTTTTAATTTTTTCAATTTATTGAATTAATTTGAAAACATTCTATTGACTCCAAACAGTATACAGAACAGTATATAGTAGTTTATTATAAAAATGAAAATTGTGTGATTACAATATAACTAGAGACATTATACAGTGTGTGTACTGTATATGGCACTTTGTATGGTTGCTTTACAGCAAGGCCTTTGGGCCTTGAATGTGAACATCTTAGTTTTGAACACAAGGCCTTTAAACAGACATTTTACACAGACAGGGCATGTTTTATCTATTCACTGGTAACAGCGACAAGAAGGGAAATGAAAGGAAGCAGAGCACAAATGTATGAATGAGAAACGTTTATGCTAAAGAATGTCAAGGTTGAGATATATGTGTACTGATAATTCGGTGATATGTTTAATAATTCCTGAAAGACGAATGAGTGGGTTGACTGCAAAAATGGATGAAACCTCCTGTTTTATTCACTGTGAAGGCTGTTATGGAAGCTCCCTTACAGAAAATCACTAGAAAACAGCAGCCAAATGGGAAGATCGATGATAAATTGGTCACCTGAATAGCAGGTGTAACTCACAGCAGAAGTCACAGTGTCTGCACTTGTCAGGTCAGTCTCAATGATACATTTAGAGCCAGATTTCCTCCCGAGCATCAGGATTACGCCTTGTACTGGTCTGATTTCAATTATAAAGGCTGGTCATCCATTTACCCTCAGGATTTGGCAATACAAAGCTCACATGTCAGAAGACGTGTCACTTTTTGATCATAAGTATACCCATATGTAATGAAAATGGAACATACTTGAATCAGACAAAAGCAGCTGCTGTTGACGCCTTTATATTCAGTTGTCATCGCTTAACAAATTAATTCTCACTTTCCAGCAGCTTTACTGTCAATTTTATGTTTTTTGAGAGAAATTTGATGGCATGCTGTGCCTTATGGGTAATATGTTCCCATGAGTTCTCTTGTTTTGTTGGCTCGTCCCCTCATCCATCGAAGGGTCGATTTTACACTTGGGCTTTTAGAATAATGGAAAGGCACTTAAGATGGCAACATGCTTTCCACCAGGGAGAAAGCAGCATGAGGAAGAACATCGAGAACATGTTAAATTGCGTTATGAAATAGGGCTGTGGAGTGAAAGTGTCAAGGGCAAGATTGCTATTAAAAGCTTACATCTAAGCTCAGGTTTAATATCTGTTAGCCTCATTTTGAGGTAGTTTTTACTCGTCTGGACAGAAGTGTACTGTAATGTTGCTTCTTTCACAAATGCGGTGCACTTTGCCGGCCTATGACTTTTCTAAAAGCAATAGAAACACAAACACCATGCTTTTATTCTCTGACCTGTCAGATGTGTTTGATAATGTGCTGTATTATACCATAACTTTTACTCGGCATGAAAAGTAGCTCGTTTTAGATAATAAAACAAACGTTTTTGGCCTATTCTATATCATAAAATAGAAACATATGAGTAGCTATAAACCAACATTTAGTCACAACTGGATGTTTTAGGCCTAATTTGCAACTCTGATACCCATTCAATCCTAGTTTTTGCATAAAATTAGAATTCACAAATCCTAAATTTTGGTAACAGGATAACAAAAATCTGCAAATATGAAGGAATCCAAAATGTAACAAATTGTATATAATTTAGGTTGATAGCCTTGGTTTATAAAGGTTTGTTGCATCCTGTTTTTAACCTAAATCACAAAATACAATAAATTGATTTGAAGAATATTGGTAACCAAGCCATTTAGGTGACCATATTATTTATGCCTTTTTTCAAAAACCTTCTTATGCCCCACTGACAACACTTTTGAATGAAATATCCCTTTTAGCACCATTTGTTGAAAATTCAGTTGAAAAAAAATGAAAAAAAGTGCCATTTGTGTTTTCCCTACTCTTCACCATCACTGTATGGCCGCGGGTTATATGGAGGATTGAGTAGAAAGGCTGAAGCACATTAATAACAATTCCAATGACTAATGAGAGCTCGGCTGGAATAGGAGATATTTTTGGTTTTGTGTCAGAAACTCTATGGCATACTGTATGCGTTTACTGGCTCTACAGCCTAATACGCTAATTACCGTTTTTCCCTGGAACTAAATGAACATGCAGCTCATTTGTTACAAGCAGAACTGCATTAAAGTACAAAAGTACTTCATAAAGCTCCTCTAAAACTCAATTATATACTGTACAGGTAATTAATGTTTTCGCGAAGAGGAATGGTGCGTGTAGATAAGCCGTTACTGTATGGACCTTAAATATTTTCTTCTTAAGGATGTCTTCTGTGTTCAGTTAAAGCAGCCGATGTTGCCATCAGTTTTAATTGCAGACACGCTCTATCAAAAACAGCAATAGCTTCATCTTAGCTCCTGGAAGGCATGGGAATAGGATTGTAGAGAGAATGCAAAAATCTAATTTTTCAGTCAAATGAAAGTACTCCTATTAAGCAGAAATTGTGGAGAGAGATTCTTTGTTTAGTTACGAACAGATAATCACTCTTCAGTATCCACAATCAAATTATGCTGCTGTTGTTTATTCATTGCCTCAGGTTTTTAATTTAAAACTGCTTTTGTTTTCAAGAGAACAGGCTTTTGTTTATAGCTAGGAGTAGAAATATTGATGGTAAGTTTAGATCGGTTCTTCTTCAGTTCAGTTTAGCAAGCAGAAGGCTTCTCTAAGAAGTCAAATAAGTGATTTTGGAGCTCACTGCGTGCCAGAACCTCTTCAAACTAAAGCGACTAAGTAGGTGAATACAGATTAAACACAGCTGAATTTCAAGTGCCTGTCAACCAGTCTACCTCCCAAATAATCTGCCCTCATCTCTTTGAAGAATTCACATTTAACCGTGTGGGAAAATAGTCTCAGAGCAGAGAGATCCTGGCACAGATTAGCCTCTGGCGTATTGCAATCCTGAACGCACGAGTGGAAGAGAAGCCATGCTTTGGAAAGGTTTTCGAGGCAGTTTGTCCTCAGATAAGTCTAGATAGAGGGATTGTGGATGTATAATCCGAGCACCATCATGAGCCCTCCTAACATTCTCCTTATCAGGGCTCGGGCTGCGCACCCACGGAGGCTTTATTTCCTTACAGAATGAGAGAGAACAAGTGTGACCAACATCACTGGAGGCGGCGCAGGTTCCAGCCGAGCAGAACTTTCCAATTACCTGATGCACGGGCATATAAACAGAGAGTTAGCTCTGTTTAAGCCAGCAAGTTTCTTAGAGATAAAGACAGATTCTAATCTCTGTTATTGTGTTCTTAACCTTCACTTTTCCTGTTTTACTAGCAGTAATCCTCCACTGAGAGATAACAGTGATAATGATGTACGAGCTAAATGCAACTTTAATGGCTTGTACTGACTGAAAAACAAAGGCTCAGATCTTCTGTTTCAAACTAAACGTCGGTCCTGTGTGGCTGAGAGTGCAGAATTACTAATTAGATTTATAGACTGACGGGACCTCTGAGACCATATGAATCATCTGTAATTTGATAGAAAATGTGATAAGACTCACACAAACATCACATTTACATAAGTTCCAAAACGGAAAATACCACTAGCAAAACGATACTGTTTTGAAAGCCATTTTTATCCAAAGGATTCACGGTACGGTTCCTTTCCACATAATTCTCTCTCTTTCTTTCACTCAAGGTCTGTCTTTTCAAGGTTATAAGCAATTTCTGCATTCCCCCTCTAGTTCTGTGAAATCTGATATGGCCATATCTGTCCCTGACCGATCTCGAGCATCTGTGCATTGTACATCAAAACAAGACAAGGTCTCGCTGACACTATCCATGAGTCATCGCTTGCAGAACCTCTCTGTCCATTTCTCCTATTCTCTTTTCTGTCTAACATATATATTCATCGTTTGTGATCTATGTCAAGGGAAAGTGTGAAACTCATTTTTTCATTTGGAGACATTTGTTTGAGTGTCAGCGAGTGTGACCGTGAAGACATTCCCTGCAATGGATGCATCACATTTTTAAAGATGATATGATATGTATATATATATATATATATATATATATATGTAGTGAGAGAGAGAGAGAGAATTTTGGAAAAAATTCATTACAGCATTGCATAAATGAATACATGTGAAAAGAAACTATATAATGTAAAATGCAAGCTACGTTTATGGGCTTTTAATAGATTATGTAAATTATGTGATATTCGTATTAATACAGTATTAATCCTTTTACAATGCTTTTAGATTTTCTTCTAATAGTCACACTCAAATTAGTGACTCATTCCATATCACTAATCAAATAATCCAAATAATTCACTCATACATCAGCTACGGTCGTTATAATGACTTATTCATTACAGTATCCAGGATGGATATGTACAAGGGGCTCTTAATGGATGTATCCATTTAAATTGGTAATTGTAATAGCAACAGAGCCCCTTCTTATAAGACTCCATAAAAGTCTTGAGTTGCTTGTTCAGCCTGACAAACCAGTTTTGCTCATATTTGTTGTGCACACAAGAATAATTTTCTTCATTTCACTGTCAGCGCTTCTGCTGCGATGAGAACAAAGGTAAAACCTTTTTTCCTTTTTCACCTCACTTATTCATTCTTCCACAGATAGCTAATGGCTTCTAAAAGCTTGTTGAAAAGTAAATGTATGGGGTGGTAATCTTGTCATTTTAAAAGCATCATCCATTAGCTTGATCTTGGTGCCACAAAAACACATTAATACAAAGTTGAAGACAGAAGTCATTTTATTAACCTTCTCCTATCATTTAAATGGTGCGGCAACTAATTCACACCGATAGTGACATTATTTCTAAATATTTTAGACAGGGTTATGAATAAGTGAGTGCAGCGATGGCTACATGTGAAGCAAGTGAATTTGGTAAGTTACTTGATTAATTCATTTCGAGTCTTTGTGTCTAAAAATGTTCTTAAACCTAAGTACAATACATTTCATGATGTATAGACAGCGGGGAACAAGAAATCATGTTTTTGACATTAGAAATGCATCGTCTCTTATTGGCAGGAGTCCACTTTCTCTTTGATTTGAGGATTGTGTTATTGGGAAACAGAGCAGCAGGGAAAACCTCTTTGGCAAACCTAATAACAGGTCACGCAGAGCCTCATCTAAGAAGAACGGCCCAGTGTGTGAAGATGCATGGAGATTTTGCCGGAAGGCAGGTCACTGTAGTTGATACGCCGGGCTGGTGGAAGAACTACCTTGTCAAAGAAACCCCTGAATTTCAAAAACAAGAGATTGTGCTTAGCGTAGCTCATTGTCCTCCTGGGCCCCATGCGGTTCTACTGATACTACGCGTCGATGCTTTATTCAAAGAAAAGCACAGGAGGTCAGTGCAGGAACACCTTGAACTTCTGAGCGAGAGAGTCTGGAACCACACTATAGTTGTGTTCACGTATAGAGACCAGCTACAGGAGCGAACTTTAGGAAAGTACATTGGAAGTGAAGGAGAGTCTCTTCTGCTCTGGCTAGTGGAGAAATGCGGACATAGATATCACGTTCTTAATACTGAGAAAGCCACGGGTACGCAGCTGATGCATTTAATAGAGAAAATAGAAGTGATGGTTGTGGGAAACGGTGGCTGTCATTTTGAGTTGGACAGACAATGGATGCATGTGGTGGAAGGAATGATGACAAAGAGATACATGAGAGCAAACCAGAGGAGGAAGATGGTGCAAGAACAATGGGAGACTCCGCTTGTACGACAAGGTGAGATTCAGAAAGATCTTCTTCAAAAAGGGTAAAAGCAATCCTGGGTGTTTAGGACTTTATTCTTAAAATTATTATTAAAAAACAAATTATTATTAAAAACAAATTATTATTAAAAAAATTTAACCCTACATTTAAATTTACATACCTGATGCCCAGCCAGACAAAATGAGATTGTCTTTACTATACATGTTAGAAGTGATTCACCTCATAGTAACAATCCCAAAGTAAAAAGTAATCTAATCCCATTAGATCGTCCATCCTAAGAGTGGTTTCATCTGTTAACCTTAAAAGTTACCTTTTCGACATGTTTCAGTGTTGTTGTTGGTCAGCAATGTCATGGATGGTGGGCGGTGATCGGGTGACTGAATAGCTGGTGCCTGAATAGATTGGACGTCATATTTTTACGGACGTCACAGCAGCTCGTGAGAAATCACAGATACTTTATTCAGGCAGTTAACTGTGGATTGATCAATTTGAAACTTATATGGAAGTTACTTAGCCCCTAGACCTCACTTATTATGAAAAAAGCCAGAACATTTCAGATTTAACAATGTTGGAGCTTTTATATAACTCCAATAGTATTTGTATTTGTCTTTTGAGGGTGAGTGTATATAATAGGGTAATTTTCTTTTTGGGGTTAACTCTCCCTTTATAAATGAGTTTCTAAAAGACATTTTTTTTCTAATGAGAAAAAGTTGGAGGTTATCCAAACTTTAAGAGATTATTCACATAGATGTTTTAGAACATTCTTTTTTAGGAATTTGAATTTAAAAAATGTTTTTTGGGAATGCAACGAATTCTTAACTTCTTAACATTTTTAAGGGATAGTTTACTCAAAAACTACAATTCTCATTATTATTTTCTTCATGTTGTTCCCATGCAACACAAAAAAATGACTTTCTGAAGAGTGTTATGGCTACATTTTCCAAAACACACCTGTAAAAAAATAATCCTGATTTGTACACCATATAAAGTGATTCAAATAAGACAGACTTATTATCCACAAAAGCATGAAAAAGTTTGGATTGACCCGAGGGTGAATGAATGATGACATAATTGTTTATTTAATTGTTATTTCAGAGTGAACAATCCTTTTAATCTCAGTTTAGACTAAATTTTGATTTAAATTCATTTTGTTTTTACCAGGTCTCATACATGTCCACATTTCTAAGATGAGGATGATAATATTAGGTTTTCGAAGGTCAGGGAAGAGTTCAGCTGGAAACACCATTTTTAGTATGGGGACATTTATCTCGAAGAGTGCCTCCACGTGTGTGAGAAGACAAAGCGAGGTAGATGGAAGACATGTGACTATAGTGGACACTCCAGGCTGGTGGAAGTCTCTCCCAGCGGCTGACACTCCTGAACTGGATAAAGAAGAGATTTTCCTCAGCATGTCTCTCTGTCCACCAGGACCACACGTGCTTCTGCTGACTCTGCGTGTAGATGTGTCATTCACAGCAGCAGAGAAGACATCAGTGGAGCAGCACATGGAGCTTCTTGGTGAGAGAGTCTGGGCTCATACCATAGTTCTTTTCACCCATGGAGACTGTCTGGGGGACGTGACTGTTGAAGAGTTCATTGAGAGTGAAGGGGAGGCCCTGCAGTGGCTAGTTGAGAAATGTGGGAACAGATATCATGTCCTCAACAATGAGACCTGGAATGATGGCAGTCAGGTCACAAACCTGCTGGCGAAAATAGAGAAGATGGCGGCACAAAATAGGGGCCATTATTATGAAATTGACCTTAAGAGACTGAAGGAGGTGAAGCAGAAAAGGAAAGCAGTGGAAAAGAAAGCAAAGGCAAGAGCAAGGAAACAAAGACAGATGAGGAAGATGGACAGTACAGTGAAGGGTAAGATCTGCTTTTACACATTTACACACGTTTAAAAACAGTTTAAAGTTCTCCTATTATGGATTTTTGAAAATAACCTTTCATTAAGTGTGTTACAGCTCTAAGGGAATGAAAACAACCTGCAAGTGTATTGTCTCTCAAAAGAAAGAGTCGACTCTGAATCATTGAAAGGAGTTTTTCAAAACCAGTCCCAAGCTGTTTCGTTTTGACATCAAAAAGAAACATTAGCACATAAATGAATGAAAATGAATGAAAACGCCAATTCATTCTTTGCCACCAGGTGCCGCTTTTGTAGCGTTAAAAGCTCACAAACACCGCTTTAAATGAAATCGACCAATCACAGGAGGGGTTTGGAAAAATTAATCGTTGCATGAATTGTTTGGGAGTCATTAAAAAAAAGAAGATAAAAATAAATACTTGCATCTTGCATGCATGTCAACGTGTTGCAACTTTTATAACCCATAACAGATGCACTTTAATTCCATAATGAGATTTTTCAGTAAAATGTGATGTGTAATTAGAATTTACAGATGAATCACTATAATATCAAGAATGTGCATTAAGAATTTACAGAATTTTTTTTTTTTTTTTTTTTTTTCTATTTTATACTGTATTTTTTATTCAGCGGCGTGCTGTCCCGGGAGCAGGCTGGGAGCTCGGCAGACCCGAGCCCTAGGAGTTTAACCCCTAGGGGGAGAGGGCTGGGCAGAGCCCGGTGTCCGGCCTGGTCCCCGCGTCCCCCCCGGGAGGAAAGTGGGAAGGGACCGTAGGTTGCTTGCATAGGACTGCTGGCGACGCATACCATAGGCCGGTAATAGGAGAAAGATGTGATGTAACAGTTAAGTGCAGAAGCGGACTCTTGACCGGATAACAATGATTACTGGAAACTAGGTGTCCCCAACCAACCAAGACTCCACGTGGGAGAAAAAAAACCAAGGGAGAAACCAGGCTTGGCAGGGACTAGTTCTCCTCTGGCCGGCTACCTGACACTCGATTTCCAGTATCGAGGTGGTGTAAGAGGTGGTGGAGGGATGCAAAGCATGAAGATACCAGGGAAGGGGAGTTTGCAGTATTTAAAGGGAAGCTTCTTAGCTCTGATAGGGTAACCAGGTAATAGGGAGATTGGAGGCAGCTGTCGTTAATTATTGGTCCGTGCTCCTCCCAAAATTAGTTTGCAAACTTCATTTGTTAACAAAGGAGGCCTTTTCTATTTGATTTCGGTAAAACTGTAGGTTAAACACATTATTTACAGCTATAAACATTTTAACTGCATTTCAAAACTATTTGAAATGATGCTTCCACTGCATTTGCTCAAATTAATCTACTTACATCTTTTGGTGCGATACTGTACTGATAGTACAAAGTGCCGAGGAAGATAAGAGCTACTCTTGTTGAAAGTACTTCTATTCATACAATATTGTGGTGATGGAGGAATACAGAGTTCAAATTGCAAATTGAGTTTGTTCTTTTGTGGCTTGTTATGGTCTCAGTTTGTCTTTGAAAAACAATTTCGATGAGAAAGTTTCGGCGTCACTGTGTCTGGTAAGAGTTCAGTGTGCATCACAGAAATGCTGTGTCATTCAAGATGCATTATTTATTATGAGTTCAGTCTGAGTGCTTGTCTGTGTGCCTTGAGGTTTTGAGAATGTGATATTTGATAATGAGTAATAGTAATGTATATTACTGTGTAATTTGATAATAGTAATGTATATAGCTTTGCTTATATTAGTCAAAAGTAATTTTGCTAAGAATTTGCCATTCCAAAACATATTCTGAACATTTGTTTTCATAATTAAGTTCTAAAAAGATTATAGTTTCTGTGGAAGCCAGTTCACTTCTCATTTCTCATTTTAGATATATAATATAAATTTGCGATAACATCAACTAATTTTCATAGTTTTCGGTTTATTCATAACAATCAATTTTTTATTTACTGGGACATTTTCCTCTTATATTGGAGGGACATGAAGTGAGGAGGAGGAATGCGATTGGTAAACAGTGCAGGTCAAGTTCTAACCCATATCAACCTGACAGAAGTTATGCCTGTCAGACCTGTTCATTCACAAAATAATGTTCCAGTGAAGGTCATGACTTATATTAAAAATCATTTACTAATCTTCCCTCCTATGTGTTTAGATATTGGAAAGAATTTCTCCGAATTTTGTCTTGTGCTGCTGGGTTATGGAGAATCTGGAAAGACTTCAACAGGAAACACTATCCTCAGCAGACAGGTGTTTGGGTCAAGAAGAACAGCCCAGTGTGTTGAGAGACACGGAGAGGTGGGAGGACAGCGGGTCAGCATCATAGACACCCCTGGCTGGTGGAAAACTCTGCCCATAGAACAAACCCCTGAACTAAATAAAGACCAAATCACACAGAGTGCATCTCTGTCTGCTTCTGGATCGGTCGTTTACATTTTGGTCATTCGTGCCGACTGTTCCTTCAACGAGCAGGAGCGGAAGGTGATGGAGGATCATTTGAGGCTTTTGGGCCCCACAGTTTGGGATCACAGTGTAATTCTGTTCACATTTGGGGACATGCTCGGAGAGAGAGCCATTGAGCAGCACATTGAATGTGAGGGAGAAGCTCTGCAGTGGCTTGTTGACAGATGTGGAAACAGGTATCATGTTTTTAATAATAAGGCCAAGGGTGAGAGCCATCAGGTCACAGAGCTGCTGGAAAAGATACAAGAGATGATTGCAACAAACAGCGGGTGCAATGACAAAGATATGCAGGTGCTGCAGGAGGTGACGGAGGGGAGGAAGATGGAGGAAGACAGAGCAAACACCAGACTGAAGATGCAGGGACAAAGAGAGGAAGATGAATCCAACGATGTATTTGATGATGGTGAAGATGATGACGTCATTTGGGAGTCGAGAGCGTGGAAGTGGACAACAGCCGTATGAGGTGAAAAGTTGGGAGTTCAGGAAATTATTTTCCTAATCAGTGCTTTTGTTTTGTTTTCATGTAGAAATATCTAAACACCCTTAAAAAGACGCAAATATGCATATATATGTATATGTATAAAAAAAAAAAAAATTCTGTTTTAATATTTTATATTATGCTTGTCATATCTTATTATGCATAAATCCCTTGTTATTTTGTTACTTTATATCTAGATTAAGGAGGGGGGGGTTGAGGGGGAAAAAAACTAATATATATATGCAGTGCATTATTTTTACATAATTTTTTAAAACATTGCTTTTCAAACATTATATGGTCACATTTATATTTTAAAAAGACATTTTCCAAGCAAGCAATATCTGAAATATGTAGAGGGCACTAGGCTCTATTTTTAAAATGTAGAAGTGTGGAAATGTCTGTGAAAATGTATTTCTCTGGAAATCCGCTGCCATATCTTTACTCTCATAATGCACAGACCCCTCAGCGACGAGAATATTAAAATTTGATACATTTGCACAACACATAGCTGTGGGCAAAGTGGCACGAATTCAGAAGGAATATGCAAATGAGATGCCACAACACAATATTTCCAGGGAAAAATAAACAAAAACAAACAAGCAAACAAATAAATAAATGACAAACAACATCCAAGGGGAGGAACAGCAAGAGGAAGTAATGCTAATGCAAGTTACTGTTAGTAACAATGACACTATAAAGACTGGTGAATTCTGGTAGATGAAGTGAATGTGATTAGAGGAGGCAGGCTTTGATACTCCTGTTCATCTTTCACCATCGGGAGGATGTTTGCCTTTCACTCATACAGTATTTACCTGTACATAGTCGTTTTGAGTTGTTTTCTTATTTTGTTGTCTGAATCTTTCAATGTGGCTATTTTCACTCTGGGGTACCCTTTTGCTCAAGGATCGTGAACTATGTGGGTGATTCATCCACAAACAACTCAATCAATTATCATTGAACTATCTGTTAAAGGGCCATTCCTCTTTTCTTTGCTGGACCTTTGGATACTTTATTTGTTGTATAGCCATTGAATAGAATAATACACTGTTATTTGATTTCTGTTCAGCAGTAAATAAAAGCTGCACTTCTTTGCTTTGGATGTAAAAAGTTTTCACAATTCAAACCTTTAAAGAGACATTTGGTTTGTTGAATTTCTAAGATTTGTTCATCTTCACAAAAATTGTTCTAAAAATTAATATTCACTGATTGTGTCATTTAAAATCTGAACTTATAGTAAATAGCAACTTAATATTTGTATCTCTTCATCTCACAAAGGTGTATGTACATGATGTATGTTTTTGTCAGTATAAGCTACCATAATATGGAACAGTATGAGAGTACTAAATAAATATTACCAGAAATGTTATTCTTGAGTTGACAATTTGCATCAAAAACAATATTTTGGACTCTAATTCTCTTTTAATCACAATGGTATCTAATAAAACAAAAGGACAGGTTACACAGGTTACTCTTTCATAGTAAAGGATGAAAAGAGGTAACAAACGATGGCAAGGAAAGTTTGAAAAATGAAGAAACTGAAAAGGGCAAAGCTGAGAAATGTCAAAGAAGAGGATGGAAGCAGTGAAAGGGGAACAAAGCGAGGTTACAGAATCAGACTGAATGAAGCCTCGACAGATGACAGACTTGGTCTTGCAACACTGAGTTGGCCCTTCAAACTGTATCCATTCTCTCTTGCACACACACACACACAGTGTTTCAAGAAATTACACATGAATTATTCATGTTTTCAACTTTATTCAGGCCAACTAAGACTGTATAATTAATTGAGGCTTCTTTTACAGGGGACTGGAATTAGAGAGGGATTGTTTAAGACGGGAAAGACGTGAGAGGGGAGAGCATGTTTAATACCATAATCATGTAAAGCAGCACTAAGTGGTCATGAAATCTTTTAAAATTATTATTATTATTATTTCTGTGTCAAAGGCTTGGCGTGGTTTTTAAGTCTATCACTTTAGTGCTGGCTTGATAAGTAGCTGGTAGATCACACTTCTCTGGCTGTTTATGGATTTTTATAATTGTCAGTTTTTATACTCAGCCTATCCCATGCTAATATTTTTCCTGATTATCATGGCTAACTATTTACTCAATCTTCACTTTGTGTAATGTCAATGAATTGCAAATGTGCATGCTTAAAACATTTGGGCACGACAATGATTTTAAATGAAACACATTGTGTATATATCTGCTGAAATCTTCTAGCTTTAAATGACAAAACAAGCTGATGTTACTTTGTTGATTTTTATTTGGTTTTAAAAAATAGTTCACACAAAAATCACAATTTGCTGAAAAGGCCACTCAAGATGCAGATGAGTTTGTTTCCGATTTGGAGTTCATCGATTAACATCTAATGAAGCAAAAAGCTGCCTGCTTGTAATAAAAAAAAGGTAATATTTAAAATAAAAAAGTTTGAAATAAATATGAAGTGAGAGGACAACAGGGTATAAACATTTTAATTTTGTATAGATTATAGACGGATATTTTGACGGAAAGCAATGTTTTTAATTCAAAATGCCTTGATGGATTAGTTTCTTACAGACAAACAGCTTTTCCATTCACCAGACATTAATTGATGCACTGGTGTCATGTTCGACAGAGAAAAACATGTTTGGGTGGCCTGGTGTGCGCTGTATTACTCGTGTACTTATTCAGAACATTTTGTTTCTGTATTGGAGAAACAGTTGTGCAGCATAGACTTGTCAGCATAATAAATGTGACTAAGTTATTGCTTCTGTGAATGAAAAGAATGGCTAGTGCTCCAATCACCAAGGCCTTTTTAAAAATAGCCTCTTAAAACAAGATACTGTGGCCTTTTTTTTTAAGTGAGATATGCTATTCATCCCTTTTGAATATACATTTGCTGGGATTGATTGTTAGGGGGATATGTTATGATAAGTCTTAGAAGGCAAGCGACTTTGGAGGAGGTGGTTCTGCCATTCATCTTTTGAAAATAGAGCCATATGCATCAGAGAAATTAGGGGAGAACTGAGTTATGTAATTTGTGTTATGTAATGACAGTTTTAAATGTTCACAAGGGTTTGACCTTGCCGTTAAAATGAAAATAATTGCTAAATGGATCATTTCAATCACAGCTGAGGGAGTACTATTCCCTTACTATAGGTTCGTTTGCATCAAAGCAATTCATAAAGGTTATTCTTGAGCTAAATGCATGCAATAGGAAGTTACTTCAGTTCTAGCAAGGGTTGCGGAAACACCTTTTGCTTTTTTCATTGAGAACAGCTTAAGAATGAAATCATTTCTACAGATACAAAGCACAGCTGTAATGCTTGACAAACCTTTTGTTTTGCATCTTTTGAATGTGGTTTAAAATATTCACGGTGCTAAAAATATTGCACCTGATTTCCGGTGACATTTCCACAGTTTTGAATGGCTTACTGTACCTCTTGCCTGGCTCCTGGCTGGAACAAGTCTCCACGTAATCCTGTAGTCATCACTGTGAACTTTCTAGAACATTCTCAACACAGAGATTCAGGAAATTGCTCAGCAAGCATCAGGCTGCTCAAAAAGAGAACACTAATCCTGAAAAGACTTTCCCTCAAAGCTGCACTTAAAAGGAGACTCATGGCGGAAGGAAATTGGAGGAAAGCTGAGAAACACAAAGAAATAAGAGATTTTTAGCATTAGTCATGATGCTGGTATTAAGGACGTTTACTGGGGTGTGAACTAAGACTTTTCTTGGCTCTTCTTAAAAAAGGCAGCACAGAAAGCAAAGTGAATAAAAGAAACTAGTGACACAAAGGGAAAAAACTGTTGGACATTGACATATGAGGACAAGTACATAACTGTCTACATGGAAACTAGGGGAAAGGGAGTAATGTAATATAACTCATCATATATTCTAATTCAAATGTCATTATTTATCAGTGTTACACACAGTGTTTATTTACAGTCAATACTATTTAAAACTGTAAGAATAGTAACATTTTAGTCGCAATATTGCAAGTTACATTTTGATTTTTAATATGAATATTTTTACAACCAAAAACAAATTAAAATGTGTTCATTCTGAATGGATCATAAACAAATTAGTCGAATGGTTCAGTGACTGACTCAGAAGGTCTTGTTTTGTTCCTGAATGAATCAGAGTTTAAACAAATTGGTTGAGTGAACGATTCAGTGTCTTATTCAGAAAGTCTTGTTTTGTTCCTTAATGAATCAGATTTGAAACAACCGTTGAGTGAATGATTTAATGACTCACTCAGAAAGTCTTGTTTGGTTGCTGGATGAATTAGAGCTTAAACAAAACAGATGAGTTAATGATTCAAAATTCAGCGACTATATCCAAAATCAAAATAAAAATTTCAGTGAGTGTGTTCTTCTCTGAACAATTACTTCATATCCATGAAAATAGTATGAATGTGTGTAGTCCTGATGTAGTTTAAACATCCATTTGTCATGTCATTGTCATGTGACATACTATCATCGGTTGTGTTGCTTTATTGCCATTCAAAAATCCTCTCCCATCACCTCATGGGATGGTATAACATCTTTTTGCCTACTTCAGAATATCATCTCATATGTAAAAACACTATTTTTGCTAACTGTTTAATGAATACCGATATACAGAATTTGACAGACATTGTGAATTCAGACATATGGATTCTGACTTCTGTTCAGCAGTAAATAAAAGCTGCACTTCTTTGCTTTGGATGTAAAAAGTTTTCACAATTCAAACCTTTAAAGAGACATTTGGTTTGTTGAATTTCTAAGATTTGTTCATCTTCACAAAAATTGTTCTAAAAATTGTTCTCAGTCAGTGACCTGCTTTTGAATCAAATTTGAGCAGTTTAAAGTTAAACCTATTATAAGCTAATTTCCATATCGGCTTGTTTTGCTTGGTGTATAGTTTTATCTTTTAATGTGCATAATTCATAATCTTACCACATAGTATGCCAAGTGAATTTTGTTCTGTATTCATAGATTATTGTGTCTGACTTGAATTGTAGGCTATTTTTATTAGACGTAAATATTGTCTGCTGAGGCCAAATTTCAAAGCTTTTGGCAACATTTTTTGTGTAAACGAGCAAAACCTCAAAAGTTTCCCCTCCTCCCAATGTGCAAGGCTGTTTGTGCTCTGTGTTGCACTCTGAAACGAAACTGTGTCAAACATCGGAGCTCTGACAGGAGGATTTGCTCTGTCTCTCCTCTCTGCAGGAAGCTCTTCTAAGTAACCAGCAGCAGCAGGTGAGGAGTGCAGGAGAGCCGATGCTCCAAGAACTTTACTGACAAGTCTTTGGTTTGACTCCAGCCCCCTAGAGAATCTCTGTCACAGATACACCTCGACAAAAACATAAAAATACCCCCACTGACTTTCATGCGTGTGAATGGTTAGTGGAGTTTTACAACCAATTATATCAACCAGCAATCCATCAAAAGCCAAGCTCGATTTATACAAAATGGACAAAATAAATGTGTTAGATGTTAAATTATAATGCTACTTATCAAAGACAGACACATGCACAACCAAGAACTGTTTTAATTCAAAGATAGAGCATGACAGTGTTAAAACTGTAATGTTTTCTGCTTGTTGGAGATTTGTTTTACAGACTGGGAATGTTGTGGCCATCTGTCTCTCTCTTTATAAGAAAAAAACACTGCAATCCTTGGTGTAATTTCCATTTGTTTGGACGTAACAGCCTTTAAATTACATCAGGAACAAGTGGTGTATTCAGACTAGACAAGGTGTTCAAACTCAGCACACACACGCTTCAATGAAAATATGAAAAATGTACACAGATGAATGTTTTTGCTGTAGATTTTATATTCTGTTCCGTCAGATGATGACAGTGGCTCTTCTCATGAATGTAGAATGTGTCTTATTTATTTTATGCTCTCATTCCAAGCCAATGCATATTTGAAGGAATCCAATGGTAAGCTGAAATTGACAGATACAATAAACATCTCTCACCTTTCACATTTTGTGACAGCATGAAATTGTATGCCTGCATCTCTCTGTGACAGAATATGAAAATAAGACTTCACTATCTTATTTTCTCTCTAGTAAACTCCATATTCTTTATGTAAATTGTTATTTACCATTCAACCAATAACCATGAGTGCATTACAGGACAACGATGATCCTTCTGGGAATAGTCACCAGCGAGCACATCACTGTTCGTAGAACCCGCAGTTTAATCATTTTTGTTGCCGCTGAAAGATCAGTCCGCACATATTTAGCTTCAGGCCCCACGCAGCTCCTTTTTTTTAATCTCCGCAGAGACCCAGACAACCTCCAATTAATCCAAATATTAGTGTTTAATTAGAACTGGGGGAAGAATGAATATTTTAAGGATTAAAGGATTACGACGCGTGTGTCATCACAACAACCAGATAACTAAATCGACAAAGTGCATTAGGCAGGCAGTAGCGCTATCTCAAGGCAGAAACTGCATCAAAGAGTTAATTACCAAGCTAATCATGGCAGCTCCCAAAAGGATTAGAAAACCTAATCGTAAATCTTCCTTAAAATTAAAATCCAATACCTACTAAAGAAAAGAGGAGTGAAAACTCTTCCTTTTTTTGTTTAATTATTAACTTGAAATGTTAATATGCAGGATTATGTGCCTGAATGCTTACATATTTCCAGTGTTATTCTGTCATAGACAAACTGTATTTCTTCTGTCTGGCTATCTCATTATATCTCCACCTCTAATCAATGTTACACTAATGGTCACTTGTCACCCCAGAGTAAATATCAATTACCGCCAGCAGGGCTGAAAAACAAGGAAATGAGTCCTGCAGGAGTGTCAGTTACCTGACAAAAAAACCCAAAAGTAACAATGTTAGAGCCTAAGCCTTGTACCGTTTCTGTACAATTTTTGTGTTATGTTGTGTTATGTTGTACAGTACCTTCATTTATCATTTTTTTTTAATGTCAATGAAAATTTTCTTGGAGCGAAATTGTACTCTGCTGGGAAATGAAATCATGTTAATTACTACAGACCCCTAATTTCAAGTTTTGGCTTCTTAAGAATAATTTTGGAAAATATTTAATGGAGCGTTTTTTTACATAAGTGGAAGGGTTTCATTAATTAATTTGTTAAATTCCTTCCAAACAAAAGAGCCAGAACTCCAAAAGTAATTATTTTCTGTGAAGTGTATATTATTTAGTCGCATTCAATATCCCTGTGCATACAATAGAGAATATTCTGACTGATAAGAGCAATGAAAAGTCTTACTTTTTTAATGTCAGTGCCTTTGAGTCTGGTTGTATTAGATTGTATTGTAGCGTCAAACATTTGATTTTGCGGTCGTGCTGTTGCTTTTCCTCTTTCAATTACTGTGTTAAATTTTAATGTGCATGGTTATCACTATTGTTTGAACTGTCTTCGTGGATGCTGATTGGTTTCTTGAGAAGTTGATAGGTTTCAACGTTCTCTGTGTCCTCAGGCCAAATGAAAGCTTTTAGGATTCGCTCTCATTTCAGATGCCATTATTTCTACACATCAGATGAAATCAGCAGTTTTAAAAGCCTCTAAGTAATACTAATAACTGTTATTATAATATGTGATGTGAAATAGGGTAATGAATCTGTATCACAGCTGACCGTTTAAAATATCTGTTTTACTCAATATCTGTCACTATCTCATTCTCAGGCAGACCAGTGCAGAGCTTTTCATAAAAGATTTACTCAGCGTTGCTCTTTTAAACACACACATTAAAAGTCAATTTAATGTTATCCCTCAAGGACTATTATTGGAATGAAGAGGTTGAATAAAGAGAAGCCTAATTAAAACCCTGTTTAAACTGGTGTTTGTGTAGCTCTCTGCAGTAACAGTCTAGCTCTTTGCTCAAAGGTATTGGCAATGCCTCTGAAAACATAAAATGTAAAACGTTACATACAGTACAGTAATGCAATATGCACCCTGTAACTTATTGGTCCCAGCTGTCGCACCAAGAAACCATGAATATGCTATGAGTAACCATCATTGATTCCCATTGAAAATGCATGGTAAGATGATTTTTAAAAAAAGCATATTTTCACTTGTGTGTCCCTGCAGACATTTCAAAGTGAGCATAAGGCTTGAATCATGCATATATATTTGACAAGCATTTATAATCAGCCTATTCATCTATACACGACAACTGAAGCGCATACAGAAACAGCCTAATAGAGTTGTCAGTCTTATGGTTTGACATGTAATTAGCATGGCATTCTGGACTCTTTGAGGGCATTACCAAGGACAAATTTGTCATCCTCTTTTGCACCTGTGTGCAGCAATATTCAGATATTCAGGGGCTGTGTCTCTCACCTTTGGCGCTGAAAGGATCATCCCTGTGTCTGATTGCAGCTGAATTGATTCTTCAAAGAGAAGCCTCCGAGGTAGTTTGAACAAAAAAATGTGCAAAATTATGTACATTAACTGCTGAAACAAAGCTTGCTAGGATATGTTGGGTGCATCCAAAAGCTTAGCCAGTTGACTTGTACCTTCCTGAAGATTTCTTAGGCAGCGCACCAATTTAACAATCTACATTTAAACAGAGTGAGATTTGGTGGCAACTAAACCAATACATGATTTCTTAGGCACAAAACTAAACAATAGTTTAAAAATAAGAGATATCAAAGTTGTGCAATAAAGATTACATTTAAAGTTACAACTGCAAAAAAAAAGTGTTACAATAAATAAATAATCATAAACCACAGTAAAATTACTTATCAAGTGACATTTGCAAAGTAAACGAATACATATATTTTATAGCCTATGTTTTTTTTTGTATACTAGACAGGGTGTTTGTGCATATATGGATGCAGCCTTTGTGTTGATATAAATATCAAATAATCAAAAGCAGACATAGCCTTTTTGTATCTCTTTAACAGTTAACGGGCAAGCTGAATACTTTCAGAATGAGCGTGTCTTAAAAAATGAAAGCCGTTCCCTCCTCAAGGCTGTCAACATCTTGCCTTTCTTCTTCCATCTGGATTCCTAGAAGAAGGACATATGTGTGTCAGGGGCAGAAAGAGGAGATAAAGTATTTAATTAGAGGAAAATACCATTTGCAAATTAATTAATTCTACCGGACTAAAATGATGGAGTGGAATGTTATAGCTGCCTTTGTTGTGCAGTCTAAGAAGAAAGCACTTCAGTGCACTGTAACTTTCACAGAAAATAAGCGACAGGCTTTCAAGAAGTTTGCTAGCTAGTCAAGACAGAAAAGTCAAATGGATAAAACAAGCCTGAATCATTACTTAATTAGAACAATAAACAATGGCAGATGCAAAAATTTACGATTCTTCTGTCTCATAAATTACCAACTAAATTCATTACCGCTGAAAACAAATATGGGTCTGTCGATGCGCATTTATGGGGGCGTTTCATCAGGAGATTGAAAAAAATCACAGATCATATTTATATTCTTCAAAGCGTGTTTGACTTTCTTCATTGGCATTGTCTGAATGCCGAGACGTCAAATCCCTTAAACGCTTTTCGAAGTCTTTTAGACCATGAGCAAAGCGGCAAAGACGGGGGCATGGTTGTTGTTCGCTTTGACATTCAGGGAACCAAAAGAAAGTTAAATGAGTTTTGTGGCTCTGAGTGAAGCTTAAATGAGCTTGATTGATCTCAATAAATAACGCTATTGAATGGGCCATTCAGCCTGGTCGTTTTGTAAATGTCGCTGGCTAGTAGAGTGGAAAAAGAGAGGTTTTTTTTTTGTTTTTTTTTTATCCTGACAACCGCCATGATGTATTGTAGTATGGAGTAAGTGAGATGTGATGGTGGCAGTGTGAGTATTGACCAAAAAAGAAACTGACATTCAAAAGATTGTGTATGTGTGAAGCTAGACACCAAGCTTAATGTGGTTTTCCATTCAATTCGATTCTACTGGCAGGGAAATGGTATTTAAATCACAAGTGTGCGTAGGAACGGCTGACAGGGAGATGATTGCATGGATAGGTTAGGACAAAAAACGCATTCAAACAGTGCACCACAAATAAACTACAGTTATTAGACACAAATACCTGCGGCACAATAAAACTAATAGCTGCTCAAGCAATGTCATATCTGCCAGCTATTATCATGTCAAAATGACACATTAGCAGCTTCAAAGAGGCTAATGTAATAAACTATGTCATTTGAAGTCACAGCCGTGTGTGTAAGTGGAGTGAACTGTTCTACACTCAAAAAGCATCACATATTACAGGTAACAGTGTTCATATCTGCACTAAACTCAATAAAATGGACAATTTATCAATGCAAGCTTTTGCAATATAGGCCTTCATGGAACAACATACAGCGTGAAATAAAAAATGTGTGCCTTGATGCAATTTCAAACTTTTGTGCACAAACACAAAGCAATCTGTCTGAATCATTTGTTTAAAGATACACTTTGGGGTTTTAGTTGTATAATCTGTAGATTAATTAAAATTTAAAATGTAAATGTGACAGTGAATTAGATTTCACAACAGTCAGGTTTGTAATAATTAGAACTGCTTATGTGCGCAGTGTCTCAGGCTTGTGAGGATAAACAGAGGATGTCATAACTACAGATGGGAACTGAATTTATTTTTTAGTGCCATTAACACTGTTGTGCTTTTAAGGAATACAATTTTGGAGAAAAAGTGCAGTTACATTGGCAAATTATGAGATTATTTTAACAACAGATACAGACATTAGTACAGACATTGTTTTGTGTATTTTAAATGCAATCCAAAAACTGGCCTCAGTAATATTTTAAACAACATTAATCAAATGGATCATAAGAATAATTTGCTCTGTAACCAGATTTCACTTATGTTTCGTGCTAGATTTTATAGTTGTGTTGCCAGAGAGAGTAGACACTGTTTAATAGCCAAAGTGTTTTAGGATATGATACAAATTTCTGCTATAATATTACCCATGGGAAACCTTGGTATGTGTCATGTTGCAATACTGATCACAACTATTTGGCACTAGAGAAAATATATTCACTAAGACGTTACTGATTCCCCGAACCAACTTGGAATTGTAAACTTGTAAACTTGCTGCTTAGTAATAGTTAGTAACATAGTTATTATGTTTAGGTATGGGGTATACGTTAAGAGGTCTAAAATAGAGGGTAACTCTTTATAACAACTGCATGCTATGAATCATTAGTTACGTATTAGTAAATAGTCAGTTCATCCTTTATAATGCACTGTTCCCACATGAATAGTCATTAATAATCAGTTTATAAATACAGCTACATACATATAAATGCGTCGAGCTTGATTTCTAAACATGTATTATAAAGTAGATATAAAGGCTCAGGTATCTATCTAACAGAAAATAAAAAAACAAACACAACACAGAAGGAAACAGAAAACAGAAATATTTATTTCAAGATGCAAAAAATGAAACTGTACTACAGTACACTTACATTTCTTTTTCTATGAACCTGAAGAGGTTTATTTTTACATTTTTAATCGAGTGTAGTTGTACAGTTTAATTAAAATAAATATTTCTGTGTTCTGTATCCCTCTGTGTTGTGTTTATTTAACTTTTCTGTTTGAAAGATAAATAAGGCTTTACATCTCTTTTGTAAATGTTTTACAAGGTCCTCATTTGAGATGAGCTGGCAACTACTAAATGTTTAATAACTACCTGACTTAATCTTGAATTACAGCAGAAACATTTGTTAATGAAGCATTTATTAACCCACTGTGCAACTATTATCATCTGTCTCAATAATAAAATGTATAAATGTACATTTAAATGGTTTATTAATCATTTACACTTTCTAAATGATCTTATGAACCACTGACAACTGGTTTGTAAATAACATAAAAATGTAGAAATGCTTAAACGTTAAAGTCAAAATACAATTATTAAACATTATATATATGCCCAATAACAAAACATTTATAGCTGTATTTATAAACTGCTTAATAAAGCCTATTATTGTTGGAGCGATGCTTTATAAAGGATGAATTGACTATTTACTAATAGTTAACTAATGATTTATAGTGTACAGTTATTATAAAGTGTTACCTATGGGCTTCCTAATAATAATCAGAATGAAGCAGCTCGATTGATCTTCAACAAGCCCAAAAGAGCCCATGTTACACCTCTTTTTATCTCCTTGCACTGGCTTCTGGTTGCAGCTCGAATGAAATTCCAGACACTGATACTCAGTAGCTACAGGCTCAGAACAGATGTAGACGTGTCCATTTATAGTGAATATTCTGTCCAAATATTTTATTACAATGAAGAATGTTGTTCTGTTCTGGAATTTCTTTTGGAGTTTTTTTCTGTTCTCACATCTTGCCTGTGAGATGATCCTGATACCTGAATGTAAAAAGCGTATGGGTATCGAGGAAACCTTTCGTTGCATGGTGATAGGGTGCTGATGCGTTCACTGGCTCTATCAGCTCAGTGTTTGGATCTGGATCGCGGTGCCTAATGAGATGTGGGGAGCTATTTTCCCCCTCACAGTCTGTGGAGCTCCACATGTCTAAATTCAATATCCGCCATAGAACATTGGCTCTCGCCTCCCTAAAGGCTGCCAGGGTCAGCCAAATCTGTGTGAAATTACAATATCTTTGAGTCTTTTGAATGGAAGTAAAAAGAAATGGATGAGAATGAAGGAGAGAGATGAAGAATAAGTGAATGGAAGAGATGAAAAGGATTTGGCTTTGAAAAGCAGCATATAGTGTGTCGAATGGCAGACAATCAGGCCACACACCGCAGTTGAAGTTTCAAAGGCATTGTGTGTCTGTCTGTGTGTGTCAGTGTTCATGTTCCCTGATGACCATTGTAGAGACATATGTCACCAAATGTATGGTTAATTTGAAACAACATTAGAATTTTTGCCAGTGGTTTATGATATCGGTTTCAAACATCTCAAAACTTTTAAAATATTGTTTTTAAAGGAAGAGTTCAGATGCAAAAGCCTTTAAGTAAGTTTAAAAATGTTTTTTCTTTCTGTATACTAAATAAGCACTGGTACTTCTGAATGGGTTGAGGCTGAGACATTTGAAATGAAATTACTTGATGAACATACGTATACTACTGTATGTGTGGAAAGCCTTCATTCAGTATCATTGACTCATTATGTTACTTACATACTGTTTCAATTAGGTGTAAATCTATGGCCATTAAACAGATGTGTAGTTTAAAGCGGGCTCCCATTGTGACAGCAAACATACACATTTGTCCCTAGCCCATATGTTTTCTATAATTTACTGTATTTTTGTCTAAACTTAGTCTCAGCTCAGACCTCTTACAATAAACATCTTTTTTTCCCCCTCTTCTATTGCCTTTGCTTGCTACTGGGGATTGTAATGCACTATTGTTTGTACATTGCTTTGGAATAATTGAAAAGAGCTATTTAAAAATGTATTTAACTTTATTTGTCGTATTTGTTTCTTTGCTTGTATGCTACATTTAATTCGACTTTTACTGTTAATTCATCCTAACACATTTATCAAAAGAGTCCTATTGACTTTTTTAAAAAGTTGTTTTTCTTTCTTTTTAGAAATGACTGTAAATGTGACAGAACAGACAGAACCGACTCAAAGCTCATGGATACATTTATGAAAGTAATATTAGTAGCACAGTTTTTGTTCGCCTTGACACTACAGCAATCTAATTCTCCAGTGCTGTATTTGAAGCATAATCTCTCCCCAAGAAAGGCTTTGTTTCTATGTGACGATGCATTCAGTTGGGCTGTTATAAACACGTCTTTGCTGGCCAAAGGACTAGTGCTGTGTGCTCTGACCAATGACTCCACTGAAAGGTGTTAAGGAGAGTGGAGCTTTTAGTGCTGGTTGAATAAAATTACCAATTCAGTTTAAAACCAGGCCAGTGCAGAAAGGGCAGTATGCCAAGGCTCAACCTCAAAGCTTCACCTTTGCATGTGGAAGTGATATATTTATATTTTTAGGTGTTCTTCCAGGTCTACAGTTTTCAAAATGTTTTTCCAGCAAAGAATCTGATCAGCGACCAGGTAAAATGTGCAAATGTGATTTAAGAAATAATCTTTTATTTCTCTTATCTTGGCAAAGGCGAAGCAATCAATTGGTGTGGTGCAGAAAACACACACATACGCATAAGCAGTAAATTATGGAGAGGATAATAAGAATGCAGGGGAAAGATGGTGCTCATGCTGAGGGCCCCAATGCTGTGGTTCTGAGAATGACTTAATCAGTCATCTGCAGACAGCAGGAAACTCTGTGACAACGTGATTTATCTCTCCTTCCTTTCTTTCTTCACTTCTTTGCCTGTCCCCCTTTCTCCTCCATCACTTTGCCCCTTCTCTCCCTCGTTTGCACACCCCTTGTTCTGCGTCTTCTATCCTCACCTCTACCTATCAGCTGGTTTCTTTAGTGGGAATGAAAACAGAATGAAGGGAAGGAGATGTGAGAAGATGACTGTGAGCAAAGGGAAAGCTGAAAATTGCCTTGGAAAAGTACTAATAGCTTTTTAAATATTACAAACCCAACTCATTTAAAATGCTTTTTATCTAGAGGAAGATAAAAAAAAAAAGTGTTTCAGAATTGGTTTTTACCTATTATAAAAGTTTGAAATAGATTGTGTCTAAGCATTATGACCGTTTTCATTTTTAACAAGATATTGTATTGACAGCAAAAAAGATGATTTGACTCAAATGACAATTACACGGCACAAAACCATATCTCCCTAATTTAACTGCTAAGTCACAGATGAATTTGAAATAAAATATTATTGATTGGTTTGATTGGATGTAAAACCTATGAATATGAGATATTCATTTAAATGGAATTAAGGAAAATATTGGTTTAAAATAATGGTAAAAGCTTGTTCACAGAAGTGAAAGATGAAAAACAGCATGAGAAAAGTGAGACAATGTTTACAGTGGAGAGACATCTCTTTTGTTTACCTTCAAACAGGAAGGAAAATTATGCTGAGATGTTTTCTGAGATCAAATCTGGTTTATAGTGTTTTATCCACGTTTCGTTTAGCCACAGTCACAGGTAGATCATTGTTGTGTGACAAACTTGCTTCCGTTGTGTTTAAAAAACTGTTTGAGAGTTGCAGGAGATAAAAAACTTTATATATTTGCCACAAACAGGAGACAACCAAAAAGTCGACTGAGTGTTTAGATAAAAAAACATGTAACGAGAGAATACAGATATACGTGAAGTAAAGCAAAGAGCTGGAAAAAATACTTAGAAGAAGAAGAAAGATTAGGCAGACAACACATGGGTGAAAGAGACAAGTGGGAGACAGGAAGGAGAGACAGTGAAAAGTAAAGTGAATTTAATGTTGGATTTTAATTTATTCATCTTTATTACATACAATTTGGTATCTACATAGCTGTTGGTGACAGTAAGGTTTGTAGTTGTGTAGATAATCATATACTCATCATAAGACTAAAATTAGAAATAACATGTATTTTTTGTGTGAATGGGGAAAACAAAAGGGCTGGGATGTTGGGAGGGAGGGTTTGAGCAAATAAGCAAGAGAAGGAGAAAAAGAAAGTATAGCACTGATAAAAAATGAAAAGCACCTCCTGACATGTGATTTATGTAGCAGTGAAAGGCCTATCCTTGTGATTAGGCGCTTTCAGCAGTAAATTGGTTCTGAGGTTTAATGATGCAGAACTAAAAGTTGGTTACGTGGCACTTTGTCAGAAAGAGCTGAAAAAGGAGAGAGAGGTTTAGACTGAAGGCATTTCTCTTTTTTCTCAATTCCTTATCACCCGCTCTGAAAAATGGTTGAATTTGCATGATTTTGTTTGTCAGATCTAAATTGCATTAAGAAAGCAATTCGCAATACTGCAAATGGATCTGAACCCAACAACTTTACAGAGGAAATAACATATAAACAAAAGGAGCTAATTTGACAAGAGAGGGATATCAGCAGGAGGGAAGGGTGCAAAGTGCATTGTATCATTAATGTGTGTGTGTGTGTGTGTGTGTTAGCAAATTAAGAAGCCAATGAGAGTGTTAGAAGAGAGACAGACAACAAGAAACATGGGATCTAATGAGAAAAGGAGAGAGGGGGTGAAAAGGCCAGTGTAGTGATTTTGGAATTGCTTTGGCTTCCTAATTGAATTCTGTGGATACAGCAGCACATTCCTGTCAAGCAACAACGTAAAGCTGAGCCATTACCTCTTCCACAGCAGCACACAAAGGACCTTACAAATGCAGTCCTTTAGCTCTCTGAGGTACAAAGCCAGCGCTATAGTCCTTGACACACAGCAGAGCGGTATGGATATTGATTAGGCTTTCATTTCTCAAAAACGCTTGAGGTGGAAAACTTTGATCACTTTTCTTTCGCTTTTAACTAAATACTGTCAAACATGTTTTTCTCAGAATTGATTCCCTGTTTCATTTGTCAGTATAAATGTAGATTTGCAAAGCTTACAAAGCTTTTACCCACTTATCTGCCTGCTGGCTCTTATTGAGAATAAATATCAGCCTATTGTGGGAAAAAATCTGTGTACATTGGAGGACGTAACATAAAAGGGTTATGTTACTGTACATTCTCCAGTGTACACATATTTTTCCCACAATAAGCTAAATATTGTTCACAATATAGTTATTGAAACACTATATGATGCCCATGATGCAGTATTTGGTTCAAGTTCAATATGCTATTATAGCATGCCCACAAAACTGTAATAAAAAAAGCTAAAGAGACCAACTTTCATATTCTTGGGAAAGCAGAAAGCAAGCCTTTTGTTTTGATGTGTGAGAATCTTTAAGAGCCAGGACTTTGGGCTGTGTTTGTGCTGAAGCAGGTGCCCATGAATGCAGGAGAGCACAAGCCTCAGCAGACCGCGGGTGTTGTTTGTTCAGGCGCTGTGCCTAATGTTCCATAACCGGCGCGACGCAGGACCCCCCCCCCTCAGCAAAAACACCCACTTAAGGCATTCATTCACAGCTCTGATCACCAGGACTTCCACTGATGCTCCGAGAGTCAGGCCAGGGCATGATTTACACACACCATCAACCCAAATAAAAACTCTGATTACAGCATTCTCTCTCTCTCGCACTCTCCTTCATTCAGTTTCTCTTTCATTTTGATTAGCTCCCCAGGGTCTCCATCAGACTCTAATCAGAGGCGGATGTGCACATACACACTTACATACACACACAGACCAAAACTCGCTCACAGCCCTTTTCTCGTACATAACCCAGTGAACGGCCTATCTTTGATTGGCGATTCAAACCAATCATAATTTTCATCTGAAAGCAGCAGAGGTCAGTTAAGATGATGTGCAGTGGGAAAGGAAGAGCATGTGTTAAGTAACAATGTTGGCTGACCATGAAAGGTTTTTTTTTTTGCCTGTAAACTTCTTCTGCTATACTTTTTAGTCGTGTATACATGCTGTGCTTGTTTGTTCATGTATTTTGCCAGCCTTAGCTGGTCTCCAGATCTGGTTAGACAGATCTGCTGCTTTAGAGAGGTTTTGGGCACTGAAAATCAGCTTGACCCATTTGTTTCCATTTTATACCAGCTATGCTTTGTAAAATAAAGTTCCAAACATTTAGTGAGCAATTGTAAAAATAAGTTCATAAAACACAATTTTTGTTTCTCCTGAAAGTGGACAACATTTTAATCTGAAAAATATTTTTCACTATAAAGAACATTTTTTTGCATTGGACAGTTACCATGGATGTGGATCTGGAATCTGAGGGTGCAGAAAAACTAAATATTGAGAAGTTCTTAACAAGGCATATTGCTAATCAGAAATGAAGTTTTGAAATATTTGCGGTATCAAATTTACAAAATATCTTATTGGATCACACTGCTAGTTTAAGCAGGACAATAGTAAAAGCTACACATAGGCTGTAAACCATTACACCCTGTGTGCATGTCTTTAGTAAGCTTTCGTTCCCATATTTAGTTGTTATTCAAATTACATTTCCCTAAAAGGCTGAATAGTTTGCAATTCTAAAAAGGCTGTGAAGGTGGACTAGTGACAGTTAATTTGTTCTGTGATGACATTTAGCATTCCCAACAAACTTTGCAGACCTTCTTTTTTCAAGATAAGTAAAAAAAAATATGCTTAATCCACATCAACACTCATATTTGTAAAAACTTTGTCCCTATCAAAAAAACCACTTTTTTTGATATTCCCTATCAAAAAAAGTGATAGGGAATGCCGCGTTGACGTTGTTGCAGAAATTCCTATTTTCCATCTTGATTCATATTAATTCATCTTATTCTTCTTAAAAGTGGTTTCTATATGAACTCTGCGTGTGTCTTGTGAAAGTGTTTGTGCAACAGTAAATGGAAAACACCAGGTGATAGAATGCTGAACTAAAGGGAAGACCTTTTGAGAGTCCCTAGGGGAGGTGATAGGTCAAGGGGACTTTGAGGCACCATCCTATGGTGACCTAGGGGTCATCAAGGCCTCAAATCTAAGTGAACGGGTTTCTGAAGAAGATGATCTTCCATCATGTTTTTCAATGTTCTGTCCTTTTAAGGAAAGTGCCAGCTGTTTGTAGTATGTAACCTTGAGTGTACAAAGAGGTATAAAGCGGAGAAGATAACTCCCTCCTTTGTGACACTCAGCAGGGAACTGTATGATTGTACAGCATTCTTGCAAGAATTAAATCTTTATAAAACGCAATTGCTCTATTTGTCTTGAATTTGTGCTACAACAACGTCATGGGTACGTGGCTTGCATATGGCGTCAGCTTGCGTATCACGTCATCAGGCGGCGCCGGCCGATTCAGCGCTCCTTTGCTGCTTTTGTTTGAGATGTTGCAATGCTGCCGGGCTTTTGTTGCTTCTGGGGCTGGAGAAAAAAGGCGGAAGGCCGGCGAGTGGTAAGTAATGAGGATTTTTTCGCTTAGATTGCTTTGGTGGATAGCAGGTGAATGAGATCTAAGAGCGCGTGGGGAAGGCCTCAAATAGGAAGCCGCGGGCTGGCGTGGAAACTCAGACAGGCTAAGGTTGAGCTTGATCGGTAGCAGGAAGTTGAAAGGCACCTACCCAAACCTACCCAATAGTGTTAACAAATGCAAAAGTAATTTTAAAACATATTTCCTGATGCATCCATGCTTATTTGAGCTTTTTTGTCATGGGATTCAAACCGGTACTTTATACCGCAAGTGCAACGCGGTATCACATGAGCTACAGTACCAAGTAAACTTACTAAAGTAGAAAACTCATCCATATGAACCTGTATATGTGATAACAACATTCAAAAGTTTTAGTTTTCAAATCATGCAGGATGTTAAAAATGTTTTGAAGTCATAAAATAACATCTGCAACTAATTGTGTGAAAATTAGACTTTATTAATTAAACATGTACCTGTAAATCATACTTTTGTGTGAAAAGGAATAAAAGTTGTGGGAGTTTTACTGCCTTTAGTGTTCATTTCAACTGGAAACTGCAGTGATTTGTATGTATGAGTAAATTTTTTCCAGGTTTGCAGAAATGTATGAAGAGGCACAGATTTCCAATGAGCCTAGGTTGAAAAAATCATCCTTGCAGAACACGACAGCACAAATTTACCTTTATATTTGAAAATTAATTTGGTATTACTAATAATAAAGTCATGCCTGGGCAAGAGTGACACCCAATTAATATGGGTAATTTTTTAATCTTTAAGTAGTTCATTTTCAGTGTTCCTTATTTCCCTCCCATCACAGATGACCCTTAATCTTATTCTTCAGTCTTTTCATTGCAAGAAGAGTGATGTTTTTGAGAGAGAGGCTGTCAGAGCTTCACCGTCAGAACCACTCATTCAATTTGATTAGTGAGAACATCTCCTCACACCTCTCGACCCACTATGATCATCTGCCAGCGAGATTACTGATCCTCTCTTTTCCTCGCAGCGTCTTCATTTCTGATGAGATATGAAGATAGTCAGCCATTTTTCTAGACTTTCTCTTTTTTTCCCTGGAAGTTTTGTAGCATGTCATAGTTTCAGGTTGTCTGAGACTTGAGAGCAGATCAGTGAGATGCGGGTTCAAAAGCTGTTCTCTCATGAGGAGAGCTCACAGGTATGAATATGTATCAGCGAGACGGCAGACGTGCAGTCGCTTTAGTTGGCCTAAGAAAGCCTTGCTCGCAGCGGCACTAGCACAGCTCTGGCTCTGAGATCTCGGAGCGGAAAAAAGAAGAAACTTCAAAAGCATATCTACAGCGATACAGCTTGTACCAGACAATCCTAAGGAGGAAGTTTCTAGTGAGCGCTTTATTTTCTCTTATATTCTTACTTGCTTTTTTCATCTTTTCCTCAGCCTCCTTTCTTGCTCGCTCTCTCTTTAACGCTCGCACACAGAGCAGGTTTTGCCCATTGCCTGGGTCTCTTTAATCATCAGTGCTAGGCACTGAATAACTAAACCGAACATTGCTAATGCCGCCTGTTGTAGCCAGCTGGCTCGAACCCCAGGCTGTGGTCGTGTGCGAACTACCGAGCAGCTTTTTTCATGATGTAGTGCTCTTGCGTGTTGAGAGATGGTTCGTTTTTATGCATGGCACCTTGAGATAAGACTCTTACTGCTTGAGTTTCCCCAAAATCTCTCTCACTCTGTCGGAGAAAGGAGAGGGGAAACATGGCCCAGGGATGAATAACGTGTGTTGTAACAAAGCTAAAGCTGATGTAGGAACTTCAAATAGTTTAGTGCTTTTCTTTCCAAATTGGACATTTTACAGTAGGTGTAGCACATAGGTCTAAATGTGTCTCTATACATTGTTTATTATCTAGACGTGCAACTTAAGTGTTAGTTCTGCTAAAACAACACATTAACTTTCATATATATATCTTCCAGAGAAAAAAGACAAGCATTTGAAGCACTATGAGAATAAGTAATTGATGACAGAACTTTTACTTTGGGGCGTTTTGTCACTTTAAGAGATTTACTAATGAAAATGAGTAAAAAAGTATATAACAGAATATAACTCTACTTTATTTGCATGACTTCTGGAGTTGCATCACTATAGTGTTATTTCATTAGTTTGTTTCAGTCTATCATTTAGTTTCAGAGCAAACACGTTTTCCCAGCATTTATACTTGATTTCACAGACCTTTATGGCTTTAATGATATATATAGAGCACAGCAGAGGGTCTCTTTCGCAGGAGGAGCTGCAGACTAAGTGGTCTTCTGAAAATGGCTTTATGAGTTATGATCGCTTCAGGGCAAAGCTTACACTAACCCTTAGGAATACTAATCTGGTTATTTTATTAATGAGTTTTGGCATTCTTGCTTTTTGGCTCTTTCTGGAACTGGGGTTTGGAAATGAGAGTGGAACATAAAAAGATAATAAGAGTGTATAAAATGCATAATCAACACATGCAACTCTAGTGCAAGTACTATGGAGGCATTTTACTGGTGAATTATTGGAGTATATAGAGCTAAAGAGGCTAAGAGAGACAAAACTCTTAATGTCAATTATTTTTACTGGTTTAAATCTTTTTTTCGCTAAGTTAATATGATAAATATAGCTTAACTAATGTTCTCCATACTGTATGTCTTCAATGTATATAATTTTCTCATAAATAGATACAACAGACATCACTGGCATGATAAATCTTTCATGATTATTGTCTTTTATTCATTCTAACATTTAACCAGCAAAATAGAGATAAAATAGATGTAGACTTACAGTTATATCAAAAGGAATCATAATTATAGATGGTAGAACAAAAATATATCATTCTGGAAACGAGACTGGAACATAAAAAGAGGTTGTGCATAAAAGTGCTGCAGAGAAAACACACAGCTCGCTCTGTATCAATTAACCGTCTTTTGAAATCTAGAAATTACTGTTGACTGCAGCATTCACTTTGTAGGGGGCAATCAAATTAAGCTTTTCAAAAGTATACAATTTCATTGAATGTTTCTCTGGCAGAAGGAAGGCATAAAGAGAGGGAGAGGAAAAGGATGTGGCGAGGGCAACAGACTCAAAAAGTGATTCATTTTTTCCTGAATATCTTTAAAGCAAAGCATACATCACTGTCATTACTGAGGTCAGACCTTGCATCAACCTCAAGCGAGGAAACGTAAACATGCTGTGTTTGTTCAGATTTTTGTGCACAACGTGAATCAATATGAAATTAGTTTTGGCCCAATAGAGCCATGGATTGTATTTGAAGTGAAAAGGATGAGACTACAAATCAAGGGAACTGGACCAGAAATAGAAGACAGCCACACATGAATACACACACACATGTGCCTGTTTCACTCTTTGTCACTGGCTCAGTCAAGCACCTGAGGGATGATGAAGAGGAAGCCAGAAGAAAGGAAACGTTTACATAAAGGAAAAGAGGAATAATCAGATGAGTGCTGCTCCACAGGTGGGTGAAGCCATTTAAAGCTGGATCAAAAACAGGCTCTACCTGATCTAACTTTAATTTTGCCAGCGTAGAAGATGATTACCCACACCAAGGCTGTTGAATCTCTCTACTGTTTGGCTGTTAGGCTGAGCATTATGGGTTTTGACTGGCTTTAAGAGCCTATGAACAGATGGGCTTTAGCTTTCATTTTGATTTAATACCCCACATTTATGTTTTTTTGGGTTAGGTATGAGTCTATAACACAGCATTCAGAAGTGTGTAAGAAACATCTCAGTATGCAACTAAGAATGAAGTTGTTCTACATTCAGAAATAAAGGTACAAAAACTGTCATTGAGGTGGTACCTTTTCAAAAGGTACATGTTTGTACCTACTGTATAGGATCCGTATTGGTACCTTAAAAGTACACATTATTACTTAAAGTGTACCTATTTGAACCTAATAGGTACAAAAGTGTACCTTTTAAAAGGTGAAAGCTTTTGTACCTTTATTTCTGAGTGTAGCGAGTGTTTGTAACAAGCTGATCATGAGACATTCTGTCTGCAACATCTAGTGTATGGGTGAATTAATTAAGAAATCATAGTTAAGCAGTTTTGTTGCAGCATTTCAAATCTTGCGGAAGCAACACTGTAATTTGCCAAGCTACTCATAAAAAAAAGCAAATTAAGCAGCTAACTTCTTTAAATACTTTATATGCAGTATACTTATCCAGTGATATAACTGAATCAGAACTGCAGTTGTCTGGCATTACAACAATAAAGGTTCTCAAGGATAATAACATCAAATGGCAGCTATTAAATTTACAATAAAACTAGAACACACTATAACTTGTATAACTGTATTGATAACGTAGTGATAAAATAAACGTGTCTATAACAAAACAGATAAACTGGCATTTAGAGACTGAGAGACGAGGAGGTGAGCGGATTCATCTGCAGATTGTTTATTCAACAAAGACGGAGTGAAAACAGACACTTCACACAGCAGACAGTGTAAACGGAGGCAGAGACAATAGAGTGGTCACTAATGTAACGAGGGTCAGGTTAAACAGCAAACATAGTCCAGGCAGCGGAGCTAGAGCGATAGTCCAAGGCAAGTGGGGTCGATAACAGGAAATCCAGTAACCAGGAGAACACACAAAACACAGTAAACGAATGCTTAGGAAATACAAGAACTACACCATAAACAATGAACCGTGGTTACACAAAAGACATCTGGGGTTTAAGTACACATGATAATTGGAGGCAACAGACAAGGTGGGTGGAGACATAAATTGATGATCAGAGTCCAGGCTTTGAAACAGAGATGAGAATATAAAGAAACACATATAGAGCTGGAATGCCATCCAGTGAGCTGGTCTAGCACCTCCAGCTAATTTGTAACACTTGCTTTAGACTACCTTTCTAGCCTCGCTCCCTGGAGTCTGTTTCTTGTTTATCTGACCCTCACTACGTTTTGACTATTCTATTGTCTCTGCCTCCGTCAACTCTGTTTGCTGGTGATCGACCCTGCCTTCTTTCACTCCGTCTTTGTTAATAAAACAATCTGCAGATGAATCCGCACTCCTCCTCGTCTCTCCATCGTTACACTCTACTCTTTGGTCTGTTCATCTGAACCGATTCATTAGTATGACAATTTTGCAACTGTACTTTACTATCAGACAGGGTTTTCATACACATAATGTAAATGACAAACTTTATTTTCCTGCTATTCTAAAGTCACAAAATTAAAAAAAAAAAAAAACTTCACGAACCAAGAACACTAGAATTTTTTAACATGTTATATTTAGATTTAGGACAATCTGATTCACCAAAAACGTAAACTTTCCAATGCTGCGTATGATGGAAGATAGTAATTCATGTGTAGAAGTCTACAAAGACTTTATTTTAAAAAACCTTCCATTTAAAAACAACATGAAATGTATATAAAAAAAACACCTTGACAAATATTAGCCATAACAATTACATCAAGACTGAACAGCACTATTATTCAGTAAATAGTTTAACCAAATGAATTGCATTTGGTTGGCGGATTTCAGTCTACCGCATCCTCTAAAACCTAGCACTCATAGCCAATCATTACAGGCAGCAAGTGTCAACAAATAGCATTATCAGCGTGCGCGATTCATTCTTAGAGAATTCATTCCCACCCTCAGTGTGCAATTACATAGTGAGCTATTACAGCAGAGAAAACAATTTGCTTGTTATCCCTCTAAAAACTGGGAGTCCATTTCCTCTGTCATCTTTCTGTCTGCTCTCCCTGGATAAGATAAGAAATGTGTAGACATTATATATAACAAAAAAAAAGGAAAAGAAATCAATGAATCATATGAGGTGGCTTAATGCTGCTTTGATTAGATGATGTTTCTCAGTGATTGTGGTGGGCGGTGTCAGTGAGACACTATCATTGGGGGGTGCAAGCTAATAATGGAAGAATGAGCAAGGAAGATATGTACACTGTCTGCACCATACTGGGCATTTAGCAGTGGAGATGGTGGTGTCTTACAGCTTTGATACATGCTAAACAGACTTTGAGTGGCCCCCACAGGCGTTCAGAAGCAAACAGTGGCTCTCTACATCAGTGGCATATTAAATAAAGGGCTGGCAGGGCACTAGACTATGAGGGGCATGAAGTGTTCTTCTGTCTTACTGTATGCCTCATCGTTACTGGAGAAGAAATTAATAATGAGGGGAAAGTTTTGCTCTGGAAAAAGTACAAACTTTTATGTTACATAACCCTTCTGTGATTATATTTGCCTCCAAGGCTTAGTGATATGGAATATGGATTTCTGTGGTCATATCAGAAGAACTGATATATGATGTGTCTTACATCAGACACACTCCATCTCGATGTAAATGCTTGAAGCTTGTAACTGTTTCGATTCCTCTTGTTTTTCACAACATTTCTGATCAGTAGTACATCTCATTTTCTCTTCATCTTTTATGTTAAACCACTCCCCGTTCATCAATTTTATTTCTTTTTGAGCGTGGAAATTGTGTATTCATCAGTAAGTTTGGTTGGTTGCGTAGAGCGGGCAGTTGAAGAGTGAGTTTATTCTGTAACATCTGCTAATTATCCTTGCTCACTATTTCATACAGTCTGTTTGATCTACTGTCCTGTGGAGTATGAGCACGCGGCAGCAGGTCTGCCAGCAGAGAGGCAGTATTTGGGGCATGGGAGGGCAACCATTCCACACACTGCTTCCCCTTATGGCTTTTCCTAAAGGTAGCCTGGCTTACCGGATATCTGCATGGATCCTCAGTGAGAACAAAAATCATTAGGAAGCTGTCAACTCACCTCTGATCCGCTTAGGTTCATACCAGGGTCAGTCAGAGAGGCAGCAGAAAACTGTGACCATCCATCGATCTATCCTGTATGTTCTTTTGTATTTTCCAGCAGCCTAGAGTAATAAAGGTTGCAATTCTATGTATAGTGTAGGACACTTTGTGTCCTATAAGGAAAGGAAAGGATGTCATTTGTGGGCAGCCATTGCTGCGGTGTCCGGGGAGCAGTTGGGGAACGGTGCCTTGCTCAAGGGTCTCACCTCAGACTGCCCCAAGCCTATACTAGCCTTCATACCATACCATCATTGCAACCTTTTGTTATCACTTAGCATTTCCAACATTATGTGCACTCGAAAGAGAAACCCATTCCACTCGCTGAAATGTTACTGAATGCTAAACAACTCTCTTTGTCATCTTCACAGGATGAAAAATTACCACTAGATTTGCAATGGCATGGCACCTGTCCAGCAGGACACAACTTTGCCTTCATTACTCTGTGTTTATTAAAGGGCAGGCCCAGCACAGTTGAGTTTGAGTTTGGAGATATGAATCACCAATCCGTTTAGTGCCAGTGTGCAACTGCAGAGTAGAGCTCTTGCTTGCCAGAGCAGACGACTTGTGCCGGAGAGAGTTAATTAGTGCAAATGCGCAGTTGTGTTATTGGGCCACTGCTGGCAATGAGAAGCATCATTAACACAAACTCCCAGTCTCATAGATCTGAGATGTGAAGCACTGCTCATCCGAAATAAAGGTGTGTTAACATTCACTGAATTTGACATGTATTACACCATTTTCTGGAGGGTTTTTAGAGGTGGGTAAATGACAATTCAGCCACAATCCTCCTCCAGGCAAAATGCCAATTGCTACTCCCTGTCTTTCAAAACCTAAAGGTCCTGTACCTTAAAGTACACCTCAAGTTAAATTATATAGACATGAAAGACACTAGTAATGACAAAACTGTCATTTCTCAGAATGACATTTAATTTATTATTATTCCCATGACATTATCTTACAGATGAAAGTATGTCTGGCTCTACCAAAATAAGAGTGAATAAAAACCATCTTGAACATGTATGAACAATCAAGTGCATGTTATTCGTTATTACTTACATTACAAAGTATGAATACATAAATATAGTTCAAGATATTACACTTTAAATAGATTGAAAAAAAGCATTATTGCATGTCCACACTACGGCTGAGCAAGTACACACTTACTCTACCCTACTAAACACTGAAAAAAAAAGAATTAAAAACGGGACATTTTCAATCAATGTAGTGAACACTGCTAAATCCATTAAGAGATACAATAGCTCAATCACATGCTGTATTTCTGCACCAAATAATCATGTAAATTTGCATATTCTAAAAAGAACATTTTAATGAAAAACGTTTTTCTGAATTTTATTCTAATGTTTCATGTACATTTTGCTTAGTCAGTATAAGCTTGCTCAGAAATATCTCTCTCAGTTCTTCATAAATAAAACCCTTTGAATACTTGCTGGGTAGGATAACTGTAAAAAATATGCTAATTATACTTATTACTAATTGAAAAAGGCATTAACATTCTAATTTGACTTCAGGTTATGCTTAATTTCAACCAACTGCTGATTGGGCTCAACTGCTGATAAATCACAGTGCGCTGAGGCAGGAGAGGTTCATCTGTGTGTTAATGCGGGGAGACAAAGGATGTATGAAGAATGGAACAGTAAACAACAAAGTAAAAAGTTCCTCTATCTTTGAGCTGACACTGCAATACTCAGAGATGAAACAAAAAACAAATCACTACTCAACATGAACTTTGGCTGAAAGTGAAATCTAAAGATCAGAAAGTTCACAGCAGACTTGGAGGGGTCCTGTAGAACATTTAAAGTCAAAACTATATTCTTTCTTATTCTCCTTTCCCCTCTCGTTCTGACCAGAGCTAGCTGGTTGGTCCAGGGTGGCGTTGAAGGTCTTGGCTGTGGAACAGAGGGTGTAGTAGGGGGTGGATCTGCAAAGTGCTGGCAGCAGCAACAGCAGCAGCAGCGGCAGCAGCCATGGGCATTGGACTGAGCATCGTGGGGAGCAGAGAAGCAGGAGGCAGGGGGTGGAGAGTCAACCCAGCAACATGATGGTGAGGGTGAACTGGGTGGAGGGATGAGGCTGGGATCAGGTGAAGGGGTTGTGCTGCCAACACAGTAGCAGGTGGTGCTGGAAAAAAAGCAGCAGAAATTGGAGGGGCAAAATGGGCCTGAGAGAGAGAGGGATGAAGGGGAGGCAGCAGAGCAACAGGGGAAGGATGTGAAGCAATAGAAGAGGGTGGAGAAGAGGGCTGGAGTATGCTGTATTGCAGACAGGCTGAGAGCGGGGTCTGGTCGGGTGGCTCTGCAGTCTGTACTGTTAAATGGGTCATGTCCGCAGATGCTTGCTCTTGAAGATGCTGCTGCTGCATGTGCTGCTGGGCCTGGAGTTGAAGAAATCTGTACTTCTCAATCTCATCATCAGTAAAGGTGATTGGTTGCTCTGAAAGGGGAGGGGTTGTACGTTTTGGACAATGAATCCCTGCAATTTTCGCATTGTCCTCTTGGCGCCTAATGTCGAGTTTTTGTGACAAAGTCTTGTCTGGATTCAGAGCTAAAGTAGCACAGGTTTCTGTTGATCTATCTCCCATGGCAATTTCATGACAAGCTTGGACTTTACTGGCATTTTGAACATCTGGGTGTCGTAAGTGTTCTGGAGTATTACTATCAATTTGAGGTATAACTTGTGAATTTGATGGAACAGCTGAACATGTTTGAACCTGGTTATTAATACTGGCACTTGCATCTTTATTAACCCTTATTTTTCTCGCCCCTTTCTTAATAGAGGGCAATTTACCAATTAGTGGAAACAAGAGAGCGACATTTGCTTTCTTTACTTTAGGATCCTTCTCAACCAACTGGTCTGTCGGGATTGGGTTGGATTTGTCTGTTACATCATCTGTCCCAACACCTGATTGTAAGGATGTAGTCTGAGCTGCATGGTTGCTTGTAGCTAATGGGGGTGAATGGCTTCTTTTTCTAAGAAAAGAATCAGAGGATTTGGTCTTGATCAATCTCTCGGATGGCCATCCAGAATGACTGCAGTGTTTCTTGCTCTGTCCAGTAGGAGATGGCCTAATTTGGGAATTAGACAGCCAGTCACCACTAAGATCAGAGATGCTAGTGCTACTAGAGAAACTGGGGCTACGAATGGACACTGGCTTGTTATACCACCTGTCTTCACTTCTCTCAGGACTTGACCAAGGAAGTTCTTCTCTCTGCCGGTGCCTCCTACTTACAGGGCTAAGCCTTTCATACCACCAGTCCCTGACATCCGTTTCAGGTTCAGGACTGTCATAGACTCTATAAAACAACTGTCTTCCTGTATGTTGAATTTTGTGCTCTCTGTATTTATGCTCCTCAAACCTTTTGTGCCTTCTGATGCTGTACCTCTCATACTGATTTGGGCTGTTACAAACTGTTGAGTACTTTCGTTTATTGTAGACATAAGAGTTTGTGTAATCCCAGCTTTCCCCTGTATGTTCCAAGTCTCTGCATGGACTATAACTGTAGTGAGGATCATTGTAAGAGGAACTTCTAATGCAAGGCCTGGACTGACTGTACTCCTTTCTCAAAGGGTACAGATAGTTTGATCTTGGTGAGGTAGAGCATCTCCCCGTGTGGTAGACAGGCCATTCCCCATCTGAGTTCAAGTCTGACAGGCCACCCCATGACCCAGATTTTTCACTGGTGGGAGTTGAAGCTACATCTCTCTTTGAATCGTATGTGTCGTCATACCAGCGATAATTATCCTCTCTTTCTGTCGTGTTGTGAAAAGAATACGGCAAAGGCCTTCTCCTTACCAAGCGCAGCGCTGACACAAGCCCTCTCATCGTTTGACATTTCTTCCTTTTACGTACTGGGGTGGAAAGCGAGCTTACAACAATGCTTTTGAGGCTGTGCTCTGGGGTGTCACTTTCATTTGAAGTCTCATCTCTCACTGATCTTTTCCTCTTCCCCAGCTTGTGCCTCCTTTCAGTGCACGCTTGCTTGTTTTGTGGTGTGTCAGTTGGAGTGCTTTGGAATTCAAAGTGTCCTCTAGCTTCTGTCTGCGAGCAGGTTTTGAATGCGCAGCCCGCTTGCTGGATCCTGACAGCATCTAATTTACGCCTACGTTTTTCCCCCTTTCTCCTGTGTTTGTGTCTCTTTGGTTTTAAAATGCCTAATTTAACTCCAGAAACATCCTGTGTTTGTGGCCTAGCTCTGTCATTCTGGCCTGCAAGCTTGTCGACAACAGCAAAATCTATCTCCTCAGCCTTTGTGCTTTTGACTTTGCCCTGCTTGTGTTTAAAATAGTAGTTTAGAAGGTTACCGCTATAAGAGACGTGTGGCTCGTGGGACGTGTATTGCACCATCTCAAAGGGCCATTTTGTCACAATTCCATTCTTGCCAACTACATTAAGGAAAGAACCTGTATTTTCATCCTTACACACTTTGTGTATGTTATACTCTTCCCTCTGTTTTTCAGATATACAGTTCTTCTCATTTTGCATAATACCCTGTTCGCTGCTTTTCTGCGTATGGTGGTGTGAGCCTTTGTGTATTTGAGGTTGGCCTTGGGCCACGGTGCCCTGTCCATCTGTGTAAACAGTAGGGCTGGGGCACTTGAGGCATTCTCTCTCCTCTGATCCCCCATAAGCCCCCTCCGCCCTGGGCCTCTGCTCCCCATCAAGCAATCTGTCCTCTGAACCAGCTGGTTTCCAGTCTGCTCCAGGACTTTGTGTGTCAGGACACCCCAGCTTCTCTGGCTCACTGGTGCTATAGTTTGCCTGAATTTCAGGGCTTTCCACATGTTCTGCTTGTGCTTCCATTTGCAGTGTTTGAGAGTCTCCATCTGCCCATCCCGGAGTTGGTGGATCATGGGATAGATCGTGGTCATCATTGCTTGGGGTTCTGGGTGAGCTCGAGCAGGACCAGAGGGCCTCTAAGGCGAGTCTGTGTCTATGGCGCTGGAGCTCTTGATAGTCACTGGCCTCCTCAAGTCCATCACTGAACACAGATGCACAGGAGTCAAGCTTCATTTGAGCTCGCCTGGAAAAACAGAACGAGACCCCTGCCCTGGGGCTCCGGTGTCCAGCAGAGGATTTTGTCTGTAAGGGTTGCTTTTCATGACATAGCTGCTGATGTGTGGGTATACGAGAAGAGGACAAGCCCTTCAAAGAGACATTTGTGGAGATGGGAGTTGAGTCTTGGATTGAAGATGCTGTTGGTTTTGTATCAATCTTGCTACTGCTGGCCAAGGGGGTTTTCACTTGATCCTTATCCTTGTTTGGAGACCTTAACTTTGGACCTTTCCGGTCATCACTGTTGGCAAGAACAGAAGACTGGTATTAGGTAAAGCTGAAAGATCTCATTTCTTTTTAAATCGAATGCATTATGTTAGATTAATATTGTAAAAATATAATGTTTCACCTGTCTCTTTGCTGTTTAAGCTGTGCAAGCTGGTGCAGTCGTTTCAGAGCTCTCTTCTGCTTTTTCTCATCCTTCCAGGACTTGGAGGAGACATTCCTTGCAAATTCTCTTTGCTTCAACTCTTTCAGCCTCTGTCAGACAAAACAGGCATAAAGAGACGAGAAAGTCTGAAAACATTTCCATGAAAAGGCTTTCCATGAAAATAACATTTGTTTGGCTTGGATAAAGGCCCTAAAGAAGGAAAGTCTGGAGGAAACCTGGGGTTCAAACTGGAGCAGAACAATCTTAAATCGCCTTACGACACCTTTGATTTGAAAGAGAAACAAAAACATCTCTTTCTAACACTTCTGTTAATAGAGACTGTACAGTCCATCAGTTTTCCACATAAAAGGCTCCTTTGAAATGGCACAGACCACACAGATGGATGCCTGTCTATTTATCACTTCATCCCTTTAGGGCAGGGAAGAAAAAAATCGAAACAAAGTAAACAGAAAATCAGCAAAGCCAAAATACAATCACAAAACAATAAAAGTGTCAGTGGTGCCTGAATTTGTTCAGCAGACATGAATGGAAAGTCACATGAACACAGCCAAACACTTTTGACTTCACTCAGTAGGGAAATAAAAGGGAAAACTATATTTGTCTTGACTTGTGGGAGGCAATGAAAATGTGACTCATTGCATCCCCTACCTCCCTTCTCTAAGACCACTATATTCCCCTTATACTTTCAGTACACAGATGTTTAATTTGATCAGGTAATAAAAACACTTACTGTATACATAAAAGAAAGCAATAACACTCAGTTGTCTTTAATTGGTATCAGCCAAAATGTGGAATGAGTTTTCAGTGGTGTGGTGTCAAACTCAAAGCACCTTAGTCTTTCAGAAACACTTTTATTTTTATGATTACTTTAACACACCATACCAAGATTTTGTTGGTGGGTGTGAAGGGAGTGCCAAGAGGAGGACAGCATGGTGACAAGCACTGACAGGAAAAAAAGACTGTCTGTGAGAAGTTAGCAAGCTATCTCCCAACAGAGCCCGCTGACTTTACACAGCAAAACACACTAATGATGCCTGCTTCAAGAGAGCTGCTCAGAAGAAATTTAAAGAATATACACACCAGTGGAAACACAAAAATGTCAGGGTATACTCCACTTTCCAAAAACAAGAACATTGATACAGTGGACGAGCAAACTAACACTTCAGTAAAAAAAAATACAAATTTCAGATAAACAGAAATGTGACTTCCAACCTCTTTGTTAATTCAATTTAAATCATTCCCTTTCTTTCATAAGCTAATTGCTGATGTATCATTAAGAGAAACTCAATTCTTCTCATTTTGCAGTTGCATAATAAATTAATATATACAATACAATACTGTAAATAAGAAATTAAATGGCACATAGAGAAAATAAGAGACAGGATTTTCCTTGTCTTCAGATTCTGACCTGTCAAAACAAAGGCAGAATGTGGGTGCTGCTTTATTTAAAAGAAAACACTAATAATGCCTTATATATCCTGCATTGCAACCTAATTTCTACATAAGCACACTGCATTTAAAAACGTGAGATGAAGGTCAGAGGAATATAAATGCAATTTTATTTAAAAAAATTACTATACTATACTATACTAACTTGAGTGCCGTGCTGAAAAAGTGCCAAGATGCAATTGCGATTGGTTAAAGACATCCATCTAGCGTGTACTTGCATAAAAAACAATGGAAACCTGTGAAGTGGAATTCTGTGTGAACCTCTGGTCACCTACCCTAATCAAACACACCTGAAGCTGCTAATTAAGGTCTAACTAGGTATACTTGAAACTTCCAGGCAGGTGTATTGAGGCAAGTGAGAACTAAACTCTGCAGGTCACCGGCCCTCCAGGATCAAGTTTGATGACCCCTGCGCTATAGCATACACTAGTTATGAAAGTTTCTGATTGTGAAAGTGAAAGTGACTAATTCAGAAAGCACTACAGTATTTACAGAATTACTACTTTTCAGTAATAATTGAAGAAATTTGCCCTCTTGGATTTATTTTCCACCAGTGCATGTCTAAAGAAATTTGCTAAATCTTATAGCTTCTTAAAAACTCTAGGTCAGCTTTTTCTAATTAAGTGTTACTCCAGAAAGCACTGCTCTCTTTCTCTCTATCGATCTTTTTACAGCCTGGAAACATTATGATGTCTTTGACAGAATGAAATGTTTATGGTATAAATCTATTCCATGACTGATATGATTGATAAGGCACATTAAAGTATTTGCCGCTAATGTTGATGAGCATGTCTAAACGCTCTACTCATAATCAGCTCTGGATATTTTCATATTCATAATGCCTTAGATTTCGTCCTTCAGAAGATAATTTGAAATTTCAATAAAACATCTGCTTCATGAATAATTGACAGATAAGGAAGAACAATAGAACATTTGAACCATTCAAAGGACAATATATTTTAAACTGTCAAAAAGAACTAATGTCCTCTGATCATACTGACTGAACATGAATCAAAAACATTTTATTTAAAGATGCAAAAGAATCCTCAGATTTTTAAAACCTGTGTTACAGTAAGTACTACAGTTGGTCCTGTGGCTTAGACTGCAAATCACAAACACACACACACACACACGCTTTAACCCTGAATTGTGTAAGGATTAATGAGAATTGGAGGTGATGAGATGCTCTAATTGACCTTCGACCTCCAGTCCATTAAATCAATTCTGTTGTGTGCTAATGATCAAACACTGACGGGTTAGTCAATGTGAAAGAACAGAGGTTTGTCTGCATGCGATGTGCAGGGATAGACCCTTTAGCATATTATTGATGAAAATGTCTTTTCGCAACAATGTGAAAAAAGCCCATTAAGATACTTTTATAAACCTTTAACAGAAGTATAGCTTTTCTGTATCTTAATTCAAGACTAATGCAGCATTTTGTATCTCATATAATGTAGGGCCCTGCATCTCAAACACGCTAAGATTCACCAGTTGAGATAACAGACCTCAGGGTTTTATGTTGCTACTAAAAATCCTAATGTTAATAGACCTTAAAGGAATCCCATCAGTAGGGTGCACAGTAAAGAGCCTATATCAGAGATATAAAGGCACTATGGTGGAAACTACGACCGATGTGCAAGGCATTTTAAAGACAATAAAATGCTATGAATGGCACACAGCATAAGGTTTTCATTAGTTCTCTTTTTCATGGGTAACCCTCTGTAAAAAAACTAAAACTGGACGTGTTTATTGATGCTGGCCTGGTGGGATCTCACCAAACGAGCGACTGAACAAACAAAGAAAATAAAGAGGAGGAAAAAACATGCTCTGTTAACCATGTGTCCCTCTTCTTTTCTCTACTTCTCACTGGGACAAACTTGCACCACTTACAGTATTTTAAACAGTATTTTAAACAGTATTTTAGTGGAAAAACTGTATCTTACTCACTAACTAATTGTAGTCAAACACAAATGAAACATAAAATAAATGAAAATGAAATATAAAGGATGTGCAAATGTTCTATGTACATTATTAATGTTACACAAAGTGGTGATAGATTCTAAAAAAAATATGACCTGCAAAATATGGACAGGTGCAATGGAAATGCAGAGTTTTTGTTGCCATTTTTTTCATTATTCTTTGAGTGAATCAGCTGCTAAAACACTCCCCTTTGTCTGTCTATTTGTCTCTTCTACTCACTCTTATATTAAGAAACAAATCTCCAGGGTAGGTAGATACCGCCTTAATATACTGTCCTGTCTAGAGTTTCTGTCAACTTCCACATTATATCACAACCTTGAGCAAACACACACAGAGTTGAGTCATGATCACACTGTCCCACACTTCACTTTGCCAAAAAAATGAGTAATGCTGTACAAAAACAACATATGACCTGAATATCGAGCAGCATTCTATCTCTTTACAAACACATTAAACACACACATCGCTCAAAACGCTAACCAATTATTCATACACAAACACAGGTGCAATGGTAGTGGGAAATCTGGTCTGACAGCTGACACTGACTGTGAACTCGGGCTCACTGTAGATATTAGCAGATTTGCCATTTTAGCACTGGTACATGAGCAGGCTGTTCCCTAATTGGCTGAAACATCTCTGTCCACCTCGCAGAGCCCAGACATGGAGGTGTCACCTTGTAACACTTCACCCGGCACAGGCCTACAAAGAACTGGATTTCTGTCTGCTACTTTTTTTCATCGCAGTTCATCTTCTCCCTTCAGTTTGGGTCATGCAGACAGCTGTCATCTTTACAGGCTTCAACGCCAATCATGGCTGCCTTGTTCAGTCATGTAACTCCAATGCAAATTTTTTTTTTTCTTACAAAAGTAATGGTTAAATCCACTGTTTGCATACTTGGGTGGTATGTTTTCATATCAACAGTGAGATATTCTGGTACATCTTTTCTACTGCAAAATATCTGCGATATGATTTTAATAATCACCAAGCAGAAAACTACTGTTTACTTTTCAGTTCAGTTGAGCTGGCTTTGTTGATTATAATGATTAGTTTTGAAACCATGTGGCTAGCGCCCGGTGTTAACACGTTGTAGCTGTTGGTTGTTTGTGGCTGCCAAACAACATCGCAACTTGCCGTATTAATTCAGAATTCTGCTGATGTGCGTTCACACTGTCACGGGTATTCATGTTTTGGCCATTTTTCAGTGTTTTTTAAATGTGGCTCATTCAGTTAGATTTATACGTTACTACTGTTTTAAGTACTGAAACTGAATGTTCATTGATAACGAATTGTGTCACACTTTACATTAGGTGGCCATAACTACTTTGCACTTACATAAAAAATGAAGCATAAAATAATGTTTTTATTGTGTTGCAAAACACAATATTGTGCTGCTATTGAGGTGGCATACGAGTAAGGTTAGGGACAGGTTTGGAGGTGTGGGTAGGTTTAGGGGTGAGTTAAGGTGTAGGGGATGGGTCAACAGTGCATATTTAATTACATATAGGTATTTTTAAAAATATGAACACAATGTAAAGACATATATGTGCACAATAAGTGCATTGTACCAAATTATTATTTTTAATTTAAGTACATAGTAGTTAAGGCCACATAATATAAAGTGGGACCCAATCATCTTATATTTTTGGTTCTACAGTGGTAACTACAGTGTCATAATATATTTTTAATAGATTATTTTTTATTTTTTTATTTTTTTAAATATATACTTTTCTTAAGATGTCTTAATGATGGAACTGTTATTACGAACAGGCAGCTTTTTTCTTCACTTGACTAATGGGGATTGTTGTGGATTACCAGGATGTTTTTATCAACAGTTTGAACTCTTATTCTGACGGCACCCATTCACTGTAGAGGATCCATTGATGAGCAGGTTATTTAATGCCAAATTTCTCCAAATCCGTTCCTATGGAGAATCAAACTCATCCTGAGGATGAGTCAACTGTCAGCAAATTAATTTAATTTCTAAACTATTCTGTTAACATCCAAATTAGTATCTGCAAAACCATCAGTATCTGCAAACCCTGAACATTTTCATTCATACCATTCACCATTCACAATCTGCTAAGTCTAACCAAGAGCTATCCGAAAAACAACAGAGTATGCATACGTCTGTGTGTGTGTGGTCCTTCTGTATGCTCCAGTTTCTCTGGTTTAATCTGCCGTATTGTGACAGGCCTCTCTGGACCTCCTGAGCCACTGAGCACAGGTGAGCAACATTAGTCAGCCAGCCTCCCAGTCTAAAACCTGACACAACAAACAGGTGGGACTGCCTCTCTCTCTTTTACACACATACACCTAGACGAGAAAAAAAAAATCAAGCAGCGTTAAGAAACAGAGAATATTCTCTGCATAATGAAGCATTGAAACGGAATAGACTGCGCACCTGTGTCTGTGTGCGTCTGCGAATATGTGTGTGAGTTGTCTAACACTGTTCCATCTGTCTGTTCTTCCCCTCAGGTATAGCTGGTCCTCTGATGCTTTCAAAATGAGTCATATCTCCCCCTCTCCCTTTCTAACTCGGTTTCTTTTTTTAACACTGTGCTCTCTTGTACCTTTATCGGGATGTGGCAGGTGGAGATGAATAGAGCCTCAGCTGGGCTGCGGAGACCCTGGAGAGCTCCAGGCGTTTGACAAGGGCAGAAGACAATAAGAGCCTACTCATCCTGGCAGTCTACAGAGAGAGCAGCGCGCCGCTTCCTCGTTCTCCCACTCATCCCATATAGTGCACTGCATTGAGGAACAGGCAGTCCCCTTCTCTCCATCTTCTTGCAGCCCACGAAACAACTTCTTTACTTTGTCTTTGTCACTGAGCAGGGTCAGTTTGCTAACACTATCCTCCTACACCTACTCCTCTTAGGGAAGACCGAGAGACCAAGAGAGACACGGTGTACAGCTCATTCTCCTAGGGATGTCAACAGGAAACAGAATCATTGATAGGGAGTGATGAATGCGTTATTGTGGTTAAAGGCTCATTGTGAAAAGTTTAGCTGCTTTAGGGTTTTCTGTAGAACTGTAGAAACCGGTTTATGTGTGAACAGACCCTAATTCAACCCAAAGAAGACTGACAAATGTTTAATGATTTTGAAATAAACCAAAAGTACATTGACTAGTAAATCCAATTTACATAATATATTTAATTGCTATGGCACTGAATAGCCATTATCTTATTATCCTAATTGGGAGCTTATACTATGCAAATACTGATATTGATGATTAATGATTAATGAATGATTAATTATGATTAACGTTTTGAATGAATCAGCATATCAGATCATTGATTTGAATCAATAGGCAGCTTTATTAATGACTGCATGATGCACAGTCACATTGTTAATGACAAAACATTCCATTATAAAAGTGGTTTTATGGTAACACTTTAGAATAGATGACATATGTTAACTATTAACTATAACTTTTCCCTCAATAAATTATTTGCTGCATATTAAAAGTTAGTAAGGTAGTTGTTAAGTTTAGGTATTGGGTAGGATTAGGGATGCTAATAAGCAACTAATAGGTGTAACCATTAAATAAAGTGTTACCAGTTTTAAATATAAAAATAAAAAGGCTGAATTTATTTAATCAAAAACATATACTAAAATCTTACAAAATAACTGGTTTAAAATATATAAAAATGTAATTTATTCCTGAAGCTCAATTTTCAGCAACAATTACTCCACTTTTCAGTGTCATGATTGTTTAGAAATCACTTTAATATGCTAATACATGTCAACCGGCTGGTTAATCAACCATGTCTGTTTAATATTGTAACATGTTATTTTGATTCCAGGAATAAGAAGAATACATATAGTGCAATGTAAGTGGGTTAATAAACACAGAGGGAGTCAAAACAACGTAGCAGAACTTTAAGGACAGAGCAAACAGAATGGGCTTTTAAACACATGATAATGAGGGGCAGATAGGTGTGGGAAATTAATCAATAATCATACAAAACAAGAAAGGACACATGAGTAAATAAGGAGAAAAGGGTACCAAATGAGAAACAAGAAAATGAACACAAAATAAACGGAATATGTAACACATACTGACTATGAAAAACTTTGCAACTTATTCTACTAACCCTAAACATATCCTAACAGTCTACTCTAAAAGTTAGTAGACAGCAACTAAAGTGACTAAAGTTGTGCTTGTAGATGAAGAACGTAGATCGTGTTTTGACCATTTTGAATCTGATCAGGAAAGTAGGCTAGGGGAAAGAGTTATAAGCGAATTCTAAATGTAAGAGTAAATGTAAATGTAAATGAATAAGAGCATTCTAAATGGCTGATTTAAGTATTCCTATCTGGATATCTTCATGTAATTCACACAAGCAGCACAATACTGGTTCAATATATTGTTCAATATTGGAACAACAAAGAAAGCTGATCCGGGAACTTGTCCTACTTGTGTACAGTAGATCCCATTGACCTGCACCCATAATAGTGCTGTTTCTGCGGTATACAAAACTTTTACTCAGCATTCAGTGAGTGTTAGTAAAGCGTTCTACTTATTTAACCATGTAACAAAGACAGATAACATGCCACTTTGCCCGTTAAAGATTACTAATGGCTGTGCATTACCTCTGCTCTGCTGTGTGGCATCGATTCAGCACGTTCCCTCATTTCCAAATCCACAGCTGCCTGATGAAAAACCTACCACCTATATTACGCCACCTTCAGCGCAAACAGTCTCTGCTGGGAGTCTGCGCCAATCACACTCAGCCTAATCTCATCACCGCTGATTCTGTGGCCAACTGCAGTTGGTGCAGAGAGGCAGCGATAAGCCTGAGGCATTTACTTGAAAAGAAAATGAAAAACTCCCTCTCTTTCTCCCTTCTCTCTGCACGAACCATCTCCATGGACAGCTTCGTGCCGAGCGGGAGCATTTTGCTCAGGAGGACATTTAATAAAATTCCTGGAAATATGATAAAACCCCATGCACGAGAAGCACCTATCTAGCAATTTGGAATTCAAACTAAAGATTACAGACTGCCTACTGAAACAATGTATCCTCCGCAAACAGCCGTGAGCAAAGGAACTATGTAATCCTTGGCCGGTGTTTCCACTTAACGTTGATTATAAACCGTCACTCTCATTCACCCCAGGAGGAAAACATCAACGTGTGGATTATCCTCAACCCAATCTGCACGTTCACAAGCAGATAATCCACCAAAGACACTTCCAATATCCTGCGCCTGTCTGATGCACACCGTGCACGGGACTCATGGGTTGAGTGTTAGCATTGGGCCGCAGGCAAACAGCTGTCTGCTAAAACTCCTTTAGACCCTCTTCAGCAGCTCGTAAGATGACAGGCTGTCAGGTTACGTGATCTGTAACATTTGTTTGCTCCGTATATGTTTGAATGCTGTAATAAGTCAGTGCGTAAGGTGCCTGAGAGGATCAGGAAAGGAGACCCTTTGAAGCTGAGAGGATGTGAGGGCATGAGAGGGAGGAGAGGAGATTTGGAACCGGATATTGCAGGAAGGTGCAGTAAGGAGCTTTCATCCATATAGAAGTTGTTTCTCCTGCTGTACACACAAACACACAGGCTGATGGGGAGACTGGGTAGTGCTGGAACACATTTTGTTTGCAATGTCTGTTACTAAGTGTTTTTGTGTTGTGTGTGTCAAGTACTCATTCTTGCAGTATATGATGCTGAAATAAAAGTTTGGGTTTGCTTTGAAGTACAAACCCCTTAACTGTCACCCCGTCCCCTCATCGGGACACCTACTTACTATTACTTACTATTACTATTTACTTCACTATATTGAATCTAATCATGACAAATATATGTTTATTGTTGGAAAGTACTAAGCCTCCGAAACAGATATTTTACAACTTATTTGTTAACACCTGAACAATCACTCACAGTTCTGAAAACAATACGGTGAACAATCCGAACATGCATTTGTATAATCCATGAATGAAAACATGTTGTAATATGGTTTTGATGTACAATTTCCATGGTAATGAAATGCTTGATTTTAAAATGGTTAAAATTTCAAATGATGATTTCAAGTGATATATAGTTATATTTTTAGTTGGTAATTAGCATTTTTTTTCTTATTATTTCTAAAGCGTGAAAAAGCGAAAAAGACAATTAAGAAGACTTTCTGTGACAGAGGTCTAAACTCCAGTTATGATATAAATTAATTTATTACTTTTCCAATATAACTATTTAAAAATAATATTACTTTTATTCAGCAAGGTCACATTCACAATTGATCAAAAGTGACGGTAAGTAATTAGGTACTTTTCTAGTTCAACTATTTCACTGACTTTATAAAACACTTTTTTGCGAAACAAAACATAATTCTCTATGTAACACAAAAAAATCTAACAGGAATTAATATTATGGCAAATGTTTGCTTTTAAAATTTTACATGCTGTTGTGCAAATCAAATAGAGAACAGTTGGAAATTATAGGCAATTAACAAGACACCCCCAATAAAGACCTCCATGGGTTAATAAATTTGATTTCCACCAGTGGCGATTTCTTTAAGACTGAAAGGGAAGCTCAGCTTCCCCTATAATGTCACAAAATAAATGTCAAATTATGTACTATTGTTTTAACATTTTATTGACTAAAAATGCGTTTTAAAAAACGTTCAAGACGAGTTCGTTCAGAATCAGTTAGATATAGCAGGTCGGCTGACTTGATTTTCTTCTCATACATTCCCGTAACGTCACAGTGCATTTCCTCATTGAAGCCCAGCGTCCATGGACTTCAATGCGGCTACTTTGAATGTTTTTTTTCAGTGCTTTGAAACTAGACAGTTATTGGATAAACGCTGCGATTATGTCCCGCCCACGGACGCTCAGCGTCTCTGAGGGTGAATGAGGAGCAAATGAGGAGTGGGCTTGCCTGGACTCCGAGCTTCTGCGTGATGATTGGAGGGTCTGTCGAA
>JAUMHI010000058.1:11355123-11373724 GCA_032359435.1 Enteromius unitaeniatus | reverse complement strand
ACATCCAGTTTTTTATATCAGCTATGCATTCCTTTAGTTTTTCAATTTGGTGTGTTTCACCTGGCTGAGAAGAAATAAATTTTTTTCAATGCATTTTCAAAAAGAAATGTCTATTGAGTGGAGCTTAAACACATATGTGAACCCTAGCACATTTTATTACGTTTATATAGGTACATATTGCTGTGTTTTAATCGTGTTAAATATCCGGGGACTGCCACTAAATATTAATGCTATATCACATCAAATCCAACCCTAAACCTACCCGATAGCGTTAACAAGTGCAAAACTGATATAAAAGGTGTCATTTCAACTTTCTTTTATGCAGATTTGAACTGTTTTGTCGAACTGTAGCTTCACAGAACTTGAAAAACCAGAACTTCTCTCCTCTCAAGTACATTTCTATTCTCCGTGAGTGACCGAACAAACCTACAGTCTATGCAAACCCATAGATACGAAGCTGGATATGTATGGTTCTAACATTTAAAAGCGTATTTTTAAAAAATATGCCAATATATTAATATTGTTTTGAAGTCACATGACGCTTTAAGCAAAACTCTGTAAATCTGTATGAAAGGGAATAAAAGGTTTTATAGTTTTACTGCCTCTAGTGTTCATTTATTTTGGAAACTGCAGTGATATGTACTTATTGGTACGTATTTCATCTAAAAAGTGCACCCAGCTATGTTTATGCCATGAGACTAGGTAGTTTATTACCCAACCCTTATTCATTCATTTGTTTTCCACAGTCAACATATGCATGTTTGAGTCATTTAACAAAAAAAAAACGTCACTTTAATATGGTTTGCAAATATTGACTGATTCAAGGCACAATTCTGTTGATCTGATAGCTGAAGATAATCTCAGAAGCACATTTAAGTATGTATTGTATACATACACCTTTCACTGACCTCTTCATTTACTCATCAGACCCAAAGAAATGAAGCTTGCCCTTATCACTGAAGTTAACCAGTTCTACTCTTTCCATACAACATTTTCCATAGTCTAGATATTTTATTCTTTTTGATTTTGAAAGATTTTGTTAGTGCAGAGTGAGCTTTCAGTCCAACTTCTCTTAAATTCTGAGACACTGTATGCCGAGACAGATCCTTACCCTGTTAATCGCTGAACTGGCAAGCAATTCCAGCTGCAGTATTGAACTGGTTTTACCCCATCCTGTCCACTCGTGCGTTTGTCTTTCACGAAGGACCTGCCTTTTTGGGGAACTTGAATGGGTTAGTGACAACGTAAAGATGCAATACTTGAGAAATTACAGATTTGGAACTATGTACCAACTTCATCCCTTTGGCCTTCCTCCAGACACCCTCGTGTTGCAGGGTTTTAACATTTCAATAGCTTTTTAAGAGCGGCCTGCCATCTTGCAATCTCAGTGAAAACTGTGCTGCCAGTTAAATAGGGTTTGTAGCATAATTAGAGGTAGCAAATTAACATCAATAACTGGGATTTACCGTAAATGATTTTATACTATGCTTTAAAATACAATTCATTTATAAAATATGCTTAAAAACTGCCCTTCTACTGCTGTTATGATAACTTCAAATAGGACTAAGCAATGACCTTGAAATTTATGATATTGTAACTTTTCTCTCTCTTTTGGAATGTGGAAGTCTCGGCCAACTGGAACGGTCTCTGGTTTCTAGTCACATTTACATATTTTGATAGCTGATAATATGACGTGAAACCTATTAACATGGTTTTAAAAAGCATATGGCATCATAGTTTCATTACTTTACAGTGTCGCAATGTAGTCTTTTTGTAGTAAAGGACCTGTCATAGTTTAATTCAATCAGTCTTCTTTAGTTAACCAGGAAATCACTCACTGAGATTAAAATCTCTTTTCCAGGAGGTCAAGAGAGGATAATAATGTCAGACATATAATTCGTGATAATATCACATGAACTGACGTGAGGTTAGCTGCATTGAAAAAAGAGAAGCACACATGTGCATATACAGCTCCCGGTATTATTTTATTACATTATTTTAACATGTTATTTTATTATTTCACACACAGTATTTTAACTTAAGTGCTGGAAGCCATGCATACAGTATTTAGCAGATTTACAAATTTAGCAAAACAAGTACTTTAAAGGGATTCCTTAGCTTATTAGCGTTACTGTGGTAGCCAACAACAGTACACCTTAACCTTGTTGAAATTATATTGAAAAAGTTTCAGTTCAGTCAACCTTTTTTACCCCATTTTATAGGGATGTAACGGTATTAAAATTTCACGGTATGGTAATACCTCGGTATGAATGGCACGGTACGGTATTTATTGAATCATTTACATAAAAAAACAAAACTAATTAAGAGGCTCAAAAAAAGTGCCAGAAGTGTTTATTAAACAGTTTACATGAACACTGAACATATCAATGGCACACACATTAGCCATCTATCTGTAAACTTTGAAACAGGAACAAAAAATTATTCAACCTTCCACACATCTGATTTAAAACCCGCTTTAGATTGCTAGATGACATTATATATCAATTTGCATATTCATTATATGAGTGACTCATATTATCTTGCTTCTCTGGGGTACATAATGTTATTCAATGCACCTTAATTCTCAATATAACCGTTTTCACTGATATTTTTAATGGTTTCTGTTTTTCTGTTTCAGAAAAACTGAATGAATATGAAATAGTGACTGAAATGCACGCCATTATAAGGCCTACAGAACTAGCTCTACCTTACAAGATGTTAATCTAGATTAAAATCCTTATTTATAATCGTTTATAGTTATATTTATAATTCGTAATAATGAAACCAAGTACACATAAGATATAAACAATGGCTATGCTGTAAAATAGAATTAGAAGCAACATAATATCTATTTGAACTGAAAGCCTTGCTCCTCTCAGACGCTCGCTGAACAGAACAGATGCAGAGAAAAGGAGCTTGCGCGGCAGTACCGGAGACCTGCTGAGGAAAATTGAGTTAGAATCAATCATCGGTTACTCAGGAAAAAGGTCTGTACTGTGAATAATTTTGATTACTGTAAACCTCGGCAAAACCTTATTTTACCATGTGCAATGTATTGCTAGATCAACATCTTTGTTGACTCTGGAACAACATTGTGATTAACCAATCAGATTTGAAGAACCAGTTTATGTTTTTTTTGTGAAGTTTAGACCTATAATCAGTGTTTGGTGCTTGTACATCAGCATCATTTATCATTTCCTCTGATTTTAGGGATTACTCATGGTTAAAGTTTATATGTAGGGATATGGTCAAGACTAAAATTTTGGATTAAAATGTTTTTCCAGGGTCAACAAAATATGTTGACCTAGAAAAACATCTAAGCAAAATCTAGAAGTGCACAAAAAAAAAATGGGAAAAAATGGTTGAAAAATATTGTGTTTGTCATGTATTTGTACCGTTCAGGAGATGACTCTCCTTTCCGGAAGACAGTCGATCGGCTGTGGAAAAAGCAATTGACAAAACCATCTGTTAGAGGAAAGTTTCTCAGGAATCTGGTATGTGTTTGTTAAATTCCCGATTAATAGCACACTTTCAGCTGCAGCTGCTGTTTGGTTCAATAACTCTTTCATTCGATTTTTCTCTTTTTGTTACTCGTACATATACAAACACCAAACCAATCCACATTGCATTGTTTTCCACATAAAAGACTTGAGGCTAGTTTATTTCTGAACAGCTCTAAGAAGTTAAAAACAGTTGAGTCCTAGTACATCTTAATGCAGCAATAAAACATTTGTAGCCATGCTAAACCAAGCCTTGATTCTTTCCCTCCTCGCTAGAGCGTGAAACAGGATTTGTAGGGCTTGCAACTAATTAAAAACAAGTGCACTTCTTTCATTAGTACTTCTCAGTTTAAAAGCCCCTTATAAGTAAGCATATTTAATAGTTTTCCAGCCAAATGCAGGACATTAAAAGAATATGAACCTGACAAATGGTTCATATTGGTTCAGGAAATCCTCAAGAATTCAGTTACTACAACAAAACAGTATTTTTAATAATTTCCTGTAATTTTATGGTAATAGTTTCATATAGTCAGAGTGAATAATAGATGTCAGATTTTGCAGAATATATTGTTATGGCACTTTGCTATTACAAGGAACACGAGAACACTTAATAATGGTTCTAACGCTACAGTTTGTTACAACATTTGCGGTGACATCATGCTTTCTTGGGGAAGGAAACGGAACGGAGGCTGTCAGATGTTTCTGTGATTACTTAGCGATACATCCCTCATCTGGCTTGGCACGTGTGCAGGGGAAGTTCGGTGCTTTTGCATCACTTCTGCATGGATCTGCTGGTTTTTAGATGCGTGAGAGCGATGAGGAGATGTTGTTTCTCTGATTACTGAAGGGCTGTGAGAGAAGCAGAGCTCCTGAGAGACAATCACACACACACAGATGCAGCGCTTCAGCATGTTACATTGCTGTGCAGTGAGGCAATGAAAGACAAGAACCCTCACAGCCAGGTTTCAGAGCGGCAATTCACTCATCAGTTTAAAAACAGGCGGATTTGAGACGCCCTAAGAGGACAAGAAAAGATGTAATTAGGTTTTTTTCCCTGTTCCTTGTGGACTTGTATTGTTCTGATTGGCTGATCTCCATAGCTATAGCAATGTAGTTGTTGGATTTTGCATTTATCCGTTCATCCATCTATCTATCTATCTATCTATCTTTCTATCTATCTATCTATCTATCTATCTATGTATATATCTATGTATCTAAGTATCTACAGTATCATGTTTAAGTACAAATGTGTAACAGGACATTGATAACAACACTTTTGGTAAAGAAAGTACAAATGTGTAACAGGACTAACATCACTTTTTGGTAAATAAAGGGTTACACTTCATATTAAATAGACAATTGCTATGGATTTAGCGTGTAATTACTCTGATGTCACACAGCAGCAGGCAGTAAATTAGGCTTTTACATATAAATTGTGGTTGTAGTCCAGAATGTTACACTTTATATTAAGTGGGCAGTTCCTGAGGAGTTACCATGTAAATACACTGGTATTACAGAGGTGCACCAACTCCACCCACTTTACATATCCCTAAACCTAACCAACTACACCCCCTGATCACCCCCTGTTCCAGTTACTCTTATACATATTGCTGTTGCAAAATGTAGCTATGTAATTCCTGTTACGATTAATCAGATCCAAAATTCTAATTATTTATATACAATATCTAAATTATATAATTTATAATTATAAATGATATACTGTATTATCTAAACAAAAACTTTTTGTATGAATGTCTCCTCCATGAGCACAAAAATTCAAGTTATAATCTATAGGCCAGTCTATTTTATAAGTCATATTGATGACATATTGATACATTACTATGATATCCGTCATAAAATAGCATTATTTATTACATTTTATAGAAAGATGAGTAATTTTAACCTATTACACTAGGAAAACAAAATGTTTGGTCACAATTGATTAAACAGAACCAATAATGACATGCTAATTTCTCTGTAACAAAGTACTGATGTGAAACACGGTTGAAAATCTCGTGATGGATTATGGAATATTACGGATGTTCGTGCTGAGCTGGCATCATTCATCTCTGACTCATTGACTTTGACTAACAGGAACAGACACATCTGCACAGCGAACAAGTGTGCAGTCATCTGTGGTTTGATCGGAGCCATGTTTGCACTGAGATGAAATCCATCGCAACAACATGTGTAATTACTTTCCTCCCTCCCTCTCTTTCTGTCTTTGGTGTAGCTGTCACTGAGCTGTCCTTCACAACTAGTTACGCAACTCTCTTTCTGTATCTCTCCCTCTCTGCTTCACACACTTGGATTTCATGTAACTGTACATATGAAATGTTTCATTAGTGTATAGTTTTCCATGTTTCATTTTTAGACTGTGCTGTAATGATGCAGCAGCAGGCTTATGATGAATAAGACATGTAAAGTTGAAGGATGAAAAGAGTTTAATGGCTCTGTATGCCACTCTTTGTTAGAAGACCAGTTTGTCTGACAGTACACAGGATAATAGCAATGCACATTCAGTGTTATCTGCTGCTTGAAATGCTAGGGAACGTGTTTAATCTCAGATGCCACACAGATGGGCACCGAACAGTCTGAGATCCTGGCACCAGTGAGGACATCCTCAGCTCTCCCTTACATCATCTACTGCTCCCATCAGTCTCTCCATCAGTTTCCTTTAGAAGAATGATTGGCTTTTCTCTTTTAATCTGTTTTTGCTTTTTTAACCCTGAATTATTGTAAATAATGTGATGACTTTTCTATATATATATATATAAAGCATCAAGATGTCAAGACTAATAATTTGAACTAATTGCTTATTAGCATGCATATTACTCATATTACTGTTTGATCCCTCAATCCTAATGCATACCTAAACTTAACAACCACCTTACTAACTGTTAATTATTAAATTAGGAGTTTATTTAGGAAAAAATCTTAGTTAATAGTGAATATGTGTTCCCTAATTCAATGTGTTACTAGAAATCATTACTTTTAATAACAATCAAACTTTTAAATGGTTAAATTGTTTAACGTAACATGATTTATTTTGTTCTGTTTATGAAACACAAATAATAAATAATTTATTCCTGTGATGGTATGAACAGTTCTTACTTATTTGGTGCTTCAAAATCATGTTATTTAAAAAAACGTAAGCTGCTTAGTATTTCTCTGTGATGTTAAAAAGTGTATATTTATGTGGAAACTGTTTTCAACTAAAAGAACAGTATTTATTTGAAACAGAAATCTTCTGTAAAACTATAAATGCTCTTAATGTAACATTTGATCAATTTTAATAGGCATATGTCCTTGCTAAATAAAACTTCTTTAAACAATAAAAAATAAAAATCCCCCATTTTAAAAGGTAGTGTGAAAGAGTTTTAAAAGTTCATATACATCAATGAATGTTCAATAGACAAAAGAACTCAGAAATCACCTAATTATTCATATTAAGCAAACTGCAAACAGACGTGACTCATGAAACCATTCATGAAGCAGTCTATTTGATCTTGCTTTGCTTGTTAGATTCTAGACTCTAGATTGGCTAGATTTTTATTCTAAAAGAAAAAGTGCATTAGAATTATCTGCAACAAATAAAGGTAAATTGTTCTAAACACAACTCTTTTCGGGTGAAACACCTTCCCAGATGTGATATCAGTTACCAGAACAAACACGGCTCAAACGACTCAAGAGACTACCTGGGGGAAGATTAGTGATCTATTTTGCAAATGTTTTTCCAAATGTTGTGTTGATCATAAATAGCTATTTCTGAGCATATAAATGAACAGTTACTCTAACAGTTTGCTGTAATTTGAGTGTCGTCAGACACAAGAATCAACTGGAGACTATTTGGGGGCAAAAACAATTTAATAAAAGCAAAATGTAGCCGAGTGGTCTGTTTGACCAAGCACACCATAGTTTCTATGCACATTATAATGTTCATAGACTCTCTGTTGAAGGTAGTAATGGCTTTGTATGCTGTAGGGAAAGAGTTAAGTCACTATTCCTTTGATTTCTGCATTCGTTCCTGCTTCTCCCGTCTAATGTGCTCGACCACCTGCTGTTGGAGTTTACCTGTTTATGTGCGTGGTCATATGAGTTGATGTGGTTGTCAAACTCCTGATGTTTATGGTACTGCTTGTCACATAGTTCACAATAGAAGTTAGCCTTTAAATCCCCCAGAGCTTTTGCAATGGCTTTCTCTTTCTTAGCGTAGTCCTAGAGAGAGAGAGAGCAAGGGAGTTAGTTATGCATGTTGATGCTATAAATTAGACAACTGCACATGATAATCACACCGTCCTTTTATAATACTAAATGGTTTGACTGATTGTTTCAAACCACAAAAGGAAATAATAACTGTAAATAATGACACATAAAATCAATTACGCTTTTTTATTTTTAGACTGTCCGAATTTGACCATCAAGAGCAGGCTATAAAGAATTTGATGAAATCAAACAAGTACGCCATTAAAGAATGTTTCAAATGGTTGATATTTTGCTGTAATTACAAGTTTCACAACTTTTATGAAGGTACTCAAATCTGCTGTAAAACTGCTCATTGTGATAAGACTGGCACTAATAGTTCTTGACCACTTAAACTTTTACCATCCTTCCTTTATATAAATCACTTTTTGAGGAATATTTAATAATTGTTTATCTCACTCTATTGTTTGTTTTGTATGCTTTATGTTTATTTGTATTTTATATCCGATATCACAAATTTCTATGTTTTGTACATTCTAAGAATAGGGAAATAAGAGAAGTAGAGAAGGGGATGATTTATCACGAGCAGAATAACTCAGTGCATTATGTGGTAAAACTATTTACACTACAAACCAGTGTGTTCATAATTAAGATAATACATTAAAATAATTTGACAAGTTTGCAATATCAAGCAGAAAAATAAGCTGTTTTGTACAGCTAAAAACAGCTGTGGATGAGACCGGAAGCCAGACCCATAAAATTACCAAATGGATGTTAAAAAATAGGTAGATATCATTAAATTATCATACAAAACCATTGTATCTCCTTCACAAGGTTTGAATTAAACTGCCTGATGCATAACCTTTTTGGATCTTAAAAATAAAAATCTCTTTAAGATGTCAATATTAAGATTCAAAAAGTGCCATCACATCAACACACACTAACCTCCAATTATTAAAGTTGTTTAGATATGACATTGATGGATCACTTGTAACATTCACTAATAACATGGAGTGCACACACACACAAATGGAATATAGGCCTAAATTCTTCCTCTAGGAATGCCATCTCTTTTCTGTAGCAAACTTCACATGAGATTCAGCTAGCTGGTAACTTCAAAGGCTCCTGCGATTAATTCGGTATCAAAAGTCTGCTTATACAGACCTCAGGGAGCGACATCAGCCATACAAACACATTGTGCAGACTGCGCCGGTACACACAGACACACATAAGCAAAGAGAACATCTCTCTGGAGCATCATTACAGGAGCTTTCCCATTATGACACACAGACAGCACAGCTCAACATATACTACAGGAAAACAGGTGGAAAAGGTCACTGTGTAGCAGCTCTTTAGCACTACACTGTTATTACGTTTCACAGATCAAGGACTCACTTTTGAGATGGTGTCGAATGAAAAGGGAGTATTCTTCTGCAGCACAGCACTGCAGCAGTTTAATAGAGCTTGTTAACAAGTTTCTACATGGAGAAAGTTGAAGTAATTGTGACAATAATACAGATCATGTGCCTCATAATTGGCCAGAGGGTCTCTGCATCACACAGCCCTGAAGCGGATCATGAATGAGGTGGATGTAATGCCGGTAATAGGCCATCAGGGATTTTGAGGCACACTTTTCTGCTCACAGAGTCCATCCGTGAGGAGAAACAACATGAGATGTCAAAGCAAAAGAACATCATGATTGACTGCTGACACTCTGGTTGCCACAATTGGCATATAAAATAGTGACACACACACACATATATATAGTTTGTGTGCACACTCATACAAAATTCTGTGGACGTTATGATTAAAAAAAAACTAAAAGAAATTAATATTTCTGCAAGGATGCTTTAAATTGATAAAAAGTGACAGAAAATACATTGATGTTACAAAAAAGTTATATTTAAAATAAATAATTGCTGGTCTGTTAAACTATTAATTTTTAATAAAAAATTTAACAAAATATTAAGCAAGACAACTGTTTTCAACATGGCTATTAATAAAAATCAGCAAATTAGAATGATTTCTGAATGATCATGTGACACTATAAAAACTGCTTCTGAAATTTCAACTCGGCCATCATGTTAAAACATCACATTTTAAAATAAATTCAAATAAAAAACACTTTTTAAAAATGCTTTCAAAGACTATACATATATATAAATACAAACAAATGCATGTACACAAATATTTTCTAAATATATACTGTATTTGTGTATTTATATATACATAATAAGTATACACAGCACACATACACACAATATTACACAAACAAAAACTTTCATTTTGGATGCGATTCTTGATGATTAATCATATGACAGCACTAAATCTAATCTAATCTAATCTTCTGTAATCTAATCTAATCTAATCTAATTTAATGTAAATTGGTATATGAGGATATATATAAGGATAAAAATATGATAATACAGAATAATATAAGAAAAGCAGTTTTATTACTTTACTGTATGTGTGTACAGTAAAAACCACACTGTTTTTCCGAGCTTCTCTTAATGTAAATTGTGTTTTTGAAATGGTGCGTCGTTTAAAAGTCCAACTTTAGAAAATGCATGCTGCTTTTTGTTGTGCTCCATGTGCTTTGAAACAAACGTGTCTTATGTAATACCTCCCTAAAAGTGCATCCAGTCATGATTCGGTGAACCTGAACCCAGTCTTATTATATAGGGCTTAAAGTTAAGTAATCTTTCAAGCAACCTACCAACAAGTCTTTTTTTTTTTAAATGTGTTGTTTTGTTTTACATCCCCACAAATGATATTCCCCCCAGGGCTTTACAACCCATTCCCAAAATTCATCACCCCCACACCCCCCACTTTAAAATGTAACCCTAAATTTAGTCTCACAGATGTGTGGTGGAGTGAAACGATAGAGCGAGAGAGCTGAGAAGAGCCACTCTGTACATCTGTCATTTTAACACGCGCCCCGTCCCTGAGACTCAAAACAACAGATGTTAACTCTTAATTGCTTTTGGATGCGTTTTGCATCAGAATTAGTTACACGTGTTCTGCACTTACTCACCACCCACGCCAGACAGACCCAGTCGTGGGGTTACAAAAGGCAGAACATTGGCTGAGTGATCTGGCAACCACCTGCCCTCCGCCATAAACACAGCATTATGTTACCAGGATGCACCTGGAGCGCAAGTTTGATCTCCATTACCATGAACAAGTTACATTAAACAACAAAGATTCATTTTATCACAAAATTTCAGAGTAGCAGCTAATATGCTTTAGTAATTTCATTTGTATTGAAAGTTTCCATGTATACATGAGATACTATGTACTCCTGAATCTACTTTTGCAAATATAAGTGTCTTGTAACAGCACAGGCAAATAAATTGATGGAGCATTTCTAGGTTATCTTCTTAATGCTGCTGTCTGGGGAGCCACAAAACACTCTCCCTTACAAATCAAAGCAATTTAAATGTGCACTCTTAGTCATTTAGTCTCCCATTCTTGTCTCGGTTTTGCTTTTTTTTATTTATACTGCAGGTTAAAAAAGGAATATGATATTATGCTACTTGTTTGAAAGCAAGTCATGTCCTTTTTTAACCGACAAGCAATTGATTTTATGTTTAAAAGAATTAAAGCATACAGCTGGAGACATAAAAAGTAAGGTTTTAGATCTGGGAGGACACACATAAACATGTTTACTTAGCTATATACAGTAAATGAGCATGTTCCATAGACGTTTTCTGTTTTTATATACAGATTGTTAGAAATCCTATAACAGAAAACTATGCATATTTACAATTAAAACAAAATACTTTTTTAGATGCATATTCTATTTACATTTATCATTTGTTTTTACAAATAAGGGACCTCCCCCAATATAAGGTTTTGTCATATTTAGCTCATTAATACCTATTCTTTTATCTTTGTCTCAAAAAATAAGATTACAATAAATTGTTACAGATGACATTTTGCAAAAACAAAACCATCTACTTTTGCATATTTTATTTGATCTTTGTTAATTTTTTTAGTAACAAAATGTTTTGCAGTATGACAAGAAATGTTCCAACATAAACCAGTTTAGAGCAATTACAGAAATGTAAGACATAACACAAGTGACAACAAGTGAAAATTGCTAAAAAATAGTTTACTTAGAAAAAGAGCGATTTTTGTGAGGTAGTTGTGATTCCTAGAAAAATGACATGCCATTAAGGATTATTAACAATTTTACCTGCACTTGACACTTTAGTGCATAGTCATAATTTCTGGAACAAATAAATGGATCATTATTTTAATCATTTAATAGCAATTTTCACAGAGGCCTGCTAACATTGTTCCATTTCTGTATTGTACAACCCTACACACACACACACACACACACACAAAGAACAATACTATTACACAGTAACACTACATTGTATAATGCCGCCTGTTGGAAGACTGCAGTTCTCCTCAACATGCCACCCCTGCAGAGATGCTCGCGTGCGGCTGGGAGGCTGTAGAGGTGCGAGACAGGCTGATCTCACGCTGCTTCTCTCATTCTCAGAATTCTCCTCAAGCATCTGACTCTATGAGCTTCCTCTCAGATCTGTGAACTCATCTGCTCGACTTTAAAAACCATTGCTTCTGCCTTTCAACTTGAAAACCCCTAATATTATTATTGCTTTATGAGTGTCCGGAATAAACATAATGCTACAGCAGGAGATCTAACATTACTGCAAAATGAGCCTCATTTTTGAACATTTCCAAGAATGCCATTCACAGGTGCCAACTACATTGATCGCTAAGTGCCCATAATAAAGACGTGTGATGAAAGCCGGATCTGAACAAGTGAATATGGAATATGGATGTGAGGCCGGAAGGAGGTGGAGCTGAAGGTCTAATTAGGGGTGTCGTGGGTTGAACTGACAGAGAAGGGGGGGGTTCAAAGCGGTACTATTCAACCTTTGTAGAGGAGAAGAGAACAAGGTGACACCCACATCCATAAAACAACTACTTAGATCTCCCACTTTAATCCCCCGTTACAGAAAGAGAGAGAGGCTTTTCTCTGCCTGCTCACTGACCTTAACAGCTCTCAAATTCAGCACATTAAACACAGGTTGACAGCGAACAGAGCGCCGGGTCTAGCGGTTCACCCATTAAAACAAATTCTCTCTCGCGTTCTCTCCCTTAAGCACAAGTACAAACACCTGGACTGAGATATTACTGAGCACCGTTTAAATTAGGCCTGTTTTCCATGTTAGTTCCATGGTAATTAAACAATAATGTCTCTCACGCTTTTTTTTTTTTTACTTTCCTATCCCTTTCTGGCACAGACACTGATTGCTCGTACCGTTTGAAACATTTCATGTCTTCATGTGTATTAAAAAGAGAAGAATTTCCATAAGCCATTAAGTTTTATCTTTAGTCTAAATTTGAGTGTTCAGAAAGGAGAGATAATCAAAAGGGGTTTTTTAAATCTTTGACAAGGAAATGTCACACCAGTTCTGCTCCTCAAAGACTATGTGAAGAGAATTTTTCAGAGCGAGCAAAGTCCCGGTTAATGAATAACACTTCGCAATATCTTTCATAAGGCCAGATTGGTTATACTCAGACAGACAAACTGGTGTGTCTAGATCAAGGGAAATTTCCTCTGTCTAATGGACGTCCAGTCTGCTGCTCTCCTACTGTTAAACTGCAGGAACTCCCTTTTGCTGAAACATTCTCTCCTGGTTCACACTGACCCCCTGTCGGCAACATCTTTCACATCTGGGCACTCTCTGAAACATAATACCCATTCAGAAACAGCTGAATCCAAACCTATACCACTAGATCAACTAATCTTATATTTAAATGAATGAAAACTAACATAATTTAACTACAAAGTAAAAAAAAATTCAAATCTGTTATTTACATTTGTTGTTGCCTTTCTGGAATAAAACATATTTTTATGTTAAGCTGTGTTTAATATACACTGTGGTTCAAAAGTTCCAACTCAGTAAGATTAAAAATGAAAAATAAATAATCATTGACAATGTAATTGATGCTACCAATGTTACAAAACATTTCTCAAATATATTCTGGGTAATTCCATGTCAAATCAACCAAATGTCAGAAACTTGGCTCATATTTAAAAAAAAAAAGATTTTAGATGTTTTTTTTCTGAAGAAAGATAAACACGTATAGTGATGAAAACCAAAATATTAATGGTTATGGATAAATATTTATGGAGTAATCCACTGTTTTGTAGTTGAGGGTAAAAAATGGAAATTTTCACCTGAGAAATTACAGGAGAGTGGCAGCATCTCTTCTTCTGTGCCACTTTTGACAGAGATTGGTAGGTGTATTAGAAAAATCTGTTGACTTCAGCAATCTTTGTTGCATTACGTATCATTGGTGACAATTCAAAAATGGGTAAACAGCATAGTTCCAATTTTTTCTTCAAGGTTTGAAAGCTTTTAAAAAGTAACATATATAGAAGGTGCTCCGTGTCATTCACACAAACACGAAACACCATCATGGTGAGACTAATTAAACTGAAATACGCAATAAACATACATTTAACAACATTATATGTAACATACAACCCTAATAAACATAAGAATAACAAAAAGATAAGATAAGAAAAAACCGAGTCTCAAAGAATATGCCTTTCACCGTTAACCATTTAACAGTTTTTTTTTCCATAATATTTTTACTGTTTTTTACTGTTAAAATCAGAGCCATTTTTTACAGTATACATTACATTACACCAAAAAAAATAAATGTGCATATGTGCAAACTTTGCAAAAATATGAAGTTTCTTTTCTTTTAAAGAGGAATGTCTGAAGAACAAATTATGTTGAAAATATAAATGTATCTTGTTTCCCTCTTTCAAAACAACTGAATTGAATATTGATTGGAATCTTAAGCAAATCTCAAAAAAATACTAATACTATATGATCTAATGCTTACTGTTTCTAATTAACTAATACACTGGTCTCATTTTAAATTCTTCCTCTTTTTATTATTATTATTATTTTCATTTAAAAACTTGAATGACAATATAATAATATTAATAACAGAATAATACTTAAAGTTCTGTTCTGATATTCTGTAACTTCTGCTTTTCACCTTATACTTCTGCCACATACCAGAACAAAAACATTTTTGCAACTTTGAAAAGTCCGGATCAAGGCTACATCGCTGGAGTTGCTATGCAAGTGTGAAGGTGTCTGAGGGGTTAAGCTGTGAGATGCCTTCCAACCTGTGTGGTGTGTGAGCATGCATGTGTGTGTATGTGTTCTCGGAAGAGGACTAGGAATTTCAATAATTTCTCTCCTTCTTTCTCTGCCCGTGCAAACATCCAGAACAGAGAGGGGGGCAGTCTTCCAGTGCAGCAGACAGACAGAGAGAGAGAGAGAAAGATCCCTGTGGGTCTCAAATTAAATTCCTATCATGTCAGGGCAGGAACAGGATTCAATAGTGTTTATTGGCATCTCTTGACCAGAGGGAAATTAAATTCCACTGGCTTGTTTCATCATGGACAGCAGGTTCAGGCCTCTGCTCCCTCTCTTCATCCCTCGCTCCCTCTCTTTCATTGGCTTTGGGTTAAGTGGTGAGGGCCCAGAATTGCCCCTAATTTCCCTGGTAATTTGCCTCTCTGTGTGTTTGTGTTTTCCAGATAGTGTGTGTGCGTTTGTGTGTGTGTGTTTGTGTCAGCCAGCTGAATCTCCTAGATGGCAATGGCCTCCCTTCCAAAATCATATAACATTATCATCCACTTCAATGTATTAAAAAAAACAAAAAACGTCCATCATCTCCAGACCGGATCAAAGCAATGAGCACAGTGACTGATTCTACCTTGACTGGATTTATTCTGTCATTTCTTCAAAACCTGATCTAATCTTATCCTGAAAGCTTAGACCTCAGATGAGAGAGGCACATTTGTGCCACCATCTATGACAGAGCTTTACAAAAAGAATATTGAATAGTGTGAGCTCGAGTAAGAGTAGAGAGAAACATGGTGCGAGATGGTGATGAAAACAGGAAAACATGAAAAGAAAGAGGCCAGAGCTGTGGTGCAGGGATGCTGTCCTATTTGTGCTCAAATGGGAAATGCATGATTAAGTCTGGCTTAAAAAATGCCCCTATTACATATATTTCTACACTGTCAGAAATAAAGGTACAAAAGCAATCACTGGGCTGGTACCTTTTCAAAAAGTACACTGTTACCTATCAGTACCTATTATGTTCAAACATGTACACCTTAAGTACTAATATTTATCTTTTGGGTACCAAAATGGACTCTTTAGGTGCAACCAACCCTAAATGTGATCTTGGATCATAAAACCAGTTCTAAGATTTGATAATAAGTTTGATACAATATATGAGAGCTTTCCATTAATGTATGGTTTCTTAGGACAGGACATTATTTGGCTAAGATGAAACTATTTGACAATTTGGAATCTGAGGATGCAAAAAATCTAAATCAGCACAATTGACATTGAAGTTGTCCAAATGAACTCATCTTTCTAATTATAAAATATGTTTTGATCAATTTATTGACAAAATATCTTCATGGAACATGATATTTGCTTAATATCCTAATGATTTTTTACATTAAAGCGAAATGGATAATTTTGACCCACACAATGTATTATTGGTCATTGCTCCTAATATACTGTACTAGTGCTACTGTACTTGAGACTCGTTTTTGTTTCCAGGGTCACAAATATATTCTGTATATACAAGTGCATATACTGTAAGTCTTCAAAATTTGAGACAACTACTGAAAATGCAACTTTAGCTTACTAATTTAGCATAAATAAAGTCCTTAGTATTTGGTTTGTCCCCGTTTTTCTGCATAAAACAGTTCACATAGTGTATATCAAAAATGTATGACCTATCACAAATAGATATCCTAGATATACAGTAGTGTAAATTCTGAAATATTTTACATTAATTTAACATGACAGTATTTCTTTATTTAACTTTTTTCCAGATTAAAATGATTTTCAGAGTAGTTTCAAACTTTAGTAGCTCACTGAACACTACAAAACAGCAAGTGATGAGAAATGAGCATGGTGCTTACTGTAAATGTGATGTGTTTGCATCGTGGGTTACAAATGCTTTCCCTAATGTACACTAATGTATCAGTATCACAGTGATATATGCTGTGCATAGAAAGAGAGACGAGGGAACAGAGGAAGCCAGAGAGCGAGAGAGAGGGACTATTTAAGTAAGATGTAGTGGAGCGGTTGGCCCACATGCCCGGATCTGTGATGTACTTACTGAGTGGCTCGCAGAGGCACGACCATCTGGCCCCAGCTACAGGCAGACTGATGACTACTGCACTAACATACACCCAGATGGGCTTCACACGGCCTGCACAGGGGCCCACTCTCTCTGACTCACACACACACACAAGTATATGTATAAAAATATATCTAAAAAATACAGCATAAGACAATAAAATAATACAAAAGCATTTTCTGAGCCCCGTGATGTGTCTAACTATAGCTGTGAGTCTTTGTGCTAGGGGCGTTTGATTGCAGAGAAAAACCCAAGATGCAGGAAATTAACCAATTATTCACCAGCTTAATATACCTCACAGGGGTGGCACATCATGCGAAAATGAATGCGTGTGCAGTTTGACCTTCTCCGTTCCTGATCATATCGAAACAGAGTAATGTTTTACGGTGTACACAAACTCACTGATCAGATCAGCAATTTGCCACAAAAGCAAACTCGTGCATTTGGCTAGAGTTCAGCACAACTGGCACAGAAATGAGATGAAAGCTTCATAAACTTCAGTAAGAGAAGCCAGATGGCTTTCGCTCATTTGAGCTAATCACATGACCTAGTATACACGCTCTTTCCTACAGTTTGAGGCTTTCGGCGTTGTGCCTGTTCTGTTTTACGTGCGCCTGCTGTTAGTACTGTCTAGGTGACGCTGAGGGACCTTAAAGAAAGATCGAGACTGTAATGCTGAACTAAAAGCTGTGCTCTGGACAAGCATAGCTTCAAAGAAATGAATGAGAGTAACAAAAAGAGAATGAGTCAAGGGGAAAAGAGGTCTAAAACTGTTTCCTTATAAAAGACATTTTGTCTGAAGTTAAATTTGTTCAGTCAGTGGTTTTCAGATAAACGTTTACATTCAAAAATGAGAATAAAGTGTGGAAATAATTGTGTAAATGATGTGATTACAGACATACCCAATAGTTTTGTGTATTTTAAAATATAAATCGTTGTGTGTTGTGATAGCTGGTGTCTAGCTGTCAAGCACAGACCGCTATTACAGGACCGCTCAAATAACTGGTGCTGTTTGTGTACATATTATTAGGACAAATGAGAGTGTTCAAGATAAGAAAAGGAAAAAAAATAAAAGGAAAATCTGAAATTATTCTAAAAAATGTCATGCGTACCCTAGTAAAAAAAAGTTATATATTGTAAACATTAATTTTATATCCAAATTTTATATTATAGTCCAAATTTATTAACATATTCATTTACTGACATATTTATAGAGAAATGAAACCTAAAATGTTTTTTAATGTCACTATTGATGATGATTGTATGAATTGCAGAGTATTTTGTTAAGTACATAAATATGTATTTGTAGTATACTTGGCATGAAATAAATTAATAAATACATAAAAAAATAATTAAATACCTTTTACTGTATTTGTTTTCAATTTATTAAAGAAGTCATACAAAGCCAATTTTCCACTAGCTAATATGATTCTTTAGGGTCTTAATGGAAAATTACTTAAAGATTCCCCTGTCAAAAACAGCTTTTTAGAAATGACTCTGTTCTGTGAACTTCCCCTTAAAATCTTCACGAGCTCTGCTGACCCCTCCCCTCTTTTCTGAGGCATTCTCAGAGGATCTTTTTTTAGCCGTATTCATAGTGAAACTTGCTCATTAGCACATTATTAGGAAAGGCGATTTGCAAAGATTCATTAAAAGAC
>JAUMHI010000058.1:11325712-11347206 GCA_032359435.1 Enteromius unitaeniatus | reverse complement strand
ACATATATATATATATATATATATATATATATGTCACAGTCATCTTGATATATATATATATATATGTAAATGTATATGTATTTATATGTGTGTGTGTGTGTGTGTGTATATATACAGTATATATATATATATATATATATATTTATATATACACACACACACGTTGTTTTTTCTCATGTATATATATGAGAAAAAACTATGTATAAAAGCTCCAATGATTACACATACTGAGGCCAATTAAAATGCCTAGAGCATATGGTGCAACAGTGTGTACCCAAGTTTTATCTATGAAATACAGTTTTTGTGACAAGCTCGGAAGGTTTATCTGTGCATCACCAAAATGCTGCTCTGGGGACATTTTAACATCATTAGGAAGAATTGCATAGAGCCTCAGTTATCCTCGGACTTGGTTTTGGAGGATTTCTGTAAATCCCCATTTGTCTTCGGATCTCTTTGACGGCTGTGGCTGTGTAAGGAGCACCAACCCCCCAACCCAATCTAAGGACTTTAAGTACACAGAATATACAAAGGTTTGGATTTCATAATAGTGTAATCTTACACTGGAAAAATCTTTATTAAAAAAGATGGTAAAAATGCTATAGTAGGAGACTGTTAATTGTAAATACCCTACCATATAGAGTGAAAAATAGAAAATGGTATCACATCACATTACATGTATGTTTACAGTAAAATGCTGTAAAATGTATGGTTTCTGGAAGAAATTACCACTGGAAAACAGAAAAGGACATTAGTCTATTTTACTGTATTTTTATCATTAATGCACATCACAATTGGCACATTTTTTTAGTGAATGTGAAATGTATACATTTCAAGTTAATTGTATAAAAACCTTACTTAATATGTATATATTTAAATGTTTAAAAAACCTGATTTACAAAACAGATGGTTGTAGGAAAAATATTCAGTCCAGTGTTTATTTACATGCTGTGATGCAATACAGATGCGTCAGTGACTTTTAGAAACCTCACAATTGTTCAATATTAACCTTCTGATAAACAATCATTAGTAGTTCAACTCCATGATACATGATAATTCACGAATATCCGCCCTCTAAATTGCCTTCCAAATATGAAAAATTGAACGTGTTGGTCTTCTACGGTTCATTTGTTAATTAGGCTGCTGTTGAAGGATAACATAATTAAACAATCTGTTTAAGCATTTAAACAAATACTCCTCATTACGGTCAACATATAGACCGCTTCTTACTCATTAATGACAATTACATCAGTTTTGGGGGTGTGCAGGCATATGCGTGGGTTTGTTCCTCTTGACAGTCCTGTTATGTTTCAACATCAGCGTCTCTGCTCATTGTGCTCCTGCGAATGTTTGTTTGAAGATGTGTCAAGATGTTTGCATGAGTGTGCCTGTGCAAATGAAACCTTTCACGTTTAATTACTGTGGTTGAAGTAAAATGGTGATTTACATGCTGGAGCTGTCATATGCACTCTGACACAGAATACGTCTGGCTCTTTAAGTGCTTTAAAATAATACATGCACGATTGGAGAAGGAATTAGACCTGACTGACAGAAATGTTGTACAAACCTTCTTACTCCAAGCACGCACTTCATTTGATGCTTCCCCTCAACAGTAATTTGCCTATGTGACTTTTAGATATTTTCTGTAGCCTACATAAAATTATATTGAACATCTCTGATGGGATAACTTTGAACTTTCAAGTCATTGTTCTTCCACATCTTCAAAGATGATTTCTTTAGATGTTCCCAGGACAGGTTTTTTATAATGCTTATTGCCAGAAGCATCGGTTTGTGTTTATGAGCGCTGTCCTTTCAGCACCACATAAGAACTTTTAAAACATATCAGCACCATGGACAGCTCCATTATTCCCTAAGCACACTTTTAAAGAGGCATTCATGCAGACAGCGATTTCAGTCCTACAGCTCATCTAATAGATGCATTGTTGGTTGTAGTAGATGCTATTAGTGGTCTAGCCAGACATTCAGCTATTGAACGTCTGAGCTCAAATGGGATACATTTGTGAAACAAAAAATGACATTCTTGCTTTTGAAAAGTTACATTAAAACATAAAAAAAAAAATCTGGGAGATGAATTGTTATACCCACAATTTCTGACAACAGTAATTACAGTAAACCATATCACATTCTCAGACATTGCTAGAATTAATACAAAGTTGGCAGCCAGCAACCAATTAACACAGTCGCATACATTTACAACTTTTAGGCCTTAATCGCAAAATTAAAAGTTACAATACGAAAAACGGACATTAAATGAGAGACCAGCAAAAGATTCCATTTAAAATGATACATGTTAAAAAGATAAACTTTACATATGCATCTGATGTCAGGTATATATATATCCAGTGTAAGATGATAAGAAAACATGAATAACAACAAATTTAAAAAATGTTTTTGTGTCACATTGCCAGACAAAACCACATGACATCTGCAACAATCACAGGTGCTCATGCTGCCCCAAATTTCCAATTTCCAATGAATATGAGACATGACATAACACAAAATGACCTCTTTTAAGTAATAAAACCACATCTATTATCTATTCAGAATACTTAAAGCCGTCTCAGTTGACATGGTTTGTCAGGAAGAGTAAACGTGTTCTCAAACAGCAGCTACAGGATTTAGAAATGGCTGTGCGATTAACTGATGCCATCTGACACAGAGCAGGAACCAGACAAATGAGGACAATCTGACCTGCATGTCTGATTTTAGATTAGATGTGTCCAATCAGGTCAGAGCATCCAGACGCACACACACAGGTGGAGTGAGTTTTATTAGGATTCAGTCCCTGTAAGAACTTTAATGATTCCTGCCCAGTGCAGTCTACTATGGTGATGGTCTCTGCGGGAGACAGATTTTGCGCTGGGCTAAATTGCTTTTTTCCTCCATGCTCCAGTAGCCTGCTACTCTCTGCAGCGGTAATCAAGGCTCATCATCATTAGATATTATTATACACTGAGAAAACAAGGCCTGTGTGAAGCTGGGGAAAGACAATATCCCCACCCGGGAGTCCACTTACCCTGGGTTTTTATGCCATTCTGAATCATCGCTGCACCGATGGCACCAGAGCATATTAAAGTTTGTTAGCATGTTTGTGTGAGGACGCGTACTGTATGTGTGATTTCTGGGTGGTCGTGTACACTACAGCCCCCCAAGGTCCTAAGAATGATAATTAAGAGATGAAAGATAAATGATCAGCCAGTGCAATTGGCCCTGTGTGAACTCTTGTTTGGTGCTTAATGTAGAAATACTTTCCTGACGGTCTCATGCTCACCATATGGAGCAAATCAAACTATTGAGAGCAGCATCTGTACTCTGCATGTGCGTTATTAAAAAACTGTGGTTATTGGTGTGAGGGTGTAGTTGGCAATGATATCGTCAGTGGGCTCATTTGCATGGGATATTTTAAGGCTGACAGGTGGCAATAGCTAATTTATCAGTTGTTAATGATGTGTTCTTAACTTGCAGTGAGTCTAATCATAACAGAAATAATATTTTTTAATATTTTTAGAAAAAAAAAAAATATAGTGCATTTCTAGCAACCACAGCACAGTTGAAGGCAGGGTAAGCGATTTAGAAACAAATGCTTTAGAGTCGAGGCCAAAACAAACTTGTAGCCAATCAGCAGTTAGGAGAGTGTCTAATGATGTGGAGGAGAGAGTGTTCAGTGAACAGCCGAGCCGAGCGACAGAAAGATAAAATCAAAAGAGTCAAAAAAAAAAAGATTAAAAATCAAGCAGTAGGGCCTGTGTAAATATCTTATCAGCTTTACAGCAATGGAATTAAGTGAAGGAGCGGAAGACCTGCGATCAGACACCGAGGTTGCTTTTGTTCTTCTCGATAGGTGAGTAACACCGTGTCTACACCAGACGCAGTGCAGCGACAGCTAAAGTCTGCCTACACTGGACGCAAAGCGACCATTGACAATCATTTGAAATTTGTATCATAAATAAGTCATAAATACAATGCGGCAGCAGTTGTCTGTGAAAATCTGTCGTGCCACTCTTGTCTGGAGTAGAGAGCGTCACTGATTAAAATTAGTTATAGCAATTTGTAGTGCTGCTCACGTCCAGCGTAGACGGTACAACATTGGTTCTGCTTTGTATCACAGAACTAATTGTTGCCTGGGTTGCATACTATGCATGTCTGGGGCGGAGCTATCAAAATAGGGATGAGGCCCTTTTGAGGTAGGGACGTGTTTGTTCTGAGTTCAACATTGGCTTTCAGAAATTGCTTACCCTCCCTTAAATAAACAAAAACAATAATAAAACAATGATTTGAGTTGGGGTCATATATTCAACCTGAACTCATGACTAAAAAAAAAAAACTTACCTTGAGGGAACTTTTTCGCAAAATGTGAAATACATACCAGAAAGTACATTTCACTGCAGTTAACAGAAGAAATAAACACCAGAGGCAGTAAACACAGTTATGATTAGAGCTCCATTTGCAAAAAGTTTGCTCGGTAGCTCAGCTGACATGGAATTGTACTTGCGATGTAGAATCTTTGAGTACGAATCATGAGAAAACACGATGAAAGAGCTTAAAAAAGAAGCTAAAATGGCATGCTTCCAATCGCATTTTTATGTTGCATTTGCTTTTGTCCATAAAATCAGGCAGGTTTAGGTGTATTGCTGATGATACGTCATTATAAAAGTCATGGAGCATAACACTCAATGGACTTTTTAAAATCAAAACTGTGGCGACAGATACAAAAGCAACGTCAAATATAACAAACCATATGTACATTCATCTGTTCCAGAGAAAACAAAGGCTCTTTTAGCATCACATTTCACATTGAATATTGTGTATTTAGCATCTTGAAAAAAAAAGTTCCCACAGGTACATTTTCATCTTGATGTCAGGCTCCATATAAAGAGGTTTTTTTATATATATTATATAATATATTTTATATTGTTAGCTGTTTTGTTGTTGTGTTTTTTTTAATGTAGTAAAAGCAGTTTGATTGAGATTAATAAGAATGCACAATAAACAAAATTATTAAAACTCGTCTGCATAAAACAAAAAAAAAATCAACATTAAATCTCTAGGCATGTCTCGGTATAATGCAAGTAGTAATGCTTTTGAAAAGACTTCTGCAGAATAAACTAAATATTTTTTGACCGCTTAATGTGTGCACTCTATCAGTGTGTTCTATAACCCACATAAATGGACTGCAACACTATCCTTAGGTGACCATTCTGCAGAAGTTGTTCTTGGCAGGGTTTTTATTCTTTGATATACCATCCATTCTCCTTCAATATAATACATGAAAGACTTCCAAAAGCAGTCGCTGAAATACTAGGTTCATTCACAGTCATACTCAAGTTATCTCAGATCTCAGACACTTTTACAAAACAAAATTGCCTCTTCCAAAGTAAGAGAAGCTTAATAGATGGAGGACTCATTTTAATTGATCTGAGCTGACACAAGGTTTCACATTAAACCTTGAGCTGCCTCTGCATGTGTGTATGCTACAATTTCATTAAAGCTACAGTGGCCGGCTATCGCTCTGAGCTGCCATATTTATATCTAGTCTTTATAATGGTTCAAAATATCAACATTTCATTTCGAAACAATCGTTTTGCAGACTCGTGGTGCTTAAAAGCCGTTAAGACTGAAGAATCTCTGGAAAAATAATGGAATAGAGGAAAGAAACGCAAAAGTCCAACAAACAACATGAAAACACTTATGAAAGGGGTCATGAAAAGGTTGTTTTGCTGTTGTAAGAAATATGTATATATTTCTGTTTCTTATATGGTTACAATACTTTGTCCTCAAGTAATCTTCTCCAACAAAATAACGAAAAAAACAAGTACTGTCAGTCAGAGATTTAAAGACAGATGGTTCACGCAATTGTTAATGGCTAGTAGTAATTCAAAATGGTTTAGTGCTTAAAACTTGCAGTATAAAAGCATCCTTTCGGCAAAATGTACTAACATCTTCTTAACCCCGGCAGATTGGGAGGATTTCTTTACAAGCTGTGATAATGACAACATTAAGTACCAGGGAGCTCTTGTGTGCATCACAATTGTTCACTACCATCTGCATTACTCAGGTTTCTGACACAATGCACACTATTAGGCACAGGATTCAGAGAGGAAATGGTTTAATTGACAAAAAATATAATCTACAAATAATTTTTTATTATTTAATGTAATAAACTATGCAATTTAAATGATGGAGTTCTTTAGAAAAGTGGTGAATGGCTACATTAAGTCATAAAAATGTCACCGTTTTATAGTAGTGAGTATGCGGTTTACTTGGATTGCTCAGGTTAAGTAGTTGCACGTTAGAAAGGAACAGATTATTCGTTACCATTATGATTATAGTGCTCAAATGTCTACTTTTTCTTCTTCTGTGCCATTCTGATCTGCTAAGTGCTGAGCAAAACAAACAGAGAAGGGATTTATTTAGCAAGCAGAAAACAGCTGTCATCTCTAAGCAATGGCTACATCTGCATATGAATGGATACCTTCTCAAAACATTTGCAGTAAGGGCTTTTTGTGGATGTTACAGCATTTTCAACTGTCATCAGAGGTTTTGCATGATCTTATATGTTGCATGATGTGTTTATGAATGCAAGACCCCTTGATTTTTTAGGGTAAAACAGCTTCATATCATCTTATTCGACAATCAGCACTGCTGCTAGCTCAGCTAGAATTCAAGAAAATATTGCATCTTCTTTTACAATAACTAACAAACCATGGGAGATGCCTAAGTATAGCGTAATGAAGTAATGATGGCTAAATTATATTTGTTAAAAGAAACAGAAAGCAAAAAGCAATTTTCTACAAGCAGTTTCTCACTTTGCACTCGACAGTTTCCCCCTTTAACAGCAAAACCAAAGATTTTCACAACTTCAGTAATATACTGTCACAAGTGTTGTTGGTCGGTGATAAACTATCTCTGTGTGCTTCGGTAAGTGCTGAACGCAAGTACTTGCAATTCTAGACAGTTTGTTTTAGAACTATATTGTAGTACAAAACCATCAGTAAGCTTGCTTTTAATTGCATACGATGAAAAAAAAAAAAGAGAGTGAAAAAATACCCAGTTCTGTGAGCGCGGTGCTTGTGTGCACCATTTGTCAGGTTTATTATAGGCCTATAACAGGACCATTTTCTCTACTGCTCCCCATGCACAATCCATCACAGAAGAAATAAGCTAAAGAAAAGTACAACAGGACATCAGTGAGTAGGAGTGAGCAGAGCAATGGAAGAACGAAAAGCCTGGCAACAGACTAAGGGAATTTGTTTTAGCAAACTTTCATATGACGACACAAGGTTAAATTCCCCTGGAGCAGCCCTGGGTTGCTTAAGTGGCTCAAGGACACAATGGTGATAATTCCAAGATTGCTCCCAGCAGGGTTTAAACCTACAGCATTTTGATACCAGTCCAGATTTTTAACCACTAAGTGCACAAATCTGTAGAAATAGCAGATATTAGAGAAGAAATCAATGCATGTGAATATGAATGCTAGATGGCTAAGCAGGAGGACTGAATATGAATTACACTTCACAGGCTTGAAGTTTAATACTCAAATCACAATAAAGCATAATACATGATGACTTTCAACCACAAGTGTATGTATAATGATATGTAATAGCCTTCTTGAGCTCTGTAAAGAAAGTGCTCTGATGAATGACCATGACTCATCTACAGCTCAATTCATGTGGTTTAAAAACTGTACTGCTCTAACCCGAAACAGTGAGTAAGAACAGAAGAAGGCCTGCTATGTTCCACCTGTACAGAGTGGAGTGTATATATATGAAGTTTTATAACATGTAAATATAATGAATTTCTAAAACTGTCCAAAAAAGGACACCCGTTTAGCAGGGGTGTCTGTAAGATTAAGACCCAAATTGTTTTAAGAGTCTTAATGATTATGACTGTGTACACAAATCATGGCAAGACTTCAAAAGCAAAGAACAAAAGTTGGTGAAAAACGAAAGTGAGTGCAAAGTAACAGCATACTTCAATATTCACCTTAAAGGTCGTGTTTCCACAAAAAACCGACTTCAAACTTCAAAAGGGCAGCATTTATGAAAGAGCTGCAACTGCTACAACTGTAATCAAAGACACCAATGCTAAAATGCAAAAAATAAAAATAAAAAAAGATATTTCACTTTTCAGCATCTGCCCTGGCAAACAAATTACTTGATTTAAATATTTTCACCTACCAGAGGCAGTTTTGGAGAGAATAATAATACAATTTTTAAAGCATAGCAGATGACAACAATCAGCTATTCCAAAGTAGTGTTAATGTTGGAGATATTTTTATATTGGCAAATGAAGAAATACTGAAATATTGGTGTTCACATTATTTTATCTAACATCTTCTGCAAACTTATTTAGGTATTTACTTGCACTGATTTCTTACCATACCTTGTGATTAATGTTTTTAAACTTGCAAATAGTCCCTCTGAGCTTTATGGGTAGGATCAATTCTGCAGGGTTCCTACATGTTTTCCAATTTTTCCCAAATTTTCAAAGCTTTAAACACTAGAGGCAGTAAAACTTTCTAATAATAAAGCGTAATTTTCACTCAATTACTTGAAGAATATTATGCGACTTCAAAAAATATTAATATGCTTGGAGACTTACAAACAGATGCTTTTGAATGTTATCATCACACGTATCCAGCTTCATCCCTAGGTTTTCATAAACGGTAGGTTAGTTCGGTAGCTCACGGAGTACAAAGATGTACTCGAAAGACGAGGAGCTCAAGTTTGAAATCTGTGTAACTACAGTTAACCAAAACAGTTCAAAACTGCATAAAAGGAAGTTGAAATAGCATGGTTGCATCAACAAATGCCTTTTTATATCAGTATACCAGATATTTAACGTAATAACACACCTATATTATATATAACTATATTAATGTAATAAATGTGTGCCAGGGTTTACATATTGTACCTGTGTTTTAGCGTCACTCAGTGGACATTTCTTTTTGAAACTATGGTGGAACGTGCACAAAGGTATATATTTCTACAAAACCAGGTTGGAAGAAAATGTGAGCATGAATCCATATGATTTACTGGAGATATATTTGCTCAAAAGAGTATCTCTTATATCAAGTCCTAATGTCCAATTTAATGCAACCTCTTTGGTGGCAGAGAGACAATGACAGGAATTGGGAATCGATGTCAGAATCATCCTATTTGCCAAGTTTCATGGTTTCTTGTGCACTATTAGTAAAAAGGTCTTTTTAGATGCTCTAATATAGCACTAAAAAAATCGTGAGAAGAAACCCAAAATGCAACATTCAGTGGTGTCATACAATCACTAAAGAATAATTAAACCGCTGTCATGAACACGATTCTTTAATTTATTTTCATTAAATTCTTGTCTATAGAAAACTAATTAACAAACATCTATAAATGCAAATATTTTTCCATACTCTGCTTTCTTTTTCCATATTTTATTTTTTAAGGCCCTGAAATTACTCAAATAAAATTTCCAGACAGCATAGTAACTTTGATGTTGGATAAACTGTGATGGACCCCCCTGGTCACAAGGCATTTGATGAAAAATCAAGATTATTCATACACGCTTTTCATGCTTTCGGGATATTATTTCTTCTGTCCACCCCTTTATAGTTTCCTTGTTAAACATCCTTCTCCAAAAAGCGTGAAATCATCAGTTTTCTTTTTAACTTCTCAGTCTTTCCATCTGAGCAGACACGCTTTGTGCTTTCACACTAACACTTTCTGCTGTGTAACAGAACTGTAGCTATATGTAAAAAAAAAAATCATTTCTGGGTTGCAGTATTTCTTGTAATACAGTAGCTGCCATAAGCTATAAAATGGTTATCAGGAGTCGGCTATTACTGAAAACTTGATTGAAATCTAATTTACTGAGGATGGAGATCAGATTTGCTTCCAGAGGATAAATAAACTACATTAAATGGAATGGAGCCAAAACCACAGCGTGCAGAAAACCATCTGCCTTTACTGCAAAAGACTGTGATGATAAACAGGTTTACAAGTGAATTTTTAACATATTCTCCACTGAGTTCAAAGCAAAACACTGAAAAAACATGTTGAGTGTCGAAACTCCTCTTGTATGCACTGAGCTGCTTGCAAACATGGTATTTGTGAATACTGTAAATTGTTAATCTGGGTGATGTGTAAAACAGGCCACAACCTCAATCTCAGTCTTCGGTCTCACAATTCATCTCCTCGTTCACTCATGTGTCTGGTTTGCTGTGTTTGTGCTTTATTCCCTTGTCCACACTTCATAAAGTCTTTGTCTTTTCCTGGATGTGAAAAGTCTGCAGTAATTCTTCCTTAAAGTCTCACGAGTTGTGATTCATAATCAATCACTTTGTTTTTTTTTCTGAGCCTCTCTCAGGCTTGGTGTGCCTTTTATAATAGATGTCCCACAGGAGAAGGGTCAACCTTGGTCTCAATAATTTAGAGAGCTAGGGAGGAACCATGAAAGAAATAGAAAGCGTGAGGGAGATGGATGGATGAGTATCGATCAGCAGAGCCCGAGAAAAGCGTGTTCCTGAGTGGAAAGGAGAAAAAGAGAGAGAGGAAGTGAGCAAAGCCAGGTCGTGCCTGCTCTGCATTCTGGTGAAGTTCATCCGCCACTGCGCAAAAAAAAAAAAAGGAAAAAAAGAGCCGAAGCGTCAGTCTGTTCCTGAGTGCTGCTTCTGCATGATGGGAAGTCATTACTATGCAATTAATCATGTGAGTGACAGGCTCATCGTAGAAGCCCTGACAGCACTGAGAAGGAGCAGCGCAGGCCTGAGATCAGAGCCGTGTCAAACACTCACCAACAATCTTCCACTGACGTGTGAAGCATTTACATGGGGAGGACAGCCGTACAAGCTAATGCAGCCATCCCTAAAAGATACATTTGATGTAAATGACTGAATAGAGATATTAATAAATGAGTGGGTGGATGATATTACAGGATTGATCAGATTCTTATGATTCAGTGTCTGGCTTAGATCACAAACAGGCCTATATTGTAAATCTTGATGCGCTATGAAGGCAAACTATCACTTGTGTACATCCACTCTAGTTAACAATATGTACATTTACAGTTATGCACTAAATAAAAATACCAGTTTAAAAAAAAATTAAACTGCTATACTTACTGAGATATACTAACTGATATTGTACTTAATGCAGTTGTGCATAAGTAGTGCTGAAATCCAACAAAATTTACTGTGCTAAAGTGGAACTATTGCAAGTACACTTCAAATACACATGTATTTAATGGGAGAAACTACAGGCAAAAACTTTACGTTTTTAATCCTGTCTATATTCAAAAGGTTTTTACAGAAGGTTTTTACAGAGGGATTTGTTCATATAAAATTTGCTTGATTATATACAGTACAATTAACAATTTAATCCCCCCAAAATTGTGGAAATATATTGTTTTCCTTCCATTCTAAGCATTTTCAGAATTATTGAGTGACAAAAATGAGATTCCCAAAATTCCCTCTGAACAAACTTAAAAAATAAATAAATAAAAATAAATAAATAAATAAATAATTTTGATTTAGAATTAAATTTTGAATTAGTTTAAAATTGTGTTTTAAATATATCACTTTATTACTTTATTATAATATATTAGGGCATGTACAAATAATATCCATAAATTTTCACAATTACTTCTCACCACTAACAGCAGGGCTTTCCGAACTTGGTCCTGGTCCTTGGTTGATGTTCGGCAGAGTTTAGCTCCAACTTGCCTCAACACACCTGCATGGAAGTTTCTAGCATGCCTAGTAAGAGCTTGATTAGCTGCTTCAGGGGTGTTTGATTACGGTTGGCGCTAAACTCTACAGGACACCGGCTTACAATATCATGCACAAGTAGTCTCTACTACAAAAAAATTATGAATTCATGCAATATTTTCCATGCACTCTTCTGTTTAGCCAACACATTTGACCACTACTGCTCACTGGCAGTAAATGTTGACATGTACTTTATTTAGAACAATAGAAACAGATGTAATTTGTAATAAATAGATGTTATTGAGCAATAGACGTCTTAAGATCTAGAAATAGATCTATTAGGCAATGCTGATCTAGTTTTGTTTTAATATCATTGTCACCATTATAGTTGTGTGTTTTGCTTTTTCAAAGGCACCATGACATTTGTCAAAGTGCAACAGCAATATGATTGCCACATTAATTAATAAACCCTAACAAATCATAATTATAGGTAATAAGCTAATCTTGTATAATAAATTCACCTAATTTGGTTTTCACAATAGTATGGTACAGAATCATTAGCGCAATATGAAAATGAAAATTATGAGTTAAGTTTGCTTGCAAACTAGTTGCAACTAGTCAGTCAATGTGAAGATTATTTAATTACTTTAAGGCAATTCATTTGACTTGTTACGCTCACAGCGCAAGTAAAATGGAAATCACATAAAGTGCCCTTGTAAGAGCTAATGCAGTCTGAAAGTCAAAACGTAATTCATACTTATAAGAATTATGAGGATTGGTTAATTACCTTTCACCATTTATGGTGTTTTAATGGGTTACTGTTGTCAGAGTTTGTAAAATCACTTCAATGTCAGTCTCTGGTGGCAAACAGTCATTTGTCATACTTCATTCGTGTAAGCACAACCAGATGGCGTGCTTTGTGAGGATTTAGTTTGTCTGAATGATTACTCAGAAATGGAAAAACAGATAAGAACGCATCAATTTACCTACAAACATCTCTGCCTTACTCTCTCTCCTCCAAAGCAATGGCTTTAGAATCTAAAGCGGTAGCCACAATCCTTTTGTTCAATTTAATTCGGCAGATTGAGAAAGGAGGCTTGGCTGGCATTTCAGACGAGTAGAGGTTTCCTCCACCACGGGAATCATTACAAGCTAATTTACCCCTCACACATGTTTTCTGCCTCCCTACCATATGCTGTTTATGTACCTTCTGAAGGAATGATAATGAATTTCCAGGGCACTGCTCTGTCAATTCGTCAGCCTCTCTCATTATCAGAACTCTCTATTGACATGCCACTGAAGGGGTAGATTACATTTGTGCATCGGCCAATAGCTTCACCCGCGCTCTGTCGGACGATGACTCCCTGTCTGACTCGCAATGATAAGAACATTCTGGATAGTGTCAATCTATTAAGAGGAGGATATATAAAGCAAAACATTGCCAGCTCACTAATTGCTTATGTGTGTGTTGCTGTGGAAACAGCCTTGATTACAAATTAAGGAGAATTCAGTTTATGAAAAAGAAACAGAACAACAGTAATGACCCAAATAAGTAGCATTAATATATCAGTTATACTAGTAGGTAGGGCAGAATCAGTGAGAGAGAGATGCGCATTAAGATTTTTTCTTTTGATTTTGAGTAAACATTTTGCTATTCGAAATTCTCATTTTTCTGCAATTCGGCATTGTAATAAAAAAAAGTGTTATTTTCCATTCCATGTTAGAAATACACTGCCATTACCGTTATTATATTTTATATAAATAAATTGCATTTTGTTGCGGCAACTATACAGTAAATACAATACCTATTTTAATTACTTATTTTAATTATATTTTAATTATTATTATTTTAGTTATTTGCACTCTGTATTTCTTTTTCCAATGCAAGGTAAAAACGTGGCATAGTTTTCTTTTGGAACTGTTTTTGTTGTTGGTTATTGGCCTAAATTCGATTGGTCATTGGCCTATCTTTATCACACAGACCTGGCAATGCCTAGTGGAAACACTCCACAAAATCTCACCATAGTGTTAGCAATCGACTAATTCATGTAGGGCATGTGCTAAAATCCTTCTCAATGATTCTGTGCCAGCAATCTACTCCAGTTCCTCTAAATCATTTGCCCTTTTTGGGAATTTTGCATGCAGCAGTGTGTTTAGCCTGCTCCCCAGGCGAATGAGGCGCAGTGAGGCACACATTAGCATGGGAGCAGTGATCTAAAGCACCGGTCTGTCTTTCCCAGAGCCCAGTGCCCCTCAGGGGATATGCTCTCAACTCACATTACCGTCACTTTACATCAAACTCATCACACGACCTCGACCATACCACAACCCCACCAGATATAGTCCTGCTCCAAGAATCTGACTAATGCATACACAAGCATTTTTACAAACAACTTGTCAGTCTATCAAAATGTCTCCAATATCTATGCCAGAGGCTTTCAAGCTGGGGTCCAGAGACCATGCGGATGCCTTGAAAAAATTAAATAAGAAAAAGGTTTTACAAAAATATTTTAGCGCTGTCTGAAAAAGATTAGTTTATACTTAAAACAACACTGTTAGCCCTCAAGTGGCTGAACCATACAACTGCAAGTTATTTGCAGCGGATAATAGTTTTGGTAATTCTGCTAGCTGTGTTTTGGCTCCAATATTCTGTGTGACTGAATTTGATGGCTTGAGGCACAAAATGTGCCCATGGTTATCAGCGTGAATGTTGCCAGTGACAACAAAATTTTCCCTTTTTACAAAAATAAAATAAATAACAAGAAAAGAGATCCAAAAAATGTCTCAAGAGCAGCTCTTATGCCATTGTTGTTTCGACTTGTTTTAAAATAACACTAATAAGTTTGGTAATGCTGGCATTAGAGATACATTTGCCATTCAAGGTACAACAGTGGAAATGATTGTAAATTATGCTATTTATAGGCAAAAAAACAAAATAGTAATTGGCTTAGAGATGGCATGAATGAACCTGATAAATACACAGAAAACGTGAGGCTATGCGAATGAAATGCATTTCTGCGATGCCAAGCCAATGTTTTATTGCAGGCACTGTCACACAACCTTTTTATTCATAAACACTTTGTTTTGATGATTACTTGTTGTGGCTTTAAGCTATTACGACACCACAACTTTCTTAGCTTTATTTACAGACATGAAGATTCCTGTAAAATGCATTCTGACAGCTATAAAATATTAATTATTATTTTAGATTTACCAAAGTGATTCAGAGAAAAACACAAGGTCGAAGATGGATTTATCATGTAGTTTGCGCATTAAAATTTTGTTAATTTCAACCAAAAAGAAAAGTGTACCATTAAAATTTTATGGTCATATTTTAATCATTTGCTTTGACGTAGCGCAATGGTAAAATACATGGCAATTTTGGAAACAAAATGTTGTCATAATAGTATAATGCTTTATCACCTACTGTAAATTACATTACATTGCAAAAGAAAACTGATATTTTATGATGATAAACATACAAATTATGCTCATCTAGACTGAATTTTTTGGAATTTGGAACTTATTTTGGAGGCTTTTGGGTTGTCAAATATTAGTGGAATAAGTAATTAACATCTGTGTGAACTTGAGCGGATATAGTCGCAAGTTGGTGAAAACGTAATAGCAAAAATGACTCAGAAAAGTTAGTTCAGGAAAAAAAGGCATCAGCTTTTTGACTCACATATTCATTCCCATTCTGTCTTGACAGCACAATAATGTGTGGGCCTGAAAAAGTGTGTGGGATGGTGTTTTGCTGTGGGGCTCAAAGGCTTCAGGGAGTTTTGGAATGCTGAGGTGGACCCTTGCGGAGCCGATCGCTCCCTGCCCTGGAGCGGCTCCCTGCTGCATGTTTTGGGACGGCGGGAATACGAAAGCAGTTTGAGTGTTATCTGCAGGTCTGGGACCACTTGAGAGAAAAGAGTGGGTGAGGATGAGAAGAGGAAAGAATGGAGTTGGCAGCTGGTACAGTTCTACAGATAGATGACAGACAGGTGGGCTGCTATTATGGGCAGCTTTGAAAGACAGGTGCAAGAGCAGGGGCGGAGCAGGGGGGTGGCTTCTGGGGCTCCAGAAGTTGTTTTTTCAAAAGCCCCGAATTGTTTGGGTTTGCTAATAGTTTTTTAATGAAGTCAATATAGTTTTTTAGCACATTATACAGAAATGATCTAAACAGTTCAATTCCACGTTTCCGTATCTTCAGCATTTTTACATTATAACAAGCACTAAATTCAGAGTTAAGAAAGGTTGCTGAACATTCTGAGGAGAACATTGGATTACTATTACTGTGCTAATTCATATGGGCCATACACACCATTGAGTTGTAAAATAGTTTTCTTATATTAATTCTACCAGATAACAGATCGTCTGTTTATAATGTCTGGCTCCGCCCCTGTGCCAGAGTACGTAGGACGAGAAAATTGACATAGAAAAATAAGTTAAAACATATTCTATGAGACGGTTAAATAGTTTTTGGGGCTTGAGGAGTGTAACAAATCCATTTTTGGCTGACTAACATAACTGACTGGTGACAAAAACGTTACTCCGCAAAAACAGTGTCACAAACCGATGTTGCCTTTTGGCATGCATGCAATGTCTTCCAAGATCCCATTAGACCCCATACTTTCACATTGTAAGTCAATCAGCTCAGCGATCAAAACATAAATAAATTATTACAGTGCTATCGGATTGTAAAGATCTGCATCAACAGATTGAAGCGACAGTCTTTATGCTTAATGTCACAGCAAATGGTATGAATGAGTCAGGAGTATATGAGCCGTGATCCCGTTCCCACACCGAGCTCTGAGGTTGTGACTGAGTATGATCCACCGTAATTCAAACAGACACTGCTCTGATACCTCCTCGCATCTGAATATTCATGACAGCTCGTTCAGATTCACATCCCGTGGCTGTAACAGGGTTTGGATATTCGACAGAGAGGGAAAAAGAAAGGGAGAAAGAGATGAGAACAGTTGCAACTGCTTGTAAAATGTCATGTGATTAATTTGAGGATGATGCAAGCAGGGCTGTATTGAGAATGATGAAAAGACCCAAGCCTCTAGTCTTTTACCCAGGAGAGCGATTGCATCCGCCCCTCCTACATTCATTACAATAAATGTTTAATGTCGTCAACAGGACAAATGAACTCATACATATGCAGCGAGAGGCACATGTGGTGAAATATGGAAAATGGTGGACACTGCAGTTTTGATGTTTGAAGGAAACGAGGCTGATACTGATGGAATTACAATTGTGTGTGGATTTGTTGGAATTAGGTCTACTGCCGTGTGTCTGAAATCAGTAACAATGGGGTTAGTGCAGTTAACATATCAGATTTTAAAGGAACAGTACACCCAAAATTTTGCTTTTACTTACCCTAATATAACTGCAAACACAAATTACGTTTTTTTTTTCTCTTTTCCGTGGAACATTATGTTTTTAATTTCTTGTTGTTGTTGCTCATTAACTCACTACAGAAAAAAAAATAGAATTGGATGATTTGGGTTAAGGGGAATGTGTAATTTTTTTAAATTTAAGGAGATTTTTCTGATAAAAAAAATTGTGATTACATACTTAATTACCAAATTAATTACTTTTACCAAAAATATGTAATATATAATATAAAATACAACATAGTTTTCCATAGATTTTTTGGTAACACTTTCTATGAAGCCTGTATTTATAATACATTATAAGGGTTTTCTTAAGGCATTATAATGACAGCATAATGCATTCTAAAAAACCTTATAGTGTGTTATAACATCTCATGAATAATCATAAAAACAATTATAAACTATTATAATATTTATGTGATTATAAAGTAAGATTATGATTATTTATAACACACAATAAACACCATATTAAATCTACTTCATATCCTGACATTGTTTTGTTTAAGATCTGCACAGTACCTTATAACATTTTATTTTATTTATTATTATTTAAATGTTTGCTTTGAGGCTTGTATTGAGGTGAATGTGAGCTAGTAGTAGTTGAAGCCTTTATTTGTCATATACACTGTTACATGCAGTGACATTGGACCCTCTCCGACCATACACAAAAATCACATTTGGGGAGAAGACAGGTCAGTCGAGAGGAAGTATAGAAAATGAGGAAATAAGATACATTTAGGAGGGGAGGGAGGGAACTAATACTTTCAACTGAAAAATGACATGTAGAGTTTCTTATCAACAGAATAAAATTAAAAGAAAAATCTGATCTTATAGCTGTGTTTGTGTAACAGCTCTACTCAACTGCTATCATATTAACAAATGTTGTCTGATGAATTCTAATTAATACTGTAAATACTTTGCTTCAATTAAGTTAGCTGCTTTTTTATTTTTTTTTTACTTTTACTTTTGACAGCAGTTCAACTTGCAGCTTGAAGCTTGCAGAGTTACAATTTCAAAGTAGCAAAACTACAAAAAGTGTTTGATTCTCCTGGACAACTTTAGAAAAAACTGAAATAAGATGAACATATAAACAGACAGCAAAAAGGAATGAGAAAGAGATGCATTTAGGGAACATTGTCTCTTTCTGCTCCTGCAGTCTCTTATAATTGCACGGACATACACACTGCTCCACCCACACACACTGTGTGAGCAACCAAACACTTTGCTCTCTAAATGTAGAGTCTCTTTTGATGTGAAGAACAAGAGAACAAAAAGAAACTGTACGATTTGTTTCAGGAAAAGTTGTACCAGTATTTTCCTTTCCTTGGCCTTTGCTAACACAAGGTCTTGCATCAGTCTTGCGTATACAAACATTACCTGCACCAACATACATAAAGTAGGCTTGAGAAGAAAGTTCATTTATCCAAAAGCTATTACAAGCTGTCAAAAAAGGCAATACATCATTAAATAATATCTGACTACCGTATATCACTAATAACGCACTTCTAGAGATACACTTTCCAAGATCATTTCCATATTAATGTCAGTGTGCTGACTTGTGTGTGATGGATTATTCTAGCGCCCATTAAGAATCCCCAGTGACTCTAAAACAAATTCACACACACATACATATGCACACACACAGTCTTAACTTATTCCATCAGCCAAATGGTCATATTAAAAAAAAGCAAACACAAGATTATTCCACATATTTATCAAATGCAAAGCTATTACAATGAACAGAATCATCCAATAATTCCCCCTATGTCTCCAAATAAAAGTCTAGCAAAAAAGAACAAAACATATAGCCTGTAAACCGAGGCACTTATGCTAAAAGCAGAGCCCCTGGGAGACTGGGAAATGAGCTGCGTACAAACAGATGACACGCGCCAGTTATATAGTCCAGGACACAAGAGACTCTCTTCTGACACAGTGTAAGCCCAGTAAACATGATGGCTCCTTTGGAACCAGCAGAGCGTGATTAGTGTCATGCAGAAAGCATTTGATAACAAAGATCTATGACCCGCCACTGTCTAAAAGCTTGGATAAAGTGGCACAGTTTATGGTGCACAATGTGTGAAAGTGCAAAACACACACATACATACAGTACATGTACTATATAATTTAAACTATATGATTTATATTTTAGGTCTATTTATTTATGTATATACACACATACACACCCACATAAACTAGATTATTTAAGTATTTTTCTGTTTTTTATATCTTGTTCTAAAATGGTCCATTCTGATTCATTGTAAACAATGCTTTATTTTCAGGAGCTGTGATGGGGCTGTTGGACAGATGGTTCTACAAGAATACACTGCCTTCATTTCATTTTTCCTTTCATCACTATCAGCCTGTCCTCTCACCCCCACTTGGGATATATGGCTACATTTAGACAGGTAGTATGAAGTGACCCAGATCTGCTTCTCCACCCTTATTTTATTTTAGCTGTGTTTCTTTGTTTTCCCCCACCCCCGAGAATCTGAACAAGACCTCTTATTTTTTAATATATAGTAATGCATTTTTTAATATCTTGTTCTGAGTATGAGTGTGTGTTGAAGTTCTCTGTGTATTTCTGTTAAAGCCACACTGCTGGAAGTGTGCCAAAAAGAAGGCAAACATGAACACAGCTGTTTAAGCTAGCGTACACGTGCTGGATAATGTATACACTCAATCTGAACCTGATGCAATTGTTTTATTAATAATCACAAATGAGGGGTCAATTCATTCATTTGCTGATAGCCGCTCATTTAAATACATGTATGGAGGCAAATAGCTCTAATTTTATTGCAGTCAAAAATAAGACCAATTTACTCGTTATTAAAAGTTGAAAAGAGAAAGACATCAAAGTTACAATCTTACGTGGAAAAACTGGAACATCATCAGCTAGTTTTTATCAAATTACTTCTTTGATGCACATCTAAAATGTATTTGGTCAGTGTTTTCGAATGCTTACTAGAAAAGTATCTACTCAAGCAAGAATATACATTTGTTTATGCACCTATTATTTTTTCAATCAAGCTTTCTTGTGAAATATTTTAAAATCTGCATGAACATGCATATAGGTGGCAAAGGGGAATGTTTTGGTTATTTTTGGTTCCCCAAACAACTTTTCATAGAACACTTCTAGAATCAACCTTTTATTTTCTTAGTTGTTGATCTGAATTATCTAAAGAACCTTCTACTTTAAAGAGCCTTGGAAAGATTTCATGGATGTTCAAGATTCACTGCTGCTGATAAAGAACCATTATCAGTACAGTATTATATGAATGAAACTAAAATGCACATTTAATGTCTGGCTAAACTGGGATGCATTTCCCAAACAACAATGTAACTCGATTATAGATTAACCACCATTATGATGCATTGTTTTAGAAACAAACTAGCTAGTCACGACTGTTTCCTGAACACGGTCGCATCTTCCAACCACATTAGTTCAACAACATTGGGCCATTGTTAATGACGTCACACGCATGTGCTTGAGGAATAACTTATACTATTTACCTGATTAGAGATCTCTAAGATGCTGCTGTATTAAACATGGCACTTATTGACTAATTTACTATTTTTGTTCACTGTCATTATGCTTTATTTGATCTTTGATTCATCACGGGTTCCCTCTTACGTCATACTCCAGGGTTCCCTTAGCTTTTTATGCACATGCGAAAGGATGTGCAAAAATACATAATTTACGAATGTAAGCTACAGATAGTAATGCATGTTAGCTTATATATTAAAGCCTATATTTCTTACTAACAAGAAACTATGCTTCTAACTACAGGTCCAAAGCTGTAGCTCCAACCAAGTATGTTTGTGACGTTGATTACAAATGTTTCCAGGAAACACCGAATCAATGAACTACGCTGGTAACGACGAAACTTGCATCCATAACGCTTTTGGGAAATGATAGCAATTACCACAACTGTTGTACTCATACCAAATTTTGATCTTTAATCAGGAAGTGGAGAAATTGCATATGTACAGTAAAGCTCTAGCACAAACAGAGGTGAAATAAAAGGATGGGGCGAAGAGAAAGAGAAAATGAAAGCTAGGAGTGGAGGAGGAGCACAGAAGGTTTAATCTGTTCCACTCCATTCTGTGATGTGTCATTCAGTTGCCACTTTGCTTCCACAGACTCATCCATCTGTGTGAAAGTAAATGTAAATGTAAAGGTGGTGGCATGTATCCTCAGTGTGTGTGCCTAAATATTTAAGGCTTTTAGAGAAGTTGTATGGGTACATGCCAAAGACCCTGGGGAGCTGTTCCACTCTCCTTTTGGCCTTGTCTTGTCACAGATTCAGATTCAACCAGCTTTAGTCATGTCAGCAAAGCATTAGTAAACGGACCACATATACTATCTATATATCTATATCTATATATATATATATTAT
>JAUMHI010000058.1:11305480-11320400 GCA_032359435.1 Enteromius unitaeniatus | reverse complement strand
GTTTGTTTGGCATCTCGAAGCGAGATTCCTATTCGTCGGTCTCGACGTGACGTCGAAGTGACCGACTGAAAGGGAACCTTAGATAAAATGTTATCCCTGGTTTTTGTATATCAGTAACTGTGAAATTTCACTGGTATTGCATCGACTAGGGCACTGATATTTTGGTCTCGTGACCACTTCACTGCTCTCAAAAAGCATAATAAACGTGACTTGTGTATTCTTTCACGTGGAAAACTTTATGACTTGAAATTAAAGAGTTTTAATTAGAACCTTTTAGAGTTTTGTTTTTTCATATAAGAATAGGCAGTGGAGGTTTAATTCTAATAACATGAACTGGTAGCTGCTTCAAATGTGATATCCTCTTGAAGGACAATACTGTATCAAAGCACTAAAGCTTGAGTTGCTTTCAGCATATCAAAGCTTAATGACCTTTCCCTCCTGAATCACTCTCTCAGCTCACTCTGCATTGACAGCTGAGAAGAAACATTAAGAACAGGTAGTACAGAGATCATTCATAGCGTTTAGTGGTCAAATATTTCTGAATAAATACTGCCACCCATGGCAATGCTATATTCGACAGTTCATTTGGAAAACCTAAATAACATTCAAAGGTTTAAGGTTGGTAAGATGGTTGGTAAGTTATGTTTTTATAGATTTTGGAATAAGTAAATATTAGTGATAATAAGATTACATACTAAAATATTGTATAATGTACTAAAATAATTTTCAATATACAGTACTGTGCAAAAGTCTTAAGCAACTAGTATTTCCACCAACCAAAAATGGTTTTAATTTGGTTATTTCTATCTTTTGCGGTAGCGTATCAGTTGGAAATATCAGTTTTCATTTCCAAACATTATTTTTGTCATTAATTGTAATAATGCAGTGAGATTATTGTCTGCACAAGGAGTCTGACAACAGCCAGTGCTCCACACAGAGGTCTGATCTGATCATCATCCAGTCTGTCTGGAATCACATGAAGTAACAGAACAAACTGAGACTCAATCCAGAAAAACTGTGCCAATGTCTCCAAGATGCTCCAAAAAACCTACCTGCTAAGCTACAGTATTTTTTAAGGTTTTAGACCTTTGTGTAAAAATGCTGTAAAATGAGGATGCTTTCAAAAATAATTCCATGCAGATTTAATTTATCAATTAACTTCTATTAACTAAATCAAATAAATATCTGGTATTACAGCTTTTGGTAAAACAGCTTCTGTTCTGAGGTTTTTGTTGTAAGGTTTTTCAGGTAGCTTTTCAGGTAGGTTTTGTTAAGCCTCTTGGAGACATTGCTACAATAGCTCTGGATTTATTCTGTCTCAGTTTGTTCTGTTACTTCATGTCATTCCAGAGAGAAGCCTTTCTTATTATTATAAATGCAAAATAGTGTTTTTTTTTAATTTTGGTAAAATTTGTGCTATAATTTTTCAAGGATTATTTGATGAATAAAGTGTTAAAGAAAACAAGCAATTAAAGTAAATATATTTTTTTGTAACAATGCAAAAGTTTCTTTTGATCAATTTAATGTGTCCTTGCTGAATAAAAGTATTCATTTTCTTAAAAAAAAATTACAAAAATGACTGATCCCAATCTATTGAATAGTGCTTCTTACATAGTTGTGCTTATGTTCTCTCTCTCTCTCTCTCTCTCTCTCTCTCTACGGTCTCTACAAATAAAAATAAATAAATAAATAAATGTACAAATGAAATAAACTAATCAAATAAATATATGCGAGGCTGACAGGGGCCACTGCCTGTATAGATTGTATTTCTCCTTTTTTTGTAGCCATGAAATTTTCAATCGTTCCAGTCTTTTGAGATTTCCTCCCTCGTCACCTCACACACCTATCAAAACCACAAAAAAATGCTCTCACACATAGCTGTGTAAACAGGCACACACATTTTTAGCAATATGCGCTCACTAGGGAGTTACATTTTCGTCTTGTTTGTGTCATTTCCAGTCATTCGTTCCCCTATAAGTGAACATTTTGAAACGGTGGGGCTGAGACCAGCTGTTGGTCTGAAGCAGAGAATTAGAGAAAGAAACAGCAATGCTGAGGCCGGTGAAATTGCAGGTTTAGTGAGGTCAGAGAGTTGTGAATGAGGCATGATGCAGAGCAGGGCCTCCTGTGTACCGATAATGCTCTCGTACACCGCAGACTCGTCCTCAAGCTTTTAGAGATTCATCTGGGGCTTCAGAGCGCTCTGTCTGCTAATGCATCAAAGGTGTCAATTCCTCCTCTGAGCTCCAAGGAAACATCACAAATGTATTAAAGAGAGAGAGAGAGACAGACAGAGAAAGATAGAAGGAGAGCGTGTGTGAGAGAAAGAAACAGTGAAGAACATCAAGAGTTGGCATGATGCTGGGCACTAAAATCATCCTCCCACACTAACAATACATGCTGATATAGACTGACAAGCATGTACCGAACTGGCATTTACACAAGTATATACACACACGCAAAAAAAAAAAAAAAAAAAAAAATGTGTACACGCTTCTTTATTTATGTGGCTGGCTGAAGAGCATCTTACTGTACACTCACAGCATATTTAAAAGTTTTTTTAATGGTTCTATGCAGCATGTTAGTTTAAGCAAAGTGCAATGTTCTCATGCATCTCACTCATCTAAAAAATGCTGGGTTATGTTTTTTTCCCACATGCTGATTTGAGTAATTGTCTGTCTTATTTTTTCAAGGTTGGGTTGTTTTTGTTGTGTATCTGTATTTTCTTATCTTTTTCTTAAGTTTAAAGGTGCTACAGAGTGCATGGATATAGTATTTAAAATTGTTCTCTGATACTACTACTTAGAAGGTACAGTGGATACGGAAAGTATTCAGACCCCCTTAAATTTTTCATTCTTTGTTATATTGCAGCCATTTGCTAAAATCAACTTTTTGCAGACATTTATGCAGATTTATTATAAAATCTATCACATGTGATATATAAAATATAAGATGAATATAAGATCTTATAAAATATAAGATGATATATAAAATATATCACATGGTCCTAAGTATTCAGACCCTTTGCTCAGTATTTAGTAGAAGCACCCGATTGATCTAATTCAGCCATGAGTCTTTTTGGGAAAAATGCAACAAGTTTTTCACACCTGGATTTGAGGATCCTCTGCCATTCCTCCTAGCAGATCCTCTCCAGTTTCTGTCAGGTTGGATGGTAAACGTTGGTGGTGTCACACCCATGTCTCTGTGTTTGTGTCACTAGTTTAAGTCAGGGTTCTGGCTGGGCAATTCAAAAACAGTCACAGAGTTGTTGTGAAGCCACTGCTTTGTCATTTTAGCTGTGTGCTTTAGGGTCATTGTCTTTTTGGAAGGTCTGTGTTCTTAGGAACCTTAAGTGCAGCAGAATTCTTTTTTGTAGATCTGTGCCTTGCCACAATTCTGTCTCTGGGCTCTTCAGGCGGTTCCTTTGACCACATGATTCTCATTTGCTCTGACATGCATTGTGAGCTGCAAGGTCTAATATAGACAGGTGTGTGGCTTTCCTAATCAAGTCCTAGCAGTATAATCAAACACAGCTGGACTCAAATGAAGATGTAGAACCATCTCAAGGATGATCAGAAGAAATGGACAGCACCTAGAGTTAAATATATGAGTGTCACAGAAAAAGGTCTGAATACTTAGGATCATGTGTTATTTCAGTTTTTCTTTTTTAATAAATCTGCAAAAATGTCAACGATTCTGTGTTTTCTGTCCATATGGGGTGCTGTGTGTACATTAATGAGGGGGGAAAAAAATAACTTAAGTGATTTTAGCAAATGGCTGCAATATAACAAAGAGTGACAAATTTAAGGGGCTCTGAATACTTTCCGTACCCACTATAAATACATAGTGCACAGTATTCTCCATTGACCATATCCAATATGGGGTTGGAGATGACAGGAACATTTACATGAATTACAAATCTCACGCTTAAATAGCCAAAGCTAAATTCATGTACACGCATATCCACACACAACCATCGCTCAAACACACACAACCGTGATGATTAGTGATTCTATTCCATCATCAGTGCTTTTATGCTTGTCAGCGTCATAAACTGCCTCGCCAGCACTTTCGTGCCTGAAATGTTTCCCCTTCATAAACTCACCTGATTGACAGATATTTTACGAGACCGCATCTGAGGATTCTGTATCTCTCTGATTAAAATAAGAAATAACTGCAAGGAAATCAGTTCATCCTTGAATGAATGCTCATATACCAAGAGGGTTCTTAAAAGAAGCATATAGAACAGGTGTACGACTGATTATCTACTATAGAAAATCAGCCGTAAATATATTGTCCTCTACACAGACAATGAGTGTAATACAGAATGTGATCAACTGTAAGCAAAGCATTTATAAGAGAAGCCTCAGGCCATGCGAATTTGCTGCATCGTTACGTTATTTGTTCAGCTGTTCACTTTAAATTGGTGTCTTGACACTGTCACCTTCATTTTCCTCTTTCAAAATGACTATGGCAGCTCTTACATTTTTAAAACAAGACCAATGAATACAAACCAAATTAGAATCTACTGCCAGCCCTTGGAGGAAATGAGTGCACGGTGGAGGAATAAAGGATGTGTGAATGCTGGGAAGACACATTTATGCCAAGTCATGTTGTAAAAATGTAATGTTCAGAAAAATAAAGCAGACGTGTTAGTATAGTATCAATATGATTTATATAGAAAAGTATAACTATAGGAAATGGCTTTTATCACTCATTTGGGCACTTATTTATAAATTGTTATATTGAGATATGATCATTATAATTATTCTGCAGAGTCATTCTTCCCACAAATCTATATTCGCTGAGCGATAGTGGAGACGCTGAACCTAATGAGCATGTGCGAAACGAACAATGTGTATTCACTCAGCAAAGCAAAATAAACATCAAACAGCAAGTTCCTCATTTAAAATGTATCTCCATTTTAAATAACTTTTTAATAATAATAATTTTGCCTTATTTAGTTCAAATATAACAGCATACTGTTATCATTACATTATAAAATATGCTTCAAATGGTAAATACAGATAAATAGCTTAAGTGACAATTTATATGAATTTTTGTAATTAGCCTGGTATGTTGTTATAGAGATTTTATTAATTCACATCCCAATTTATGAGAATTATTTCAATGATTTTTCTGTCTGTGGGCCTCTGAACACAGCTGAAAGACTTATTTTACTGTAATTCACATTATATTATATGAGTCATAAAATGCTAATGTATCCTAATGATACTCAACAACAAAAAAAAACATTTTATGCAATTTTTAAAATGTAATATTTTTTTATTTGCCAAGTTAAGACATTTTCGACCAATTATATATTGTCTTTTTTCTAAACATTGTTTCCTATCTCAGTCCTTTTAAGGTTAACATAATTCTGTTATCACAAAATATTTTTCATCTTAACATTATTGGACAGATTTTTAATATTGATGCACCCCTAATAAATTAAAACATTACAATGCTTTTCATTCTTCACTTATACTTAAAGGGGTCATCCGGTGCCACATGCACTTTTACAAGCTGTTTGGACTGTTGGGAGTGTGTGTACACAACCACCCCACAATGATAAAGATCCACCAGTAGTTTTCTTTTAATTTAATGAAAATAAGTAGCTCCTTCTGAAATCAAGCCATTCTCAAATGCATGTCGGTGGCATCACACCGACAGAGGCCAGTCCCACTCTGATCCTCCAAAAGTGCCTCGGAAAAGAGTGGCGGGGTCAGCGGAGCTCATGAAGATTTAAAGGGGAAATACACAGAACAGAGTGAGTTCAAAAGAGCCGTTTCTGGGAACCTGGGACGAGTTTCAAAAGAGCTGAAATTTCAAAACATATTACAAACTTTCCATTAAGACCGTAAAGAATCATATTAGCTTGTGAAAAATTGGCTTTGTATGACTCCTTTAAATGAAGGATGAATTCAAATCTGTTCATTTGCAGAAATTTATGAGGCCAAATAGAAATGTTGAAGGCAACCAGACACGTTTTAGAAACCTCAGTACATGCACATCCAAACAACACACACACATACTCAGCAGAATTTTAAAGTAATTCTCAGCTTGACAGGCATATGGAGTACCCTGCAGTAGAAACTGCGACAAACACTACTGCAAAGATATCTGACAGCAATACTGGACAGAGCATTTAAATTACAGCCTGGATATGTGACGATGACAACAGTGTTGATGATATCAAATTAGCGCTGCCCCAGGTTCTTATCTCATGCTGATTTGTTTCAATGACTGCTATAAACTGCTTATAATGTGGCTTAATGTCCTGATAGAGGGAATGGAGAAGTTACGTTGTGACTGGGGTCTTGCCTAGAGCCCTGATTCGCTCTGATTAAGAGAAAATGCCAATGAAAGTTGGCAAGTGGTTAAACAATCCTGAGCTACTCCCCTTTATCCGGGTATAAAGAGGAGACAGGTGCATCCATCCATCAGATTTGCTGAGGAAGCGAGAAGGCATCCCAGCTCTCAGCGATGGTTCAAGGTCATGGCAAGGGGAGATAATGTCTCTGTTCCCTCCATCAGGGAACAATGGTTATATATGTAACCGAGACGTTCCCTGTCTGTCAGTCACTACGCTGTGATGACAGACTGGGGTCCCATGGAAAACGACACAACGTGAACTGTTACAACCTTGTAGCACTACAAATGTTGACAAGCGGCGCATGTCAGACAAATGTTATGCAAAGTTCATAACCATCCCAATCAGAGTGAGTACACTGCTGCCGGAGAGGCCAAAACTGTTGTTCCTAAAGAACGAATTATCTACTTTCTGAAGGGATTTCAATCTTCCGCAAGAGGAGCTGCTTGTATTTGTTGTGCAGTCTGGCAAGACAATGGGGAAGTGGGCCTTCTGAAAAGGGCATTACAGAGACCACATCCTACCAGTGGGAGGTGACATGTGGAACCCTAGTATGGACTGACCAAAAGTGGGGCAGTACAACATACAATCTGGTCTCTAAGACAGGTCCTATCCAGGGAAGAAGAGGAAAAACTGGCAGTAGAGATGGACAGAGTACTCTGTCAAGGGAAGACACAGGTTTACGTTTCCTTGCTCTTTTCCCAGTTGACAAGAAAAAAGCCCCAACTGACTGAGGTGCTGACCAATCCTAAGGCTGAACACACTTGACAATCCGTTTCTGCGTAAGCATTTTGAATGGAAGCTTGTGCAGGTTAAAAAATTCAACCTGCGCAAGTCCAGGATCTGTCGAAGGCCACCATGTTTCTTGGGCACAATCAAAAAAGTGCTGTAAAACCCCACCTCCATCTAGGCTGGAGGGACCGGCTCGATTGCATCCTTTGACAGGAGGACAGCAATCTCCTCACGCTAGACAGGAACATTCTGGACAGCCACCAAAGTCTTGAGAACCCCACTGAACCTGGGAGGTCGCGGGGCGAACTGGATCGCATAGCCGAGCAGAATTGTCCGAATAAGCCACTGCAACAGGCTGGGTAGCGACATCTTCGCATCCAGGCACCACGTGAGTGTCATCATCAGAGTCACCGGTGTGCCAAGATGTGTGCAGCAATGAACAGTCTGACTGAGAGGTGCAGAAAGCATAGCGTTCTGGTTGTTTGCAGTCAGACTGTCTGGATCCAATGAGGGACCAGCCAGAGACACGTGGGGAAGCGGTGCATCCCCTAAATGCCGAATCTTGGCCACTGGCAAAAGGGGGATCTGGGGAGCGTCGCTCACAGTCAACCCACAAGTGCTGAGGCCTGTAGGACAAGGAAATTGCTCTTTTGGTGATGTTGTAAGTACCACAGACCTGTGGAAGGTTCCTCTTCCGCCCTCCACTGGGAGGTGAAGTGGCGTCATCCTCGCCAGTTCCTCAGTAATTTCTTGCCACTCAGGGCCTCTTTGTTGCCTTGCGGGATGAATTGGAGATTTGCTGAGGCGGGGTGGGCGCTGCCTTCCTGGGGGAGGCTTGATTCGCTGGCCTTGACTGAGTCTCAGCATGGGGCGAAGCAGGTGTTGTCGCCACAGGAGGGCGCCCTTGGTGGCAAGCAGGCCGAGGCGTGACCCGCGGCGGAGCGGTGGCAGATGGAGGTTCACGCTGCGGGAGAATATGCTGGATCGCCTCGGTCTGCTGCACGACTGTCGAGAACTGCTTTGCAAAATCTTCTACATTGTCGCCGAACAGGCTAACCTGGGAAATTGGGGCATCCAAAAACCTGACCTTGTCCGAGTCCCTCATTTCAGCCAGGCTGAGTCATAGATGGCGCTCTTGGGCCACTAAAGTGGACATCGCCTTCCTTAGGGACCGCGCCGTGACTTTCGTTGCCCCAAAAGTGAAGTCAGTCGCTGTGCGCAGCTCCTGCATTAACCCAGAGTTTGAGCCACCCTTGTGCAGCTCTTTTAGCACCTTGGCCTGATCTACCTGCAGGATAGCCATGGCATGCAGGGCAGAGGCAGCCTGGTCCACAGTGCTGTATGCCTTAGCAGTGTTATCGACGCCACAGAGAACTTCTGCTTCAGCTTCCTCTTCATTGCAGCACTTCAAAGCAGCAGGCATAAACTCACAGCTCCAAAGCAAAATCTGATGGGTGGATGCACCTGTCGTCTCTTTATACCCGGATGAAGAGGAGTGTCTCAGGATGGTTTAACCACGTGCCAAATTTCAATGCCGTTTTTTCTTAAGCATAGCGAATCAGGGCTCTAGGCAAGACCCCAGTCTGTCGTTACAACATAACTGACAGTGACTGACAGAAAGGGAACATGTAATCATTCTGTGCAAATATTTTGTCATACCAAAGGCCAGAATGTGTCTTCCTGGTTATTATGTGGCCACAGCTGAAAGTGGGAGGCGGGTAACGGGTAGTCACATCATGATGTGACTTTACAGTACAAATTATATCATATTACTGACACCTGCCCTCATTCAGAGGGGTTTTGTCAGATGAGCTGTTTTGGAAAATGCCACGTTTTCAGTGCAGAGAGCAGCCACATTATTGACACAATCTCCCTCGCAGAGAACATCAGCATGGAATCCACACAGAGGGCTGATGAGTAAACAAACCCACAGCTCTGAATACAAACACCTCCACATTTGCACACACACATAGGTAATCTTAAGGGGAACAGAAGCGTGTAATCTATGGTAATGGCAGCCACCCACCCTGCGTGATGGAGTATTCCCAGGCCTGACGAACAGAGCTCCTCATCAGTCAGGATGCTCAGGCATTACTAATGGATGTGAGGGGGCAGAGAGTCACACCAGAATGATTATAAGTGCAATTCTTTAGAGTGATGTGCGAACAGAAATCTCCCCCCTCATTTGTATAGGGATCAATGATGGATGAGATAAAAACACTCATAGATTTCACTAAAAGAAAGTGTGATTAACTTGTTATATAGTTCTGATGCACTTTAAAGAACAATTTAATAGAACTGGAACAAATGCACTAAGTTAGGGCACAACAAAAAAATAAATAAAAATACTGTACAAAAAATATTTTATTAATATATATAATATATCTGTGTTTGTTTTTGTGTGTGTGTGTATTTAAACAGACACCTGCACAAATCATGGGCTCTCATGAAAGCAGCATTCATTTATTTCAACTGTCGTATTAACACTGCCCAAGTGAGCAAACAGAAGCGTAGGTGCAAGTAGAGTTTTAGCACACCAATTTTTGCCACATATCATGCACTGAACTAAAAATGCACTATAAACATTTCTTTTATGCCCGCATAAAGGGCATTTCATTTAAATAGAACAGTAATATTAATATTTATATTCTAAAAAATGCTGGGTTAAACGCTGGTTGTTAAAAAAAAATTGTGCTGGGTAAATATGGACAAACGGTTGGGATACTGCCTAGATCAGGGGTGTCAAACTCATTTTAGGTTGAGGGCCGGATCGGAGAAAATGTCCCCTTGTGTGGGCCGAATTATTTTTTGTTAAACCCTGACACCTTTGAAATCCTTCGCTCACAATTACAGTAATATTAACCATTTTAGGGGTGTGCAATATTGACACATGATGTAAATTTTCATTGATTTATTAATAAAAAATTTTATAGTGATAATTACCATATTTTTAACTGTTTTTTGAGAAAGAACTTTAATTATTGTCATGGATAAATAAAGTCAATAATAGATGATGCATGTATATACATTTTTATTTTTATTAAATTATTACTACCAATATTGGGTATCAGTATGCCCACACACACACAATTTTGGAACCAATTAAAAAATATATATTAATTATTAAAAAAAAAAGATGTTCTGATATCCCTATAAGATTCATAAAATGCACGATGAACAAACATTGCATATTCTACTGTGTAAATCTGACTGATTTCCATTGATTTAATCAGTCTGCTAAACATAAAACTACACTTTGTCATTTAGATTTGGTCACGTGTAGATTAATTAAAATTTGGATGTAAATGTGTTCACTCGCCTTATGTAAATAAGATTACATGATGTTCACTTGCTTTATGCAAATAAGATTACATGATGATTACGGTAATTCTCAATTCTCAATTCCTGTTAGCCGTTTTATAATTTCCGACTGTTGTTATTATATTGGTTTATTTCTTTAAAGCGGAAATGCTTTTAGTACGATAGCATAACATAAGCCTGCTGCTTCAGTCACAAAGCTTTACTCACAAAATGCTTGCGGGTGCGATGCGAAACAGGCCTTATTCTTGTAACAAAAGTAGAATGAATGTGTGTAAACCCATTGTAAAAACAGTCTTATGTAAATTCTTCCATTCGATTCAATGGGACAATTTACACAGAATGGATTCGTTCTACTCGTGTTTCGCAAACAAGGCCAGATGTGTGAGGAAAAGAATCCTTCTAAACCCAAAAGTTTGGATGGTGTTTTTTTTCTTGCCAGGTTATTTATCTTAATGAGAAAGTGGTGCATATGAGAACAGCACAGAGACTTATCAGATGATTGAAATGCTGAGGCACTGATGTATTATGGGTAGTTTCACCAAAAATGCTGTTTTATGCTGTTTCAGGTTGAATACCCACCTCTGCTACCGTGAACTAATATACTGGTGCATGTTTGTGTGTCTCAGACTGAAAGCCAAGGCTGGGAGTGGATTTTGCTGTTTTTCCGAAGATGGAGTGATTTTGCCGAAGGCAGTGTGAGCACAGGAAAGTTGGACCCCTCCTGCTGTGTCTTAAAAAACTTAAAAACAGACTGAAAGCAGCTGGTCTGTGCGCACACACTCAATCACACACATTTGCGTGTAATGACACAGTGAGCCTGACGAGTGTATTGTGGGTAGCTGAATAGCTCATCAGAGGTAAGATGTGTGCGTAAAGACACACACACACACACACACACACACACACACACACAAATCCACAAGAAGAGATCCAATCAACACAGACAAAAAAAAAGCATGACACTCACATTTATTAATCTAAAGAGTGCTTAACGGTTCTCTAACTTGTTTAAGTGCTCAGAATCTCCCACTGGCATACCAAAAGAGATGTATACACACATGCAATATATATCTGATTATTTATTTATGTCTAGCCTAAAGCACTTTTATCACTAAAGTAAGTTAATCAATTAAAACACAACTATCAGAGGAATTAATAAATTTGAATAATTAAATGAAATGAATTCAAATGGATTAAACATACATAAAAATAGCAGCGTGTTACAGAAGTGGACTAGAGTCACAGGGGAAATTGAACCACTGAGTCCACTTTATTTGCATGCGCTCCGTTGCTACAAATCAAACTACGATGCAAACAAGTGCTAAACTCCATTTGCATCTTGGCCGGGTTTGTGGTACTGTAGGTTGCAGAGGACATAAAAAAGCATTCCCCCACCACTGTGCATCAGGCATATGACTATTTGAAATGCCAAAAAGTGTTCAACTACCGTGCATATCTGGAAATTTACCCAGTTATAATGCTCTTCCCCATTATGTTTCATCATTTTATAAATGACTGCTACTATGATCAATAGAAAATGTAAACAACCTTCTTTTCTGAACAGTATTTGGTTTACCATCTGTTTTCAGTAGTTAATTGTGTGCAGTGTTAATTGTGGCAGGCAAATCACCTTGAGGTTGTGAAAAAGACCCAAGTTGAATAAAACAGAAGTATGTAAACACTCATAATAAATTAAAACCCTTACAAATTAAGTAAATAACATAAGTCATAAGTAAATATATTTTTTTAGCAAAAAAGGTTTGGATGTCTTTATATTATATTTGATACATAGAAATTACATAATACATTTAATAAAAAAATTATTTTATATTTTATTATAATCTTCATAACTTCTACAATGGAGCGGTCAGGGTGTGTTTACACAATGCACAAGTGCTGTGATAAACTGAAGTTTTAATATAACAAGACAAAGATGCATACACACCGTAAATAAACCTTGAGGATCCAACAACATACGACAAAACACAGCGGGGCTTAGATACACAAGAGGAAACTACACACAGGTGAGGAGCACAGGTGTGATGGGTTGCTAATTAACCAAAATTAGGAAACATAGGAAATACTCAAACGAAACCAAAACTAACCAGTGACATGGAACAATACAGACACAGGCATGACAGGAGCTATGAAGACAATTAAATTATTTACACTTATTATATATGCTTTTTTTTTTTTTAAGTTCATCAGCTGATGTGCATGAGATGATGAATTGAACAGTAACCTCTTGAAGGTTATGATTTAATAATCAGAAAAAAAGAATTATGAAAAATTATGAGAGGTTATGCTATTACACATACATATCTAACATGTCAATTATTGAAGCCAAATACATTTCTCCAAGCCTTTTAGCTGTAGTACAGTATTCATAGGCTTAATCATGAAGCATACAGTGTCCCCACATTTTACTCTCTATATACCCTTATTGTAGATGTAGTGGATTAGAAATGCAACCAATTTTCAACCAATCGATTTAAAATGCCAGTTATTGGTCTAATCAGTCTTGCCATCTGTCCTAAATATCACATATTGGTCGACCCCCAGTATGGATAGTTTTTAAATACATAAATCAATGTGATGTACGAAATTTTGAACATAGTCAGTTTACTCGTATTTGTACAATTCTCAAAGCCCCTCCAAAAAAGCATGTCTTAACCCATTTTGTGTCTGTGTTAGACTACTCTCACCTGATTACCCTATGCTAATTTGCGTAGCTCTTGGTAGATTGTGTTGGTAATTATGTAAATGAGAGAGTGTTCTTTAATTTGCGCATTGTCAGTAAATCAGCCACATTGGAACATTCCACTCCCATTGGTGCTTTTATGGAATTGCATTCTCACAATAATTTGCCCTGTTTAGTAAATCTGGCCCATAATGTGAAATAGCCATGGCTTGGTGTTTCAGTCTGTACCTGTGGATGCTGAAAGGGTTAAATGGAAAAGCTGTATGGTGAAATATTTTGTACACAGATATTATCAAAGCAGCGAGTCTGGCAGATTGTCAAGAGCTGGCTTCTGGCCACATAAGAATTCTTTTGCCTCATTATTTAGGTTATTCATGCTGTTCAGATCAAAGAACCCACACATGCCCAAGCAAACACACAAACCTACCTATTCACTTTCACATTTAAGCATAAGACGCTTTCGCAAACAGGATGTCACCTAAATCCATTCAAGGCTGTAAACAAAAGAAAATCAATTGCCCGAAAGCCCAAATGCCATTCATATACAAACTTCCTCAGGACATTTCTAAGACAGCAACTCCGACTTTCTTACTTCAAGCATGTTCCATGTCACCAGACACACAAATTGCGTGCACATGTCAAAACAACACAAACTCTGTTTCCTGTTTGCTTCCTGACTCCATTCCGAAGGGTTTCCACAGGTGTGCGCACCCTAAACAGACCAGTGTTTATTCTCACGGTCAGATGCTGCCAATATCTGTTTGCCCTTGTCACTGACCTCTGTCCAAAAATATAGATGAATGTAAATAAATAATTAATCTGATTTGGAAATGAGGTCAGAACTGAATATATAAAACGCACGCAGACAAACATGGACATGCCAAGAGAGAATATCACACCCTCCAGGATCTCCCTGTCACTGTAACCTTGACCCCATGAGTTTGACTGTGCCTGAAGCAGTGCATCGTGGTCTAGTGGATACCTTCGAGTTAGCATGGATAAAAACCGTGAGTCATTCTCTTATTGCTGCAAACTGCTAATGTATTATGCTGCCTAATGAAAGCTCGAGGGAAACAGCAACATGTAATAAAACAACATCATAATTAAAATTAAAAATATAATCAAGAGACACATGAATACTGGCCCCATTTACAAATGCTGCTGGTTGAAATTAGCAAACTCATATAAGCTTTGCTAATCAATATTGAACCAGGAACTTTCTGTTGTACATCTAAGAAGTTTATTTTGCCTAAAATACATAAAGGCAGATATGTATAAAATCTGTGGGAAAAAAATGTGCTGTCAAATGATTAATTGTGATTAATCACATCCAAAAAATAAAGGTTTTTATTTACATAATATATTTGAGTGTGTACTGTATATATACGTATTTTGAGAATATTTTCATGTATATATTTATATTCATATAATTGATATTATATTTTCTTCTTAAATATACACATGCATGTGTGTGTATCTATATACAGTACATAATAAAAACGTATTTTGAATGTGGTTAATCACAATTAATCATTTGACAAAAACCAAACAAAAATATATCATGTGTATTTAAAAGATAAGTATATTATAAAAGACAATTAAAATGTAATAATTCTGTTTTGTGCTTGTTTATTAAAATGTTATCTTAAATATTCAATTTGTCATGTTCCGTGTCTGTTTCTGTCTGTGTCTAAGTTCGTGTTTGGTTTGTTCCGTTTTTTCCCCCCTGTCCTTGTGTATTGTTGGTCCAGTCCGTGCCCATATTTGGTAGTTCCTGTCTAATTAGTTGATTC
>JAUMHI010000058.1:11284884-11305380 GCA_032359435.1 Enteromius unitaeniatus | reverse complement strand
AATATTTACTCATATAGTAGAAGCATACGATATATAAATGCATTTTGTACAGTTCACAGTTTACCCATAATTCTTACTTTGTTACAAATAAACATAATCCTACAGCAGGAGCAATAATCACAAAGTCACAAACTGTGAGACACCCTTGTATGGACACCACTACAGCAGTTCATCACACATTTCATGCCATAACTATAGCCGTTATTGAAAGCTACAGCACAGCCACCGAGGCTAGTGTGTTTGTGTGGAAGGGGGGTGCGAGAGGATAAGGGATTAGAAAGGGGTTAATAAGAGGCCAACAAAATTAATTACCAGTGTTTACCTTTGTATCTTTTAATAGAATTCTTTCTTCATCATGCTGATTGGTCAGGATTGTGATTAAGGCCAAGGCACCCACCCACACGCACACACAACAAGCTTTTCATCCGTATTCCTTCATTCCTGTCTTGAGTAATGAAAGGAATAAGAGTGCTAGGAGTGTTGAAAACTGCAGTCATGCATTCAATCTCTGCAGGAGATCATAAATCCCAGTTATGATGAACGAAGGAGCTTAATAACACAGTGTGAAGTGGATAACGAGCAGCGCTTCTCATCATATAGTTTGTAATCAACAAACAGGAATGCCCATGTTGAAGCTACTGTTGAACGTTGTGTCACTGTGAGAGTGTGTGTGTGAGCGTGAGTGCAGTTCATTTGAGGGCAACCCTGTTCACTTATGCAATTAACACAAAGAGGAGATTTCCTAAGAGAGTGCTTGAGTATGTTTTGATTAGATCAATAGAGACTCTCATTTAGCTGCATGACATCAAGAGAGTTTGCTCTTTTACTTTTGCATCCTTCTCTCAGTCTTTAGTAGTTATACATACATACATACATACATACATAGGGCTGGACTGGTAATCTGGCATACCAGGCAAATGCCCGGCCCATTGGTTCATTTGTTCATCATGGGCAAGGACCGGCCCATAAAGCAGGGACAGCGTCCCATTGGTTCATTTTCCATACAGACACTGGGCTGGCCTAATCATCTCTTAACAGGCTCCACGGTGGAGTATCTGAGACACAAATCGCGGCCCATTGGTTGACTGTCTAAAAGGACATTGAGCTAGTCCAATGAAATCTCAGGCCATGCCCTGCCTCCCTCCTGGCCAGCGCTCATCTCCCCTTCATCCATAGATATCTTATTATCTATGCCCTTCATCTACTATGTAGAGTTCGACTGGAGTTTTAGATGAGTCCGTCTATAACAATAGAAAAGAGCAAAGGGGGTGCAGATAATCTGCGGGAGAAAAGACACAAAAGCAGCAAAATGTAAGGAGCTTAATAACAGAAGCTCGCATGAAGGGGAAACGCAGGAATCTTACCTGTCCTAATGCCTGCGCACGCCACGACTGTAGAATACGTGAACTCTTTTTAAAACAGCAAAAAGTCAAATGTGTGCATAAGGTTTTGCGAATGCGAATGAATCTAGTTTAAATATGACCTGACGTTTTATTTTTATCCAACAATATGGATATTATTATTTTATTATTGCACAAACTTTTATTTTGTGAGTTGGTATTATACTGAAATAGCCTACCTAACTTTTAATATTAAAGACACCAGTACTGTATAAGTGTTTGCATTCTTTGTGGAGGTCTTTGCTGTCCCATAGTGTGAAGATTACTGGCAGAATTTAAAATTATAGTAGTCTATATGTACACCGTTGCCTACTTATTTTTATTAATTGAAAACTATTTTATTTGGGGAGATATATATATATATATAGCTCTGGGAAAAAATGGGTAATGTATAAAAAGCACTGCTGTAATCAACACTATCTTCTTGCAGTGTGACCATTTGGATGGTAAAAAATGCTAGAAGTCTTTCAAACATAATTAGAAATGTAAAAATAAACACTAAACATGCCGAAACTGTGAAAAGAAAGGTTTTAAATCAAGAAAAAAAGGGCTCAATCCTAGCTTTCCTGGCACAATGATTAAGTGACCATTAAGTTGCTTCTTTCCTTAAAATTTAAACGACGACAGTTTACAAAAAATGAAACAAACGTGCATTGTTTTGTATTGGTGAGATTAACAGTTTTAAGAATAAAACCCAAAAGAAACTTATTTTTCTGCAGTGATTTTTTTCCAGAGCTGTATATGGAAGGCTATATGTGGTGGTGGGCCGGCCGGACCATAAAATGCCAAGGCTGATTTTTACTCCCAATCCAGCCCTGTATGTACATACAAATTAATTTAGTTAAATTCATGATAATACTAAAACTCAAAAGCAACACACCTCTAAAAATTACTAAATCTAAATTTTACCAGCCCTAAATATTTTTCGTAAAACTGTGTTTTGCATTATTTGTAATGTCACTATGACAATATTTAGCTGTTTATTCCCTTATAAGGCTGCAAGCCAACTGGCAAGTCATTCCATTTTATTTACTTGCAAAAGCCAATTTCTATTCACACTTGGTTCTTTTCGAGAGTTAATTTTGTACCCAGACTCCCATCTACGAATAAATTATCAAGCACAGTTAGTCAAGATGCTTAATGGATAGCAGAGCAGAGATAAGGTGATTGATGCAGTAGTTAAACTGCTGATTAGTGAGCCTGTATGCTTTTTTGGTGCTTGCTGTGACAATGCAATTACTGTTCCCTACATCTACTAATAACCACTGAAATACCTTCGGAGGTAAACGGGTTTCCTCAGAAATGTGTGCGTAAGAGAGATGTCGCAAACAGCTACAGTGAAGCAGCGTCCAGGGAGACAAAGCGGTTCTGATGGAGCAGGGAATATTTGGGATTGGCCCAATAAACTGAAGTGTGGTTTATTCTGGTGTCTGCAAGAAGGAAACGGAAAAGGAAAGCATAATTAATTCTGTTATTAAGCATTGCTGGCTCTCATTCTACTGTTTTGGGTGGTGAAAAACAGAGAATGAGTCTCCCTCCACTCTCGAAGTGGCAGAGGGATATTATTTTGTTTCCGGCGTATTAAATTTACCCCGTTACAGCCTTATCAGCCGAATTAAAATGAGCTTGCTTGTTGTACCATCACCATATTCCTCGGCTTCTCACTTGTCTTTCCTCATCGCCCACTAAAATACACACACACACAGACTCTCTCTGGAGAAATCTTCTAGTTCATCGAGTACATCGGCAGCTGTATTGACAGTGACAGGTAGCATAACTCATATATAAACCTCTCTCTTGAAGTTTGTTTATTGCAGGTTACTGTGTGGCTAAATGTCAGGACACGCTGTCTGAAAAATCTCCAGGCTTTAATTAGTACTCAACGGATGGCTTCTTCTCAGCTTTGTACTCAAAATTAGTGCTCCACAACAACTTCATGCAAACATTTGCAACAACAGAAACACACACACACATAACAGTGATCCACTAGACAGTAATTCATCTTGACACACAAATCATGAATAAAGACACATAGCTCTAGGATAATAGCAGAAGGTGAGATGTAAGCATACTGGGGATGCACAATTTATTGGATACATTTCTTATCATACACGTTACCGGCTGATAATAAAAGATTCATCTTTATCAGAATATTTAAATTAGTATGCTCAATTTCCATATTTGACATTTTGATTACTTTGCTGTCATCTAATGCTAATTTAAGCTAGTTCGTTTTTATTAATTTAACAACACTTTGTCAGCACATTGCAATTCTGAAGAGGTTACTGCACTGCATTTTGGAAAACTCATGACAGGCATACAATTTTACTTTATTTTCTGCTGGCTACACTTTTCATCTCCTTTTTTAAACAAATACAAATACATTTTTGCTTTACTTCAGTCTAAAACAATAGAAGTTGGCTTAATGACATTTTCTTTTTCTTTTTTTTTTTCTTTTTACATTATCAAGTTTGATAGTGTGATTCTTAACCCTATTTTTCTTGTGGGGACTTTTTGCTGGTCCATCCAAAGGTGTTTTTTTTTTTAGGTTTTACCGTCCAGGGGACATTTCACCTTCAACTCACAAACCTGACCCACACAGCCCAGCTTCAGTCACAAGTGCTCACATGTTGCTTCTCTCATTCTTTTCCAATCATTTAATGCAACAAAAAAATGGTCTATCAAGGGAACTGCACCTCTGGTAATGTTATCCCCATGACAACAGACTTACTCTAGCAACTCACTGTTACAGCTACTTTAGTACCCGACCTCTCAAGTTCATCTAGGGAAGATTTTTACTCAGCACACTCAAGAACACACAACCTCAAGCATGTAAAATAAATCAAATTAAATAATATTTACAAAGTACAATTTCTGTTTTAATATATTTTAGAGAAATACGGCACCTGAAATACGGTTCAGATTATATATATATATATATATATATAATTTTATTTTTTTTTATTTATTTTTTTTTAACATAATGCATGAGTCAGTTGCCAGACTGAGATATGGATCGGTGGAATAAGATGATAATTTGAATGATATTTTTGCCTATCTTGTTCATTAGCTTCGCATTCATTGCTCAAATGTAGCTTATCATTAACCATTGTTCTTAGAAAATATTTTCTTGGAAAGACAAAGAGGAAACAAGGCACCTTAGAGACAGATGTGAATGTGTTTCTCTCTCCTCCTCCCTCTCTCTCCTCTAAACCCATTTAGAAACACTTACAGGCCATTAACAATCATTCCCCCTGATTAGAATGGCCTTTGAGTGCCTGGACAAATTGCTTTCAAACATGTTGGAAAATCCTCAAGCCATTTAGACCGTGTATTTTCCGGTATCCAGCAAGACCCATTCTGTCATTCTCTCTGCCTCTCACCAACCCTGTTAAAACAGAGATACTTGGAGCTGCGTCAGCCTCAGGCTCTCTTTCGCTTTCCCTCTCGTTCTATATTCTACCTCACCTTTCTTTTAATTCATTGCATAATTACAGTAAGTGAGGGCCATTAATGAACATCCAATTCTGCCTACGGTTTGAAAACAACGGATTCTCGTCTATTGTTACTTCCTCCCACACTATGTCAGATTTTTTTTTTTTTTTTCAGCTTAAAAGCAAAAAGACTAGAGGCACAGGGAGCTGCTGTTATGTGCCGCTGTGTGTGAATGCAAATATAGGATGACCTCTTTGATTAATTAGACTCTCGTAAAGCATTTAATCAGTTAATCGGGCAAATTAGCACTGCTAAAATGACCCACAAATGTGTTTAAGTGAAAAGGGTCCATCTGTGTGTGTGTTAAGCAGAGTCTGTGTGTTTGTGTGCACGCTTTTGTTTGTATTTTTCTGCACCGTAAGCCGAACGGAGAGAGTGATTCATTAGCCTTCCTGTGTGATTAGAGCTCCCTGGCCGTGTTAACGTCAGGACCCCAACACAAAGAGTTTCAGACAGGCAAACTCAGAAGACGGCTGCACATGGGGCCTGGGGGTGAATATTAAACGGCGCCTGCTACACTACATTAGCACAGCAACAGCTCTAATGCTACTCAAAAAGAGCTGAGCTAAGTACAGCAGTAGCCACTCATTACCAGAATGGCCGGAATCATTAGTAAGCCATTTGCAATGTAAGATACAGAGAAAAAGAACAAATAAAGTATCGAATTAACCTTTAAATGTTTAAAACACAACTTATTATAAAGCCATATAACAGCACTAACATAATATAACATTATATATAGGGTATACTGTAACACTGAACAACTTAATTACATGCCAAAACAAGATATCCAAGATTGTAAACTGAGTAATTACGATTGGCCAAGATGATTTTAAAACAAATTAAGACCGGAAAATGTAGCTATATTATAGTGTGTGTGTAGATACATATATAACACACATATACAGCGTGTGTATGTGTATATGTGTATATATATATATATATATATATATATATAGCAACTAAGTTGACTTATGATTCATTTTAAAAAAGAACCTACTACAGTATACGCTCATTAGTGTGTGTTTGTAGTGTGCATTTGGACAGTTGCCTCTCTAGATGACAGCCCTATGGGGCCAAAAGAAACTCAGGAGCACCTGCTCGTTTTTGGTAATTAATTTCTTTATTTGGTTCTGTGTCAAACTGTAAGTTTTGGAATCACAGATAGCAGTTTCTCTGGCAGCTCTTAACTAGAAAGCACAGAGTGGCATTATATAAGTCGACTGGCAGCGATTCAAAAGAATTTAAGAGCTAATATGCAAGGAGCACCAACGGCAAACTCCTTAATCCATAACTACAGAATAGCAGTGAAATATCCTTGGAAACTAAGAAGGCATGAGGTAGCCAGTGGTTTTCAAATCACATATATTTCCCGAACTTTTCCCGAAAGAAAAGGCGAGTTTGAAATACATCAGCTCAGGAAATTACTCTTTGTACTCTTGTTTGTTTCGTATAGTTTTGAAAAACATGTTTTTACCATGTTGTGAAACCACGTACAAAGTCATATTTTTTTTCCGCCTAGTGGGCATACATCTGGGAGTGCACATTTTGATTATTTCTTTCAACATGGATTTTGATCGCACCATGTGGAAAAAAGCTGTTGAAAAATGTTATTTATTACAACAAAAAAAAGTATTTTTTTTATTAAAAATGTATACCACCATTTAAAACCTTGTGTCCATTAACATATTTTTAAGAAATTAAAATACTTCTATTTAATAAGAACGCAGGAAAATCATCAAAAGACATAAAAAGACAGACATTATTTTAGAAAAGATTTTAAATAAATGCCGGTGATTTGCATTGAAAAGAAACTTAATATATTGCACATAAACCAATAAAGAAATGCCTCTTCTCAGCAGCAGCCAACACAAACAAGCCCCTTCACTCTAACGCAATAGCTGCAATGTTTTAGGACTAATTAAAACTCGTTGCCTCTGCACATAAATTGTGCATTTGTGTCTCACTCATGCTGGCAGACCTATCAACATATCAACTCTTCAGTGGCATACATGTTTTAAAAATGCGGTGGGAGACGGCAGTTTGGAATGCAAACCGGGTCCCTGCTGCAGCTCAACATCAAACATCCACACAGCGTCATGGGCGGAGTGAGAGGGAATAACCCAGATACTGAGTGAGTTCAGCATAAGATCTGCTTGGAGCCTCTCTCCTCAAAAAGCTGAGATGGAGCCCCATAAGACAAGCTTGATGGTACTGGCTGAACCACAGGGCATACAAACAGGTGTTGACTACTGTAGCGGAAAGCTGATCCAAATAAGTACTCTGGGACACCTGACTGAGACTGAGACATTCCAGTCCAATGAGTTAAACAGGAGACTCAATGATGGGGAACATTTCGGTAAGGTTTAGTGTTGGTCTTGAGGCTACGCCGTGGGAAAGAAAGGAGAATTCAGCTGTTTTCGAGGTTTTAAAGACGTTTATGAGCAGAATCTGCACAGAAACTGTCATTTGTTTCTTTGTATGCTGATATAGAGGAAAAAGAACTTGGATTAACCCCATTGAGAGGTTCAAAGAATACATAAAAAATAAAATTCACATATGCAAAAGTTTCCAATAGACAGAAAGTAAGAAAGAAAGGGAACAAAAGTTCTGCGATTATTGTTTGCACTGTACAAAATGAATATTGCAGCATTAAAAAAAAACTCTATTCACAAAATGTGCTGTCAAATGCAGAGATACAGGGAAATGTTTGCCTTGTTGTATCCAGTGCTTATGCTTTAAAATATTTCTTTGTTTTTTATAAACTACAAATGATGTGGAAGACATGGGGATCAAGTGTCCATGTACTTAAAACCGTATGTTTCTGCTGCATAATTGAAACTTTAAAAATCTAAATGTTTTTGATATTTGCACATATAACAGGTAATAAAAGCATAGTTTACATTGTAAAAACTCAAAATTTATTTTTTATTCTGTCAACCTTTCTGAAACTTCAGGATCTGAAATTGAATTGTAATTTGAGAATTTTAACCAGTGATATAGTATCTGCATTTTCACCAATGCTCCCTTTAAATTAATTGACAAAGAAGACACTGCTCAACGAGTCTCCTATTTACATTGTGTTTTCACTAGGTTAGTTATACTGTAATTACAGTATATGGGAAATAACATTGCGACAAGGAGATTAAAGAGATGATCTGTAGAAATGACTGTGTTTGGCTAAACTGCAGCACTACAACATTTGATGCTATGGGAGTAATTCTAAAAATAAGGCTGTAATTAACACTGACAGCTGTTACAGTAAAACCGCAACAACAACTTTTCTAGAGAGTTTCACATGTAACTCTCATTTCATATGCATATGCAAGATGTTAGCCAATCATAGCAATGGGTGCTTGCCTTGCAGTAATTCTCACACATACAGAGTACTGCATTTATGATTGAAACTGATCATTTATAATTATTTTTTGATGAAAATTATAGGTGCATAAGTGTTTTTTTTTTAATGCATTTCAAGACCAGTTCTCTGGCACATGATTTAAACTAGATTTTTTCTTTTCCTCATTGCAGACAACATCGTACTGTATATCACTGAACCTTGAACAAAAACCTGACATCTTTGCACCAGTGAGGTGCCCTCTAGTGCTGGGCTAGAGAACAACTAGAGCATGACATGCCCATTTTTTTTTTAATAACCACCAATGTTTCTTCCTCTATAAATACGAACACTTCCCAAAGCTTTCTTTTTGGCCTTCACAGCTCCTAATCTTTTTACACAAAGCACCCTAAATGTTACATAGTGCCTGGATTATTATGTTAAAAACATTTAGAAAAGCTTAAACGATTTATTGCATATCTGACATTTTGAGAACACATCGCTGCAACATATGAAAACGATTATTAATGTGCATGTGATGTAAGACAACAGAGGCTGTCAGTCAAAGCGACTGAGAATCCCGAGCATGTCATTCTGCAGTCTTCGGTCGTGTGAATGTGTGCCTGCATGATCTTGTGTGTGTGTGTGAGCTCCTCATGCTTTGAGTTAGAGTGAACATGGCACTCTGATTTAAGCTGGAGCAAATGCACCCTTCACAACAGCTGCTCTAATATTACCCATCAAAACTATCACTAGTGAGCCCAGCTTCTTTCCAATCAGCCTGCACTGTCTGTTCACCCTGTAGCAAAGGCCAAATAGAAAACACACACACACAAGTTATAAGGTACAACAAGTACAAGTCTCAATTTGTGTATTTATGCTAGACTTTGAGTGCATTGCTTCATTAGCATATATGATTTCCCTAAAAGGAAAGGGTCTGGAAAGGGACACAAAGTTTAGGCTCATACACAAACAAAGCCTCAGTTAGGCATATGAATGAATTACAACGCTGGATGAAATGCCAGGTGAGATTTCCAGAAAAAGACAAAAATGTTTTCTCTCACCCTGCTTTCTTTTGACTATAGAAGTACTAAGCGCACTGTTTTGTCTTAATTTCATCTCATATAATTTTGGATTAGCTGTGCATTCTTTTTGACGCATAAAACAACAAAAGGACTTTCGATAGTCATTCAAATTGCTGACTAAACAACTAAAGTTTAATCAGCAGAAGAGGCCAATGATGCCCTCCAAAGAATTACACATACATATGGATGACAAATAAAAAAAGTAGAAAAAAAATTTACAAGAAAAAAAATATTACTCTTTCTGCTTCAAAATTTTATTAAATTCAACATGTTATAAGCCATTTGCCTTTTACTAGCAATCATGAGTCAAACTGTTCTAAAGTAAATACTACACCAATTAATTTGAGTATACCATGTCATTTTAATGTAAATAAAGATCATTGGATTATGTTTTATTAGGGGAAATAATTCTTTGTTATTATTTTTTGCAGTTTCTGAGTGAAAACGGTTTCTAGACCAAATGTTTTTAGGGCAGGTGACAACCTCAAATATGATCGACATATGCTGTTCTACGAAGGTTTAGAACCATCAATGAATTTCCCATTTAGTTGCTGAAGCTTGTAAACGCAATGTTGTGGCATCCATATGTGGGTTAGTACCAGAACAGTGCTTGAGGGTCAAAGTTTAACATACAGCTCAATAGTCTGAGCCCAGCAGAGCAAGACCTGCCATCAGTCTCTGTTAGCAAAGCGTCAGGGGTCTGTGATCACAGCACAATAAAGTCACAAATGCCTCACAGACTCACAAGCCTGACATCTGAGATGCAGTGATGCTTTACACATTGCATACATACAGTACAGTAAACTCCCTCATCCCTACAACATAAAACAAAGCGCTTTTAGGATTTTGCTGTCTAATGCGGTTTACAAGTGAAGGTCATGTTGATGGCATGAGTTTCATAGGTTAATAAATCCTCTCTTCTTTATATTCCATTCAAAGGTGTTCCCACTTAACTATAGCTATGTCCAGATTTAGCTGTCACTGCGTTTTACAAACACACTTTAACTTAGAACAACTGGGAACTAAAACATAAACATAATACAAACCAATAAACTGTGCTTAATGAGTTCCTAATAGTGCATCGTAATTATATCTTTAATAAACAAAAACGACGATTGAGTATCATTACCGGTGATTCGCCTCCGGTGCTTTTGCAGAGCGGACCCCGGAAAACTCCTTTGATGCTCCGGTAGTGTCCATTGCTTAGGTGCGTGGAGCTGATCACGAGATAGTAGCACGCCATCCGGTCCAGCGTCACCCATGAGCGGGCTCCAGGGACGGCCAGGTTAGTTTGGAGGTGATCTCGCAGGGGTTACACCGGAGGAAAGAGCCAGAGGACCTCTCCGCGCGCTGGTCCGGTCGCTTCCGTCAGTGCTGGACGGCGTTACAAGGACGCGCCGGTAAAATACGATTTTTCAGTGATTGCTAATCGGCAACACTGTCTCATACTTGTGTCACATCCTCAGTCTGTTTTCCTCTTTAAGAAGAGACAAGCAGATGCTTTCCAGCCCCGACGTCGTAATTGGATGATGCTTTGGAGTTGCCAGGACTCTTCAGTCCCACGGGCTTGAGCGTTTAGCGTTATTCTTTATATCCAATACAAGAAACACTTCAACTGAGGTAGTGTCTTTCTCAAACAGCCTATAAAAATGCGACGTCGGAAGAGTTATTTTGAAAATACACATTCCAGTGCCAGTTCAGTACTGTGGTACTTTTTTAATCTGAGTGATGTTTCAGCTCGCTTAGTTTCAAAAGAGTGAGCGCGTCTTCAATTGACGGGTCAACTCTCTGACGAATTTGCTGCATGTCCGATCGTAGATGCTCTTTCTCTGCACCGAAACGATCCGCGCTCTCAGCTGAGTCCAAATGAGTGTAAAGCAAAGGTTTCCTCTGTGTTTCTCTCTCTCTCTCTCTCTCTGCGAAGGAGGGATTTGAGGGAGAGTAATAAAGCTTTCAACGGAACGTGGGCAGTTTTTGGCGCTGAAATGCAATCAGTGCATTAAGAAAAACCCCTTCATACACAAATAAGCATCTATCTATCTATCATTTGGGTTTTGCTTAAACATTTTAAATACTAGCTAGTTGGTGTTACAAGACTAAAAAAGCTGAGCTTTTCCCAGATTGTGATTATAGTTTGAGTTGTTATTAATATGGTAAAACTAGCATTTTTTTTTTTTTACGTTTTCTAAGTTCGTGAACATTTATAACACTATACTTTGTGTTATATTACCTTAATGCACATTAATTAAAGCCGCTGTGTAAGTGAGGGAGTGATGGCAAATTTGACATGTCTCTACTCCGACCAGTGTCTCTATATTTTCTCCTAGCTCTTAAGGTTATAGAAAGGCTATCAGGGATTTTTTTTTTCCTTTCGCAAAATTATATTTTTTTGTACTTTCTGTTCACCAGTGTACAAGTTTACCCAACTATGATGACTTCTGCTTCGGAGAACCCCCTGGAAATGTGAAAAGGGGTCATTAAATTCCATGCAAAAATTGATCCCCCACTGTTTAATCTTGCTCTTAAAAAATACTTAAAGGTGGTGCATCCATCCAGGTTGAAATACTCAAATAAAATAGCCTACTCATTTTGACTTCAATAAAACCTGTCAATTTAGACTTTTTATTTTTGCCTGAAACTCAGGTATAGGCCTACTCAGCACATAATAGTAACTATGCTACAATAAACTACCATTTTAAATGAACACACTCTTTCAGATATGCTACAATAGCAAATTAAAGTAATTTAAAGCCATTGAAAAAGTAATAAGTATAGAGGCTTCAGGGAGCACTGAATGTGGTGCTGAAACCAGAGAAGCTCCTCAGGATGAGAGAGATCCTGAAACAATGAATTATAATTAAGGGTAATGAAAGCAACACCTCTTTTTAGCTGGAGGTCTGGAATATATAGATGCAAGTCAGCACGTCTTGACTTCAATAGACTATACTGTGCCATCAGGCAAGGCTAATTGGTCATTACGTTCTCCTAAAATTGGTTCAATCGATCTTAATGAGCTTTTGTAAAGGTGATTTTTTTTTTTTTCAACTTGCAGGCTCAAGACTTTCTCATTCAACAACATGGATTACCCAAGTAAGCAAATCTTGCATCAGCATATTTAAACAAGGTTTTATTGTATTTGTAAAAGGTTTAAATGTACTTGTTTGTATTTGCACAGGAAGCACTTAGCTTCAGATTACATTGTACATTAAAAATTGCCATCTGTTGATCAAATCAGTTTTGTGAACTTCTCAAGTCGCTGTGGATAAGAGCATCTGCTAAACACTTTAAATGTAAATGCTGCGCTATTAATGTCCCTCACCCGCTCTCTGACTGTGTACCAAATTTTGCACAAGTATACAACACAAGTGTGTTATCATACACAGGAGCCGCTGAAGTTATTGTGTGCTTCAGCAGCACTCTGAACTGCTGATGTGCCATTATCTCCAGGGTACAAATTCTTTTGAAAAAGACGAAACACCAAATACCACTTTCCCATTATGAAAAGATGCCCATGCAATCATTATAAAGCAAAGACTTGTCTGTCATTTAAAAGAAAAAGGCTGTTTGAATTGTATTCATGAGTTACTGGATATAATCTTTCCAAGTTTTGCCCCCAGCTGGGTTCTCGTCTCCTATTCTCTTACTCTCATCCAGCTCCTTCACTCTATCTGCTCTCTTTCTCCTGTCACTCTCTCTCTTTTTCATATATCCTGATGAAATTATGAAATATTAAACAGACTTTTTTGGCCCACATTCCTGCTATCCTCCAGTTGCTTTTTGTGTTTCTTACTATGAGGCAAAAAGGAGACTGCCATGTCATGACATAAATGCACTGAATCATGCACATACAGACACACACATACATAAAGCTTGAATTCTATAGGGGTCACATACAGTATATTTGGATTTAAACATACCGATGCGACGACTGGAACTCTCTCAACCAGTGTAGAGTGAGAAAAGAAATGAGAATTCAGCAATCTAAATGTAAATGTAAGAGAAATTTATTGTTGGGTTTTCTGCCCAATTACAGCATGCTAAATTTATTGGCTGTTACCGCTGATAGTGTGAGACAGAAAAAGAGCTAACTTGAGAAAGGGCAAGAGACGAGTCACAACGAAAGCATGACATGAATCTATCAAAGCTACATTGTTTGCTACTTCATATATGTGAACACATACTACATTCACACATAAAAGTACATGAGTTCACATGTTCAATTACTTTAGAACACATTTTGCTTATCTATTTCTATGATGGTTCTCAACTGGTGGGTCACAGAGGGACCACATTCCACCTCCATTACACCGTCATCGGTCGCTGCTTGCGGTTCAATGGGTCTTGAAGCAAAACCAGTTGAGAACCACTGCTCTAAATTACATTACAGCCAAGCTCTCAGAACTTCATTTCACACACAAGTTGGAACTTAAATGAGTAGTTCACCCAAAGATGAAAATGTTGTCCACATTCCTTTGCCATTTCAAGCTTATAATATTTTCCTTCTTCTGTGGAAAGGTCATTTTAAGAAGAACCACAAGAGTCATATGTACCGCTGTTGGGATACTGTGGAAATAGCTTGGCTGGTATAAATTTCCATCCACTTGTATAGTTGTATAGAAAATTTTGTTTAAGATTATCTTTTGTGTTTCTCACAAGAAAGGCCATCAGAAAGATTTGGAAATTAATAAACATTAGTATATGATGTCAAAGATAACGAAACAATTAAATTAAATTAAAACATTACATTAAAACCTACTAAATTTACTAGATTGTAATATTGCTGCTTTACATTGCAATTCATTTTCTTGAATGTGGCCAGCACAAATCATGTTTGGAATTGTTCTCTTCCTTTTTAAGTTAAGCCTATTAATTTTGATATCCAAAATGAGCAGAATTTCACGGTTAGTTGCATTTTATTATTTGCATTTAGCTTTGTTTTTCTTGCTGTCTGTGGCCCAATCAAAACAAAACAAAAACTACTGTACATAATCTTAGGTAGGCACTGTGCTTCCCCCCTAAAAAGAGACTTTTAATGAGTCTCATTACACTGAATTCAGCCACACAAACACAAAGAGAGACAGAGTCAACTACCATCTATCAGAAGCTGATAACAGAACACCTACAGACCCCCCCAAAATCAGGTCACACGGACACATACTCACAGACACACTACCATTAAATACAGACGCAGACACACAAGACAAAAAAAGTGAAGCTGCAGATGAAAGGCTGGGATCCCAGTGGTTGAATTTCATTCCGGCTGGCTTTATGTGCCCTGACTCCGACTGTGAATTTCATTACAGAAAACCACTCCTGTGTGAGAGACAACCCCAGGTTATACATCCAATAAGGTGAGTGTGTGGGTGTGAGAATCTGTGCTTGTGTGTGTGTTTATTGCAGGCCCAGTGACACTCAGTAAAAATACATAAAGTGAAGGTCAGAAGACAGAGGACCCCTCTCACACCCATACAACGGCAGTTTTCTAGTCTGTGAAGCGACATAAACATGGTGTCTTTCAGTTTTGAGCATATTTCCAACACTCACTAATACAAAAAAAAGGTTTTAAATATAAGTTTGTAATTCACTCATACAGCACCAAATTAAGCAGGACAGAAAATAAAACTATAAGAAGAGAATAAGAAAATATTTACTGTATATGGCCGTATGAGTTGTTAATGCATATTTGATATGGTTCTCAGACATAAAATGAAAAGTTTATCATATGGTTTTAATACAGTTTGAATATAATGCATTTGTTTTACTTTTATAATGTTTTTATGGAGCTCGACAGCCCTGGGTCCCCATGTGCATTCATACAGAAAAGAGCAAAGTGAAAATTCTTCAAACATTTTTTTATGTTTTACTGAAAAAACCAAGTCATACAGGTTTGGAACAACATCTGACTGAATATATTTTTTTATTCAGTTAACTGGTCACGTAGGAGGAAATTGACAGGTTATACAAACACACATCATTCTACACACAACAAATACATGTGTGCACAAACTAAACCATGGCAAAAATCAGCGATAATGTGGTCATTCAGAGATGTGCCATTTTAATTGGTTCTATAAAAAGATAAATATTCACCTTTACACAAACATACACTAGAAGACGAACAGCAGAGGGTCTTCTAACCAAGTCTGACAGGCGTATACATGAGGGCTGAGTTAGCAGAATATTGTCCTCCGTTCACGTCTTACTATCTTTGAAATAAAGTATTAGCCACACACATTAAATCAATGGCAATGTTTGCATTATCCCCCTGTGCTCTTCTGACCTATTGCTCTGAAACATCCCATATTACCTAGCCAGAGGAAGCCTCTCATCCCTTGTCAATTCCCCACTGAGCACAGCCCTGCATATGAACAATTTTGGACTTTATCCAGAGGAGCATACTGCATTATCCCAAAAATAAATTATTTATCTGCTGTCAGGAATAATACTGGGATATGATTCTTTGTGATTAATGGCAGTTTTGGCAATTCCCTTAAACCTCTGCCATGAAAAACTGCCATGAAAGATGCGCTATTAGTAGAAAAAAAAGGAAGGTTTTCCTTTTTTGCATTGTATGAAACCTCAGTGGTGACAGTATTATTGTAGTAGATTGAGATTATTATGATTAAAAGACAAACATTCTACTTTTGATTAAATGGATAAAAATCACCTTAAAAAATAATGAATAACACTTAACAGTTCTCTATCAGAATGACCATTTAGGGACAGATAGTAAAATTAGAGCTGATATCTGTGATATAATTAATATTAGCTATATTTTGCTAACTAACAAAAAAGAAATAAGGCACTAAAAATTGAAATCAACTGTTCAATGTTGCATTTGAATTTAAGCATCATAACATAACATGAAAATTTTGAGATTTGCTAAAAATGTACTATAGAATATAAAAATATTGGAAATAAGCATGAACAAATAAATAACAATATGGTCATAATAAACTTCCCTATATTGTATTTACTATATACTCCCGATACTCCACAACATATTTTCACTATTTTAGTGCTTTGTTAGGTAGTATGATTAAATTAAGCTTCCAAGCGAATAATTTATAAAAATGTATGACAATTAAATGTTAGACATGTTCTTATTTAACCTTGCTGAAGAGGACACAGACCTACCAGAAGTCACCAAAATTATTACATTGCAACATTTGTAGAATTATTTTCTATTGTGCAACATTACAGTAACCCTTCTACAAACCAGCATTATGCTATTTAATATTTTATTTAGAAAAATAATCTCACTCCATCTAGGACCAGCTTGTCTAACGACTTTACTCTCCCTCATATAACAGTAAAAGCACCAAAACCAGAATAATGCCTTAAAATATTCATACTTGACACGAAACATTTCAGATCTCGAAATTAATATCACACAGAACAGAGCACTAAACATGTGAATCCTTTTTAAAGCAGATGCAAACTCACAGTCAAACCAGTCACCCTTTGACGGGCCCAAAAAAAAATTATTTTATTCTCCGCAAAGCGAGAGGTTTAAATTTTGGCTGTTTTCTAAGAATACTAAAAGCTCTTGAATGAGGCATCAGACCACTTGACAGCTTAAAATCATGCAGAAAAATTGCCTAAGATGGTGTGAAAGCTAGGAACAAGTTCAAAGAATCTCATTGTTAAGCTGATATTATGAATCACCAAACAGCCAGAGGTAATGCAGACTAAAGCATGAATTCTCCATTCAGAGCACATGTATCTTTCAATTACTGCAGGAGTGAGTATGAATTTGTAACACTACATAATTACACTGCAGGTCATGCTCGCTCTCACTGCATAAATATAACCTGGGAATGAACAATGGCAATTTCCATTTCACTGTTTATTATCAGGCTAATATAAAGTTGTTCTTAGTCTTATGGGACCAAACGTGTAGCTACAAAGACATTGTGATTTGTGTGCACTGGAACCTCTGCTGTCGTGTTTGGGCAATTCTTCTTGGCTCATCAGGGTGCATGCTGAATATGAAATACATCACTAATGAATTACTGCCAAAGATTATTACAAGGTACATTAGTAGCTAGAACGTCCTCCTGAGAGTGGTTTTTGTTGGAAACCTGAAAGAGTTTGTGCTGGTCTGCATGAATGAGACAACGCATGCAGAGCATAAAGACTGTCTGTGCCGTTTAAACAAATTAGGTCTAAAAACAAGCAAAATGCAAGTAAAAGATATAGTCGATCTGAATTAAAGCTCATTTATACTGAAGAGGGACTCCATTATCTTTTGATCTTCTCTAATTTCTTCTTGGCCACGTGTTTCTCAAAGTTCTCTGAATAAATTGGTGCAGCTACATTATTACGCCCCCTGCCACCAAAGATAATGAGCTCAAATGATTGCAGGAATTCATGTCTAATCAGACGTTTTTTTGAGGGGAGGGAGGAGTGAAGACTAAAGTGTAGTCCCATGATTTAGACATTTTGATAATTTTTAAGAACAATTATTGCCATAACTAAATCTTATATAAATAGATTTTTAAACAAAAGCTGTTGATACATTTTTGCAAGGCTCTGAACTACAGACTTATAATGAAACAGAATCTGTGATGTTTTTACAATTTAATTCTAATCATTACAGTCATTATCATTTAAAATGACTGGTGAGTCAGTGTCTTAAGTACTTCATTATTAGTCTAACCTAATCATTCTTACTCTTAGTTTTTTTTTTACAGAAGAACCTTTTAAAATTCCACAAGGAACTTATGCTGTGTTCTAACTTCAAACCACGACTCATGACTTCCTTCCTAGCGCAAGGAATTGTGGTAGCTAGATGTAAACAAACCAGCGTGGCATACCATACGGGGCTCACGCTCATTTACGATCGCCAAAGGTGCTTTCTTTGCTTATTTGAGAGAAATGGAGGAAAAATGGCATGTAAGGCAAGAGCAGCTGTTTTTTTTTAGTGTACTACTTGTATAAACACTAGTACGAATTCATGTGTGGAAAGTCACAGGTTTGACTGCCGTTCCAGGGTTACGGGTTTCCTGGAACGCAGCATAATCAATTATAGAAAATATCAATGTATTTGTATTCTAAAGAATGCAGAAACCCAGACACACAACTGAAGAACCTAAAAATGGAAAATCAACAGCTTTGTTGCTCAATAATGTTATCGTCAATGCTGAAATCAATATTTTTTCTTCGTCTTTGTATGGGTCAGTTTGTTGTTGACTCTGTCTCTCATGTCTGCTGTGATGGACTGAATAAGTAAAGTGTATCTGGAAAGAGAGGGGGGGAGAGGTTTAAATAACATCAGAAAAAGTCTGCTTTATCATTAAAAGATTCTTAATAAGACTTAGGAACAAGCTATTCCAAGTGAAGTTCAGTTATCAGCTCTTACAGTAATAGATAACATTGGATGGAAGGGCTGCTCTGTAAAGAACAACACCAGCAACTGTTACAGAACAACACAAAGCATAATATACTATGACTGATTTCAATAACAATAGACATAAATGATCGTCTAAGACTTGAACGGAAGAGTATGTATGTGCGTGCAAATGTATGCGTGTGTGTAAGTCAGTCTTAACGAGAGACATCCTTCTAGTGCCAGGCAAAAGACAAAGCTGATTTCATGTACACTGACACACACACACGCTCAAATCTCTCTGCCACATCCCTAGCTCAGCTTCCTGGCACAAAACTTGCAGTGTGTGTGTGTGTAGATTTCCTTGAGATTGCGCTATCTCTCTTCGTATATAGGATATAATGAATGAGAATATGAGTCTGTGTGTGCTAAAGTCAATGTTTTGCGTGTGTTAAATGATTGCATTTGTTGGTGTGTGCTGTATGTATGCGTTGAGAGGTTGTGGGAAGGCTGTTAAAATTTATTAATATTAGTAGAAGAGCAATGAGGCTAATGTGACAGGAGGCGATAGGAAGAGAAAGTAAATGTCAGCCCTTGTTCACAGATACCCATAATGCACTACTCTCCTCCAGAGTGACAGACACTCATCTATAATGCACAGAAAATTTAACGGTTTCTCTCTCTCACATACAAAGATAGATATAGATATATATATATACACACACACACACACCTGTCTTTGCTATATCTTTCTTATGTTCATTCATACTGTTTCCTATCAGAGAAACTTTTAAGCTGAATTTTTGGCCACAGTTCAACCAAACCTAGGAATTATAACACTGTGATAATTTTTCCTGCACTTCTCTTTTCTCTCAAAGTCAGTGAAATTAGAAAAAAGAGAGTGGAAAAGAATGTCTGAGAGGCAGTTGGGCCTGGGGTCCGCCGGGCTTCCAACTTGCCCCCTGGACAGCACGCCAAACTCGCAATACTTTTATTATGAGAAAGTGCGAACTACTGAAACACCGGCTGGCTGGTGACTGTCCCATTGACTGCAAAGTTAATTACACTGCCAAGGTCCAGAAAAGTATGAAATACATCATCAAAATAGTCTATTTAAATGTCTCATTTTATCGGCATTCAACCTATCATGGCGCTAAAAATCGCACAATATCTATTTCTTGGTGATTTGTAATAGCATAATCCATTTCCCCTCTTCCAAAATGAGGTGTATTTTCTCTCACGCTCTCGCTCTCACACTCTCTCTCTCTATGGTGCAATGCATTATCAAATCAAAAATAAAAAAGAAATGAGTATATTTTCCACCAAGAATTGCTCTCCCAACAAAGGTGACCAAGTAGTTCCCCTCTGGGCTGTTATCATGATTATGAGAATTCTGGGACTCAAGAGAGACTGAAGTGGAAGCATTTCAGCTGTCCATTAGGAATTTAACCATCTGGACACAAGCCCTGCACAGCTGCAAAGTCTTAGCCTGCAGAGAAGCAAGCAGGGGGTAGATGAGGTGAATTTAGCGTGGATGCTGTGATTAATTGTATTTTGAATGACAAGACAGAGACGTGGAAAAAGAGGTAACATGAACAAGGGAGGTAATGTGTCTTGCTCACAAATGCCACAATTAATCACTCCTATTCTGTTATTTATATGAAGTTATAAGAAGGAGCCTGTTAATCCAATCCTGTCAAAAATACTTCAAGGACATTTAAGCGGCTGCTGTAACTAACCTATATTACTATTCTGAAAACCAATTCTCAATCCATTAATATCTCCCTCTCACTTTAATCAAAATCAAGAAAGATCTTAGAACTCAAGTCAGGTATTGCTTTATAATGT
>JAUMHI010000058.1:11257314-11278640 GCA_032359435.1 Enteromius unitaeniatus | reverse complement strand
CCTTTGTTGAAGTTTCCACCTGAATAAATACCTTTGTTGAATTTTACTCACCTTGTCCAGTCTCTTACGTTACAGTTGTAGGGTATGAATCAACCCACTAAATAAGGCTCAGATTTCTATGTTTATCTAAACACAGACAAACTGTGCATATAAATAAAGCAAATATATAATGTTTACCCTAAACATAAAAAATACAATTAACAATCAATTATTAATAAATATGTCTCATTCAGCATTATTCTCACTTCTACTCTTATGTAAACAGAGAACATAAAGTCTGATATTAATAAGGCCCATAAAAGACAACACTTCTTAAGGCATTTAAGAAACATTTGTGTCCACTGCAGTTCTGACTAGCTTTTACATGTGGACTGTAGACTCAATCTACAGGGGCATTAGACCCTGGCATAGCAGCCGCTCTGCAGAGGGTGTTGAAACAGCTCAAAGGATCATGGGCACACGGCTCTCAGCAATCCAGGACATCTATTCTAAATGCTGTCTCAGGAAAGCTGCATGCGTTAAGAAGGACTTCAGTCAACCAGCGCCAACACTTTCCTTTTCCAGGACCTGCTTTCTGCCTTCTGCAAAGCGAGTCAGGTCCACTCTTCAAAATATAAGAACAGTTTACATCTCAATATGCATCCATGCATGCTGTTACATTGGACACATACACTATGGACCCATCAAATGTTCACATTGCAATAGGACTTAATTACTGCCAATCACTGTACTTATTTTACCTCTTGCTCTGTCGCTTTAAACCTTTCCTCTTACTGTCTCTTACTATACTGCTGCAAATCAGTCTTGGCAGATCTCTCTAGAAAAATAAGCAATCATATCATCATAATGGCAAAGCAGGTTAATGTATAACTAGGGCCAAGTGACCTCAAACATGTGAGTGTATTTTGGACATTAGCCCACAACAAAATCCACGACTGCATATATTTCTATGACTATAATAAATGCAAAAAAGGAAAGGCTGGATTTTCAACAGCCATTTCTCCAGTCTTCTGTGTCATACAGTATATCCTTCAAAAATCCTTCTGATTTGGTTCTCATACATAAAACATATATTATAATGAATGTTGAAAACAGATGTAACTCATTCATTCCTTCATTAAATGCACACTTCTGTCCTGGCAAAAAATTACCAAAATCTTTACTGTTGTTCTATGTTTGTAACCTTCTTTGTTCAAAACGAATATTGTGCAACTAGTGCAGGTCATGCAGCTTGGATGTTACAGTAAAAAACACTGAAAAAGATTACCTTTTGTTCAGGGCAAATTTTCCACATTTTAAAGCGCCCCTATTATGCCATTTTAAAGGTTGCTAATATTGTTTTATGAGTCTTTCAAAACAGGTTTACATGTATGCAATGTCAAAAAACACAGGCTGTGAAGCCTGACATTATGCAAATATGTTACTTAGTGACATGGACCCGTAACAGAAAAAGATTCAAATTGCTGATGACTCGTTTAGGCGAATGTGAGCCGACTCTTTTTTTGATAGACAATAACTTTATTTATTGTGCACTGTCAGCGTCACAACTTTGCAGATAGTTTATGTTCACATTCAGCTACATGACACACTGCATGAAGGAGCATATTTGAAAAGGCATAATAGGGGCACTTTAAAGTCAGCAAAAGTTTATGCTGATAATATGTTCATGAAAAAAATCTAAATAGTAGTATTTTCTCCAGGAGCCCACTTTCACTGTAGAATAAAAGTGCATTAGGTGGATTGCCCTTTATGCTGCTTTAGATGGTTTGCTAAAAGTATGGTTGCTTGATCTCCAAGTAGCATAATCTCCAGAGTCATATATTCTTCATCATTTGAGGAAGCTGGATCCTGCTGTTGTGTAGAATGTCAAAAAATACAAAAAAGAGGTATAAATAAATAATATACTGTATAAATTCACATTTAGATGGGATACATTTTGTTTTTGAGTTTGTGCACATATTTTTCTCTAATTAAGTTTTTAACTTAAGTACAGTACAGTTTTTAAACATAAGCCATAACATCTTGTTCGATAGCTTTGCAGTATGGTATACTGCTAGTTTCTGCAGTAACATGTTGCATCATTATTTCATGATCTCCCATCAGTTCTGACATTAGACTCATTATACAATCCTGCCCTTTTAATCATTAAAATGCTTCAGAGGTCAACGACCGAACAAGATTAATTCTTTAACAGAAACCACAGTTAACAACAAACAGACACTTCTGAAAGTACAGAAAGCACAGAAAACATGATTATATATTTAGAAAAGAAGCCCATGTAGTTCACTTAATGGGAATATCATAGATAAAGATAACATAAACACTGGTATTAGTAGCCAAAATTCATTATTTTTTCTTCCCAACAACATGTTTCATTGTGCTAAACAAACAGTAGGAGAAATATCTATAGCACTTCAGATTCCTTAAAACCCCTGATTCCTGTTTCTTCTATCACAAATCCTAGAATAAAGTTCTTATTGTTGTTATGTATGATGAAAAACTTGGATAAGCCTTGTTAGATAGCAGTCAATTTAGAACAAATTAATTACATCGCCTTTTTTAAGAAATCAAGCTTTCATACTTTGGCACATTGTTAATGACGTTGGTGTTTCATTCATTTGCAAAGTAACGCTTGTAAATTCGTTTTGGGGGGAAAGTTAAAAAGTCACACTGAGAAAGTAATTAAAAAGACAACAAAGCTTTAATGTAGTCTACTATGCATTTAAAAAGATTGAACTATTTATTAATAGAACAAAAAGTATCCCTGGGGTGACATAACAGAATAAACTAAGAATGACACCCAATCATCACCCAGAACAAAACTTTCAAAGCTAGTTTAAGTTATTTCCTATTTGACTGACAACAGAATAAGTGGTAACACTTTAGACTCCATTGTTAATGAATAACTACATAGAAACAAAAGACTAATATACAATTAACATGAACTACTATTAACTTAAAAGAAACTGAACAATAATTAATAGCGCTGGTAGTTCACTCATCAATTTTATTTTCATATATCAAGAACTACTGTATACAGGTTCATAATTAATGTGAATTGCATAATGTAGGCTATATCTATTTTCTAAAGTGAAGATTAGGTTACCCACAAGTAATGACTCAAGTATTACCAATTTCTAAAGAAAATATTAATTAGGCTACACTTGTATCAGTTTTCTAAAGTGAAAAGCATGACAACACCGCGATATTGGCTGACATCATTGTAAGCTTTTGAGCTATATTAAGAGTATTAGATAGCCTAGTATAAGTTAATTATTTGAATCACTATTCTAAAGTGAAGTCCATGGTAACTAGTAGCCTAATGACTCAAGTGTTAGGCTACCAAATCTTGCAAAATGAACCTTACTGTGTAATTCCTTTAGAAGGATAAAAACAAATTTGTGAACCGCATTCGACTAAGCACTATTACTTAGCTTACTAATTAATTAATCAGATTGTCTTGTTAGCAGCTAATAAGTGTTTCCTAATAGAAAAAATTAGCCTACAACAAAGGGCTTAATTAATTTGACTCTATGGTCACAGGGTTGTTCTACTCCATAGAAAAAAAGGAGCTCTCCACCATTTTGTTGTTCTGATCTAGCTCCTCCGTCAGAGCGCTCTGCGGCCGGGTCAAGTGCAGTACGCCTCCGCGCGCAGTCACCACTCAAACAGCCTGTCCTGCAAAAGACCGACAACATCACAGAGATTTTATCCACGTTACCACGGCAACACGACACCTAACCCTCATTACCGTATCTTCATATTTAATAGATCCTCTTTTCTGCCTTTTCGCTCGGAAACAAAACTCCCGATGAATTATTGAGCACTCATCTATAATATATAGGAGCACGTGCGCGAGTCGCTATATGACTATATTTTTCATCGGAGACATCCGGCGGCTTCACCCTATCATCGCTCTGATCGCACTTCTGTAATGGGCCACAGAGCATCGCAGTTACCAAATCTAACTGAATGTGAAGTTTTGTGCAAAGACGAGTGAAAGAGAGGTTACAAAAGGACAAGTGTGTCTGCTTCATCTATCTATCTAGACAAAAAGACTAGAAGGATAGATAGATAGACAGACAGATAGATAGATTTGTATTTCATCAGGTCAGTCGTTTGTTTTGAAACAAGCAGTTGCTATGCAAACATGTCCATCCAATTATCCTCCAAAACAACAGCCTTGTACATACAGAGACTGGCTGACAGGAGCAGACAAATCTCTTCTGATATTTTACACAGACACATGCCTTTTTAAAGACAGCAAGAGACAGCCTCAAATAAGAGATGATATTCTTACAACAGGAAACAAGAATATATTGTTCCGCAACATCCACAATGATCAGAGCTGTGCTCTTCAAAGTAGCCTGTGCATATATTAGTTAAACTTTCTTTCAGATTCACATTATCTGTGCATCAAAGCTTCCCACAAGCTTACATGCACTGTTTATAGCCTCCCAAAAAGAGCAGGAGCAGGTATCAAAGCTTTCACCAGCTGTGATGTGGCCGCACGGCTACACACCATCATGTAAATCTAGTTAGCCGGAAAGAGGAAACTCATCTTTTCTCCCCCATTTAACCTGTGATCTTAGAGGCAATATTCACCTGGTTCTCTCATTTTGGATGTAATACTTTTTGCCCCTTCATAACAGTTACATTAATGTAACTGATAAGATCTTCAGGCCGTGTCTTTCCTGAATGCTTCATAGAAATCTGAAGTGCTAGACCGATGTGAAAGCAGGAAGGCATGAGGAGCACAATATCATAGGAATACACTTGGGGAAAGGCACAAAATTGATAAATGTTCTGCCCTGCTTTCCTAGAATTTTTTTTTCAGCCAGACCTTAAATATTTACTTGATGCACACTCAAGTACACTCAAAAACAATCCTTGCTGTTGCTGTGAAATTATTTGTGAATTTGACTGAAAGTCAACATTTGTACTGAGATTTAAAATTAATATTTCAATAACTTAACTAATGTTTACAGGAAGTCGGGGGAAACAAGCAGAGTTCAGAGTCAAAAGTCAACAATCAAAGTAAAGTCTGGGTAATCCACAAATAATCCACTAGAGAAACGCTAAGAGATGCCGAAACAGTGTTCAGCTCGAACGCCGCCTTATAAATGGCAAAAGAGCACGAACACAGCACGGAAGCTGTTTGGTATACATGAACTGTTTAGTAATACATGATTTCAAACTTCTGTCTCTAAAATATCTATATATATATATTTTTTTTTTAAGGTGGCAGAGAGACCTTAACATTCAACGTTCTAGACTTCATAATTTGATAATCTTTGTAATCTGAAATTTATGTCCAATTGACAATTAATCTATAACTCAAACTCAACATGTCGCTATAAACTGCTTACTGCTTAGAATAATCAATTATTTACATGCCGTTATTTTATCTTTTCAACAATAAATGAAACAAAAAGGCAAGGCTTATACACAGGTATGGCTTCAGGATGTCAAGAAAACCTTCTTCTCACACACGCTCAACAACAAACCACTATGTCTGTTGCTTTTTTAGTGCTGACCCCCAGTGTTTGTGAGCCATTTCATCCATAACAACCCCAGGGGTCTAGGTAAAGAGCTCTATGATCACACACTGACCTGCGAGTTAAAAGGGAAAAGCTTTTCCCTCACTCTCCCTCATGCACACACAACACAGCACGTGCTGTGGTTATTAGAGGTGAAAGTCAAACCCCAGCAGCATGGACTCTCACATCTGTGGCAATCAGAGGACTCTGCTTTGTGTCACTGACAGAATGTTTGCTTATGTAACATGGGAGAGTGATCTGAAAGACTGAAGTGTTTTATAAAGAAGATAGCCTTTTATCAAAGGGGCAAAAAAAAAAAAGAAGATTGACCATTAGGTTTTAAATTAGCGCTGAATAGCACTTCATCTGTTAGCAGAGTAAAACATTTACTTAAAATGTAAATTAATATCATACCGCTGACCTTGCATTATAAATAAGCAATGAAATATATAGCCCACCAATGCATGAAGTTAAGATTATTATTTATATTATTAACTACCTATTATAATACACAAAATAATAAATAAAACCATGCTGTATTACATTTTTACTGGGTAAACATCCAAAAAACTAAGTCATATTTTATAGTCAACTATTTAATTAGTTTATTGAAATGTTATATAATTTAATTTCTCTCGGTTCTTTTATTTCTGAAAGATCAAAGGTTGTGTTTTTCACCATATTTTCCGAGTGACCCAAAGGCTGATTAGGCATTTTAGCTGGGTCGTACTAGTGAACATTGCCCAGATGGTCAAGAGCTTCTTGAGCCTGTGTGTGTGAAGCAATTTAATAAGGGAAATGACACGTATTAGATATATTTGAATGAGCAGAGGAAACATGGATCAACTTGGCACCATCCTTTCCCATGACAGTTTGTCTTTTCTCTTTTGAAAATCAGCATGGATGTGTGGGTGAGTGTGTGTTCCTAGCAGCTTGTCCAAAGGTTCTCATTGCCTTCTTTCCAATTTCCTTCAATGCTCAATTTTCTTTTTTCTTGTAACATTCATGCATTTATGCCATCTTTTGTAAAGAAGAACTTAGCTGTCCTTCGTGTGTGTGTGTGTGTGTGTGTTTCTGTCATCAGCTCTAAGTTACAGATGTCGCTCAGGCTTTTGAAATATTTTCTCCATGCCTTATCCCTCACTCCCTCTGTCTCTTGCCCTCCCAAGGTCTCTCTCTTTCATTTGAAAAGCAGGCCTTATCCATTTCAGACATCTTATTTTCTCAAGGGAAAGACATTGTCCTCTGCCCCATACCTAACCAAACTCATGTCTGTCTCTTATCTGTTACCTTTCTTTCACCCAAAGTTATCACAATGCATCACAACCCCCATGTCTGCTCTTCTCAGTCTTAAAAAAAAAAGAAGGAATTTTTCATGGATCTTCAGCTGCTCAAAACTGCAACGTTTTGTCCTTCACTCCAAAAAAAATGCAGTGTGAAAAGAACAGATAACACCTAGTGAGACGTTGTCTACAAATCTGAAAGCGTTTTCCCTTTTGTCTGCATGAGCACGAGAAACTAAAAGTGACACTGATTGGATGGCTGTTGAGCATGTGGGGTCATTTGTGTCTTCACGCTGTTCAAAAGCATCTGTGCAGGGTGGAGCTCAATCTCTCTCTGCAGTCACTTTCATCATGTCTTTCTGCTTACTGCTGGAAAGGAACATTGTGCGATCTCACAGTGTTTACTGCCTTTAAAAACATTCAACCACATGTTCCTACTTAATAACACTGCTGTGTTGAAACATTGAAAGTACCTTTTAGCTTTAAAGTCACTTCACTTGTTTTGCTTCCATTTATAATGCTTTTTTTTTACTAATCACAGTGTTTCGCGTTTGTGTGGAGCGGAACTGTAAAAAAAAAAAAACATTCATTTTCTGAAGAATCTCAGAAGAATTTATTCTGAACAATAACTTACAAGACAAACCTACTGTGAGCTACGAGTAGGGGTGTGCAATATTGACAAAAATAATGTCTTAATATTTTGTTGGATTTTGTGGATAACGATCATTGGACAATATTTTGATGAATGGGTACTATACCATAGGCAGCTTTGATATTCTTCATTATTTTTTAAGTCACACAGCTGCATCTGAAATGCCATCTAGATGTATTATTTAGTGCAGAACATTTATTCAGTTACAAATGCTTTTAAATAATGTTTTGATATATTTTACATAAAACATTGTATGCTGTTATTTTAAATTATTTAAATGATAAAAAGAAACTTTAAAGGAAATTAAAGCCACCAGTAGGATGCAGCATGTCATCACTGTTAATGAGTCAATCATTGCGTTTGATTCATTAAGGTAACTGTAACTTCACTGTAACCCTGTTTCCTGGAAAAGCAGGAACGAGATGCTGCGTGAAAACCCTAATGAGACCACTCTTTGTTCAACTGGTTATTGAAGCATGTGTGTCAAACATGCCAAAGTTTGGCTTATATAACCTTGGCCAGGGCATCACTTGATAATGTGCACCTGGGGGTTATAAATAGGCATGAACCGAATACATCCTCAGGTCAATTTTGTCTGAAAGGACGTCCAGTCACGCCTACAGTGCGCAGCGTCTAGTTCCCGCTTTTTCAGGGAACAGGGTTACAGTCAAGTAACTCGAGACATTCTCTTTTAAAAGCTACACTCAATGTGAGTGTACCAACACCTCCACACAAATAATTTGGGTGAGGATGCAGAATAGCTTTGACCAACCCAGGGGCAAAATCTAGGCAGGATGGTGAGACTGACAGAGCCTGCAAATCCCCATTTCTCTTCAGAGAAGTAATGGCCATCAGAAAAACCGGAAACCTAACAGGCGCTGACTCTAGTGGTTCGAAAGGGGTATCAACCAGACCCTTGAGCACAATAGCTAAGTCCCATGAAGGGACTGTCACCCTAGTGGGTGGTCTCAACCGTTTAGCTCCACAAATAAAACAGACAACTAAAGGGTGCTTTCCCACAGAACCCCCATCACGAACCGATCCAAAATCTGAAGCCAGCAGCATTCCACATGCTTTTATGATTTTACACATGATTCAGAGTTGTCGTGCTGAGGCGTTCCCATAGCGTCTCGTTGACGCGGCTCGAGTTCCTGAAGAGGAACTACAGTTATGATATTATCGCTACAAGGTTGTTCTTTGATGGTTTAGGCCTTTGTTGAACCCATCAGTCTGAATTATTTACATTTATTTAAATAATGTGTCATTTATTTCATACATTTATCAGCATAAAACTACTCATGTTCTCAAACTACCAAGCTGTTAAGTACAGTCTTTGCCTATAAGCTACGTTTTTTATTTCAAAACAATAGTTGTAATGTTTTTTAAAATCCATATGGGACAAATACTTAATACTTAAATACTTCGGCTAAAAAGTGGCATTGTTAAAATTAAAGGATTGGGTCAATATCACTGTATAGGGTGCCTTTTGGTACATAACTCATTTGCCATGTTAGTTTAACATAAAATTGACTGTGAAAGGTAAGGCAAGGCAAGATTATTTATATGGCACATTTCATACTGTGGTAATTCAAGGCGCTTTACATAAAAGGAGTAGAATAATCATAAAAGCAATAATAAAACAATAATCACAAAAAGGAAGTAGAACAATCATAAAAACAATGATCACAACATAAAAAAAAAAAACGATTGATTAAAATTATTTTAAAATAGGTTTAAGACCTAGCAATCAGTTCGGAAGAAGCACCTTGTCACATCGTCCTGTATAAACCTGTCTCTCTGTTCCGCTCATCCATATGTTCCTTTGTTTATGTTGTGCCATGTCTTCCGTGCCTTGTGTTTACCTTTTGTATCCTCACGTTGTCCCTCGTTTGTGACTCCGCCCCACTCATTAGTGTTCATTCCCTGCCAGCCGTGTGTGTCCAGGTGTTCCCCATTATCCTTTGATTGTGTCTTGTATTTAAACCATTCAATGCCCAGTTGTCTGTCATTAACGTCACATGTACACTTGTGTGTTTGTCTGTGTTGGTCATGCACCTTCCCTTTGTGCCTCTTTGTTTGCTTTATTAAACATTCTCTCACTGGAACTTCTGTCTCTGAGTCTCTCTGGATCCACTGAGAAGCACGGCTGTGACATCACCAGCGCGCACCCATGACACACCTAATACAAAAGGGTTTTATATTAGGCTAGGTTTTTATATTTGTAACAAAAGCATTACTTGGCTTTTTAGATACATTTTCTAGATTTTTTTTCAGTTTTGTGTAAGAAAATGCATGTTATTTTGCTATTTTTGCACTGCTAATAAATAAAGTTGAATGAAAGTAAAATAGTCAAATCATAAAATGTAAAAATTTTGTTCCCTTATAAACATTTTGTTAAATAAGAGGTTAATAACTTTGAGTGTATTGGTCAATTGTTTATTGATTTTATTTATTTAAAAAAACATGATAAAGTAGCTACTGTAACGTGTGAAGTCATGGACAAGCATTGCAGAGCTAATGCATGACGAGAATTTGTGATTAAAAAGTATATGCAGTTTTTTTTAAGAAAATTTTCCTCTGTTGGGGTCGTGTAACCCACTAAAGCTGCACTGAAACTGCAATTTGAACCTTTAACCCGTTGACTGCCAGAAAATCAGGAATAACTTGGATCACATGGGGGTGAGAAACTTATGAGGAAATGTACAAATATTCTTCTCAGTTATCAGTCGTAAAGAAAATTTCATTAGAGGTCTTCAGTTTGAATTTTAATACAATATTCTTGCAATGTTCATCTTAATTTATACATAATTTTCCTTCAAATCAATTTTTCATGCACATATTTTGTGACAGCGCCACTACTAGGAAATACAGACCAGCTGACTGTACATTACTCCTTACATTGTTTAATACTTCAGTGTTCATTATTTAATGCTTTGTCCTACACATCTGTGTGGAGGGAGCTTCACACAGAACAATTATCTGTATTTGTATTTTTTTAATTAGACATTGTTGATCACAAGCCATTTCATTTTCTTATACACAAGACCGCCGACAGCCAAAAGATCACAGGAATTCTTAATGGCTGTGAAAAACTCGTCTGAAAAAGTTAAGGGGTAGTGAAATCATGTGCATGACATCCACACACACAGGGAGTCTCACATTTAGAGGTCATGCTCCTCACCATGTCCCCCTGGCCCCTCTTCCTCTCAGACTTATTTTATTTAAACAGTTATTTCCTTCCCTTTTTCAAGAAATGGAGTTGAAGGTCACGTCTCCAAAGGCTTAAGCCCGCCCGTTTGAAAGAGGACGCGTTTGACGTTCGTGGGTGAGGGTATGTGCGCAGACGTGTGTGTGAGGGAAAGAGGTCTCACACTCAGAAGTCACACCTCTGTGGGGTAATCCGTGTTCTCCAGGCCGCACTACAAAACAGATTTATCAGATTTATACAACCATCCTCATGTGTGTACAAGTGAAGAGGTTACAAAGTGGTCATGCACACTTCTAATATCCAAAAGCTGGCATTGAGCAAGGTCACTTGTGACCGAAACGTTTGTGTAACGTGTGTTTTTCAAGTCTTGTCTTTTTTGACATTTCTTGCCACATACAAAAGCTAGTCACATTGTCACAAAATGGATTCCTACTCCACATAAAGTGGATTCTGTTTTTAAAATTCTAAAGTGTTTTGGTGCTGGTCAACTGAGGATGTGAAAAATCCATAACATGGTACAGGATGTTCATCCAGAAACCATTTTCTTCAATATAAGACCATTACCGGCATGGTAAAAGCTAAATGGGTTAAGGGCAACTGTAAACAGAACAATTCACTGATTGAAAACAAGCAGATGAATCACATAATTTCCTAGAACCGAAGCTGCTCTGAGCAACTACGTTTTCAGACATGTCTCTAAAATAAACCCAGTACATAAAACCACTGAGGCTAGTGTTTCACTGAAGAAGGATAATATCAGAGTAACAACCTAAATTTACATCACAGTAACATTTTGTGTGACTTCACACGACTTGAAAATCGATGCACCATACTGAAGCTTTATTTGTTTGTTCATTCTAAAAGCATTTGATTTGACATCCAAAGATTAATTTGCACAAGAAACACATGATTATAGCTCTACTTTCTATAACATTACTTATGAAATAACAGACAGGGCAGAGCACAGATTGTATTGACAAATTCGCTTAATTCCTTTCTTTCATTTCAATAATTCGAAAGTGACTTTCATTTTTGTAAAATAAAATCAAATGCTCATGAAGGATACAAAATTGAATACAAAATGAATGAATTAATCCAAAATACAAAATGGGACACAGTGTTTTGTTAAATGCAATTAATGTACTTTATCCAACGTAAAATTACCAAAATACACTGTTTTGAACAGCCACACAGCAGCACAAAGATTTGTTTCATCATGACTAAAATAAAATGCAAGTTGTTTTCTGCTATTTTCATGACCTTTTTATGATGTTTTGAGTCCTTTTTGAAGCTTAAAATGCCTCAATCCCTATTCACTGTAATTAAAAAAGCAACCAGCAAAGCATCTTCCTTTGTGTTTCCCCCCCAAAAAACAGTTTGAACTGGGTAAATGATGACAAAATCTTAATTTCTCTGAGAACTGAGCCTTTAAAGAATCACTGTCTTGAACTCATGTGGCTTAGTTAGAATCATTTCTTTGGCAACTACTATAAATACCTTTAATAATGCAAAAAAAGCAGCAGACATGCGTAAAACATGCACTTTAAAATGTTTTAAAAATACTGTTCTTAGCAGCTTGACTGAAACCGAAAGTAGCGGGACATACACATAGTGTGAACATGTTTCTAAACACATTTTTATGGAATGGCGTAGCACAGTGCTTGGCATTCAGAGCTGATATCTTCCTGTTTGCATCCTCGCCAAACAGGTCACAAAGAGCAATGCAGTTGGAGAACAGAAAAATAAGGCTGTCATGAAAGAAAAATAAAAGATAAACCAACAAACTTTTGAGCCAACGGCGAGGCATGCTTCAGATAGGCTCTCGGAGCCATCATCATGTCGTAATGGAACTTGCAAAGACCAGACAGAGAAAGACAGGAACAACAGCCTTACAGTTAGAGAGGTGGTGATACAACAATACAACAGGGAGAGTGAGTGAAAAAGAGAGAGGAAGTAGAAGAAGATGAAAAGAATGGGGTCTGTTTCGCTTCAGTGGAGATGTACATTGCTTTTACGTTACCCAAGAAAAAGCAATCTGGGGGTGTGAGAGTGTGTTTGGTCACCATACCTGAAAGGACAATGCAAGACACAAATACAGAGTATGTGCACACATAAGATGAAACGTTCTTTGTACACACTAAAAAAAGTGTGTGTGTGTGTGTGCGAATTTTATCTGAAAGCAAATTAACTGTTTATCACACAGCTTCACTTCACAAAACATGAACTGATGGACTGGAGTCTATGTTTTTAATGTTTTTAATGTGTGGACTCTCATGCTGACGGTACCCATTTATTGCAGAAGATCTGCTACATTTCTCCAAATTTGTCCCAAAGTAGAAACAAACAGCATCTTGGATGACATGCAGGAAAAGTCTTTTTTTAATTAATTTTTTATTTTATTTTATTATTTTTTATTTTATCAAATAGCAAAAGTATCGTTAGCTAACTATGGTCTCAAGTTTTTATTGAACTGTTTTGGTAACAACGGAACTTGCGACCATAGTTGCTTTTGGGAAATGCACCCCAGAACAATACAACATTTCCTAGTTGAAAGAAAAATGTCTTCATATTTCCACAGTTCTCATTGAAATCAATCTAGAAATTGCTTACTTAAGCCCTATTCATATGAGATTAGTTTTACAAGGGTAGGGGATGCTGACCTGATTTTACCAAGTGCAACATGTCTCTGGGTTGACATCTTTGTCAGATTTGTCAGAAAGAGTTTACAATTTTTTTATGTTTAGGCTTACAATCAGTGCAGATGGGGTAACATTGTTTTAGGAGTACGATGTCTGTAATGTTAATGACCAGTTAGCACGGGATAACTTTTTTGCACTGCTGCACCTCTATTTCACCATGTGCCACACTGAATGATTTATTAATAAAATTATTGCATTCTGTTGGTGATTGTCATTTACGTAACTAAAGCCAACCAGAGTTTTGACCCTCTAACATGTGCTTTTTGATCTGAATGCTACGTCATCATATGTGGAAACCACTGATATATTAACATATATATATATATATGTATGTGTGAGACGACTGAGACAAGTAGATCCATTTGCGGGGCTTTATTGAAAGACATGGTCAGGCAGGCGTGGTCGAGAAAACAGCAAACAGGATAAACGAAGGCAATACACAAGAACACCCCAAAGTGGTAGCGAGGGTCGGTCGATGAACGAACAGTATCCAACAAGGGTAAAACAAGCGCGAGAGTCCAACATACAAGGCAAGGTATAATACATTTCACTTCATGTCATACCGTGTATGTATGTGAATGTGACAAATAAAATTTGAATTTGAATTTTAAGGGTTGGTAACCAAGAAAACATTGAGATTTCCTTTACTTATATTTAAAGAAAACTCTTTAAATACACACGTTAATGAGATGACGAGGGAGCCGGAGATAATCAAAAATCATAGTAACAAACACAGGGGCAGAGACACAAGGGAACAGACATTTTCAACATAAAAGTCCACAACTGATTAGACAGGGGAACACAGGGAGTCCGGGGGGGAAGTGTCTTCTGATGGAGCTCGAGGGCACTCCAGCTGGCCAACGCAACAATAGCTCTCTGTTATAGAGCAGTGACTGAAACACTTCAGTTTTGGTCAGTATTGACTTCCATAGTAGGAAAAAAATACTATAGAAGTCTATAAGGACCAAATCAGTCTGGTTACAAACTTTTTTCTAAATATCTTCATTTGGGTTTAGCAGAACAAAGAAATTCATACAGGTTTGGAACTATTTTAGGGTGAATAAATGATGAACTATTCCTTTAATGATTACTGAGATGTTACATTAAGACTACATTCAGACATTGTCCCACCTCTCTTTGTGAAATGGTGGAAACACGTTACCTTTATGTATGTTGTAATTAATTTCACACAGCAAGGGTGTTGTTGTTCCAGACACTACAAATTTGCAAAAATTTAGTTATTTGTACTGTGTAAAATTGCTTTTATACAAGTCAATAAAAGAATCAGTGGTTTTGAACAAATTGGTTGAGTGGATGATTCAATGACTCAGATGTTTTGTTCTTAACTGAATCAGTGTTTTGAATGAATTGGTTAAATACTGTCTCTGTGATTAAAGGGATAGGAATCATTTATCGCCACCTACTAGAATTACAACATAACCTGCACTAAAAAATGCCACAACACAAACATTTGAAAGGCTGTTTCCACTATGAATATATATATATAGCTAAATTTTAAAAAGGTAATAAAGGTTACTTCCCTTGTAATTCTGAATTTATCTATCTTCTGAAAGATAAATCTTAAAAATAAAATAAGTACAAGTAAAATAAATACACAATTACAACTTTTTATCACACAACTTTGTGAGTTAAAACACTGCAATGAATGTATTTATTTTCTCTAATACAAACAAGCAGGGTTTTATTTTTCCCAAAAGCATCATTAGCTTTTGGAACAACACTTGGCCAATTTCACAGACCAGAACAATCTTCTGTATAATAGTGCTCATCCGTAGGCAACAATGAATTTATTAGAAGTTGCTCATATGCGCAAGGTTTTCATTAGACATCTTTTCATTTAAAACATGCGATGCGTAGCTCTTTTAATTATTTCCCAGACAGTGTTCTTTAAGACTTTTTTCGCAGATTCATCCCCTCAGTTAAACCAGGACATCAGACTTCCTTCAGTATGAACTCACCTCAGTCTAGATATACAGCTCCCCAAAGCATAACCCACTCGATTTCTGAAATACACATTTGCAATAGAAATAAAATATGATGCCTGTACTAAGAGACCTCTAAAATAAGATCCTTAGAGGGGGCCAGAGCTCTCAGCTTATCACTGTTAAACTATCATGAGTGTGATTGGCAGATACTTAACTTCACTTAACCCGGCCCACTAACTACCCTTCTGCTCTGTTTAAGAGACATTCAAATGCACCACAGTTTTACAAGAAGATTGGATTGAGTTTTAAAAGGTTGGTTTCTTCAAAAGGCATAAAACATTACACAAATCTATCTCAAAGGCTTATGGGAACAGTCTCAAAGCACCTTGAGATATATACTGGAAGCGTATGCAAATTGACCCGACTTACCACGAAGCATGTCAAAGTTCTGATGTGTGCATTAAAGACTGTAAAATGAGCTGCACCTCTCTGTGTCGTTAATGTAAATCACACCATTAACCAGATGACTACGTAGGCCGCGGAGAGCTGATGGAATGGAGCGTAAATCACCAGATAAAGGTTCAATCAGTGACTGTAACTCTCCGTTCTTCTCTTTGTGTCTCACTTTCACTCTCTCTTTCCAAAGTGCCACTTGAAAAAGGTAGTTAATGGAACCGCTCCACATTGCACCGCCTCTAAAAGTTTATCCTTTCCATTCACCTCCGCTTGAGCTGCCTCATTACTGAAAAATGTTTCACTTGCCCTTTTCTATCTCTTAAATTCAATATGAAAAATAAATGCCTTGAATGAGATTAAACCGTTTCCCTTCTTCCCTGCTTGGGAAGAATTTACTTATTTTCACTCACAAACACAGCTATCATTACAAGCTATCTTTACTGAACTTTCCTGAGATGCCATTAAGTGCTGACATACTGTTATCTAGTCCTTCTCTTCTGACCATGCAACAACCAATCAAAAATGATGTAAATTCAATATAATATTTAATATAATTATATTATATTCTACTAGAGTGTCATAAGATATGAGCATGTCACTATCCTTCAATATCAGTGCCATTTCAAAACTATAGTACTATACTCGAAAAAAGTCTGCACACTCCACCAAAAATCAAGTTAGATAAAAGTTTACCAAAAAGAAAGATGGGAGGGGCCCAAACATGGCAGATGTTTGGGTCACATGTTGACCTTTTTCAATGCCAAGCACATTATAGTACTGCAATATCCTGAAAATAATCAGCCAAATTACAAAATAAATTAAATATGTAACTACCTCCAGAAACAATGTATTCTTAGTACCTCTGTCTGAAGGAACAGAATATATAATTTTGTATTTTCCTCTTGGCCATTATGTTTTGCTATCTTGACTGCTGCAGCGCTCCATTATAGACACAGCTCAGGCTGATTTAAACGAAATCATCCTTTCCAAAATGTTGCAAAATGTTCATTTTGTTTGCTGCTTTCATGCTATTACTGAACCCAGAATAGACCTCTATTGTGCATGTGTGCACTCTGTTCCCATTAGAGAATAATACCACTGGAGCGGTTAATGAAGGATTTGATAAATTCAATCAGTTTATATTGTTCGGTACACAAAACCTGGAGCTTTATGGCAGAGCTTACCAATCACCAGACCAGCTCAAATATAATTTCAATCAAGACAGCTTTTTGAAAAAGTAATAGATGTATGTCTATCACCATCAAAAAAATGGACGTTTTTTTAGGCCGCATGCCTGACCAACTGAAGAAGTGGGAAGTGAATTGAATTGATTAATGTTGCCATCTGCTGGTCATCATGAGAAATTCTCTCAACCGTCTGCGACAGTTCTCTCCTTTGCTAGATTGCAAAATTTACCGTGAATTAACCAATATTAAGAAAATATAAAGAAATATAATGGTTTATTAATGACTAATTTCAAAATATTGTGTTTATTTGAAAGAAAACCATATGGTTATTATTATAACTTTAAACACTTTAGGTGTGTTCGAGATGCACTACACTAGCCACCGGCTGACGAGAGCAGTCGCACCTATTGTTACCTCAGACTCACATGGCAACACTGTTTGCTTTTTAATGAGATTAAAGTTATTTCCTAGAAGCCAGATTAAAACCAAATTACTGTAAGGTTCAAATCTATGAGTCTACGGGACTTATAAATCACATTAGATAAAGGTTTACTAAAAAAAAAGATGGGCGGGGCCCAACATGGCAGATGTTTGGGTCACATGTTGACCTTTGTTAATGCCACATTATAGTACTGCAGCACCTGAAATTATCAGCCAGATTACTCAAATCAAACATGTAACTACCTCCAGAAACAATGTATTCTTAGTACCTCTGTCTGAAGGAACAGAATATATAATTTTGTATTTTCCTCTTGGCCATTATGTTTTGCTATCTTGACTGCTGCAGCGCTCCATTATAGACACAGCTCAGGCTGATTTAAACGAAATCATCCTTTCCAAAATGTTGCAAAATGTTCATTTTGTTTGCTGCTTTCATGCTATTACTGAACCCAGGCTATACACAGAGAAATCATCTTCTTAAGTGTAGTCTCTTAAAACGTGCATAGTATGTTCATACACAGGCTAGTTCAAGAATAACTTTTGCAGTTTTATATTAAATATTTTATATAATTAAAAGTTTGTATTGTTTAACTGGTGAGGTTTATATGAAATTGAGGAAGTAATTAGTAGTAAACAATTTAACACATTTTAGAGAATGCAATTAATCTAATTACACATCGAAGATGTAATTAGTTAGTAATTAAATTCTTTTTAGAGTAACTTATCCAACACTAATCATTACAAATTAATGTAACTTGTTAAATAAAAAAAATACATATATTTATTTAAACCTGTGAATTTATGTTTGTATTATTATTATTATTTGCTAAAGTGAATGTAAGATTAATAATGTAAAATTGCGTTTGTTTCTTTGGCTCTAACAGTCTATAATTTTATTAACTATAAAAAAAATTATAGTTTTAAGCCAAACTTTACATAATCTACAAAGGAAACTGACCCCCGTACAGCTTTTGTAACGCGTAGGCATGCTGACCAATCACAATGCGCTGTCTAAATCACGTGTTGCCGGTTCTCTGACGCAAAACCTCCGCGACTCCTACTGATCGGTGCTCCATGTGAATGTCGTCGCTGGTGTTGTAACAACCGATTTGTCAAGGTAAGAAACCAATATTTGCTTTACCAGTAGTGACCGCGTAGTCCTGTTCAGTTTCGCTAAAACATGTTTATTGCACTGTATCAGTTTTCACTGGGTTGCCTAAAAATGTTGACGGCTTCGTAAGCTTATCGCGGGGCCTTCCCAAATCGGCAAGGTCAGAATAGACTTTAACCCGACTTTTATACGGCGGTAGGAATTCAGTATAGTGCTGAAGCCCAGTGCTATTTTTTTTGAAAGCTATAGTACTAGTAAAATAATAATTAAAAAAACCTACCATGTAAATCAAAATCAGTATCTGACTGGTGCTATTTTTGTTGAGTTGTGCTCATTTTCTCACAACTGAGACTTTTCTTATATGTGTTGATTCTTAGGTCCCCGGGTGAGAGGCTTTGACTGGTTGTTGGAAACAGGAATTTCCATTTCAAAATGACCAGCAGGCTGCTGTGGAGATGGGCGCGATCATTTCCTCGCTGCCCTCAGGCTGCCACAGCCTCAGCCCGACTACAGACCTCCACAGTCCACCAGACAGAGCCAGTGTACCTGATGTCCATGTCTTGGATTCGTTCTTCTGCTAGGCACCTCTGTCAGGGCAATGAACTGGTTAGGATGGAGGAGACCGCATTACCAAATGATCAAACGAAACTACTTCAACGTATTCGAAAGGCATCCACAGCTGAAGAAGTGCTTCAGTTGTGGGCAGAGCAAGGCAGGTCTACCAACGATGCTGCTAGATGCCTGCTCCATTTGAAACTGCATGTCGTGGAGAAGGGTGGAAAAACAATCCTGAAGGATCCACGCTGCATGAAAATGCTGGAGACTGTACAGTCTCAGGTAACCAAGATTGAACGGAATGCCTACTTCAGTGATATGTCACTGATAGTATGAAGATTATCTTTGTTGTTGTTCTCTCACAGGTGTCCTCAGTGTGGAATGGACCTCTGGTGGCTCTTCCACGTGCTCTTAGCATGATGGGTCTGCCTTTTGATGCCCCTCTATTCCGTTGCATCCAGAATGAAGTGCTCTGGAGGATCCGTCGCCTCCCATATCATCAACTGGCCTACCTGTTGGACTGGGTAACCTTTCAGGAAAAAAGAGGGTAGGATTCACAAGCTTGCTTACTAATTGTAGGAATTATTACCACACAATAACTTAAAATTAAACATTTTAGGCATGACTAGTCAGTGACTAGTCATGTAAACATGTATAAACAGTTTTTTGTAAGAGTTGATTAGCTTATTTTTCAGATTTTTATATTAACTGTAAGATTATAATGCTCATACAGCTAGACTATTTAACAAATATTTGTTCGTGTTATGACCCCTATAATCATTGGTCTGATGGATTTTAATCTGATTAATTATACAAAACGTCCTTAGTACCGATTAATATATCTGACCAACTAGCTGAATTAAATGTATATATTCCTGTCATATTTATTTTTTTATTATTTATTTCTTTTTTATTTAATGAATTTACATTCATCTATTTAAATTAAACAGTGATATTGTTTAGAATGATATAGAAAATAGATGCTTTAATGGAAATGATCACTTCTATAAACACAAAATAAGCATCGTGTATTTGAGCTGCACAACATGTTTAACATGGATAATAATAGGAAATGTTTCTTGAATACAAAATTAGTAATGATTTCTGAAGGATCATGTTACACTGAGGACTTCAAAAATGTAGTTTTATCATTACAGGAAAAAATTACATTGTATTTTATTTAAAATTGTAGTAATTTTTGTGATTTTACTATATTTTCGGTTAATCAATGCTTCTTAACAAAAAATCTTGTCTGGAACGACTTGAGGGTGAGTTATTTAATGACAGAATTTTCATTTTTGGGTAAACTATCCCTTTAAGTTCTTGATCCTGTAGTTGGTCCAGTAAGTAGCTAATATTGTTTGTGTTGTGATAGGTATAAAAATGAAGTGCTTACCACAGCCTTACTGAAACAACTAGAACTGCGCTGGACAGAGCTGTGTGACGCTCGTACCACCAGCATTCTCATGCGCTGTGCTTCCATTTTCACCCCCTCTCTCATGGACAAACTGGAGGATAAAGTGAGTGCACCCAAACAAACACCTTTAGCCAGCTAGTAAACCAAACATATTTGAACACACTTTTGAAACTGCATTATGCTGCATTAGGCTTTTGTAACTTAATAGTCTAACACTGTATCTTACGCTTTCCAGGCACTGGAGTTGGCAGAGAGCTTCAGTTCAGAGGATATTCGGAGGGTGGCATTTGCACTAGCCTCTCAAAACAGACGGGCCATTCCTTTGTTACGTGCTCTCTCATACCACATCAACCAGAAACCCTCTGTTGAACTGAAAACACCATTGCTGCTTGATATTGCATATGCTTATGGTTAGTGAGATTTAGATTTTTCACTTAGCCTCGTTAAACAGCTTTTGGTCTGAACTTGTATAAATAAACCTAAAAATGCAATTGTGTTCTCATCTTTCTCTAAATCAAAGGTAAGTTAAATTTTCATCAGACACAAGTGCTCCAGAGAATTGCGGCTGAGCTATTGCCTAGGTTACCAGAGCTGAGTTCCCTCGAAGTTACCCGCTGTGCCAAGTCTCTAGCCCTTCTCAAGTGGCTCCACTTGCCTTTATTTGAAGGTTTTGCTCAGGTTGGAATCATTTATCAAATCAGAACAACCAAGTAAATTATGCTTTCAATCGGCAACCTTATATTTAATTTTATCCCTGGGGGGGGGGGGGGGGGGGGGGGGGGGGGGGGGGGGGGGGGGGGGGGGGGGGGGGGGGGGGGGGGGGGGGGGGGG
>JAUMHI010000058.1:11223059-11257214 GCA_032359435.1 Enteromius unitaeniatus | reverse complement strand
AATGAGTTGCATCAAACTACTCACATATGTTCATTTATATGATTTTAAATGTGTTTTTTGTTGTTTATTTTGTTCTGTTCAGGCTTGTATTGGACAATGTTTAAGTTAAATCAGACTTTTTTGGAGATGAATTGTCTATTTGTCCTTTACTTCACTGTAGTACTGGCCAATGATTAAATAAACATTGGGTTGCATAAGCCAGCTCCATTTTGTTTATTAATTTTAGTATCTGGATGTGCATAGAATTATGCATAAACCCCATTGTAAAGGCATATTAAAATGTTCACTATATAATAATTTTTTTTTTTTTGTTATCACTAAAACAAACATTACATTATATATATTACTGTAAAAATATAAAAAAAAATGTAACATAGGCAAAATTTATAGTATTAGTTTATCTGAAAAAAAATAATGGTGATCAGAGAGCTTACATATCAGTTATATAAAAGTGAAGCATCAGAATCGGCATTGGTATCGGCCGATCACCATGACAAAAAGTCGGTACTTGGTATCGGTGGCAAAAATCCTGATCGGAGCATCCCTAATTAACAGGATGTGATAATAACATAGAATTTAAATTAGCCTATTTTATATTTACAAAAAGAAATAGCCTCGGACAAGCTCTCCATACAGCCCTATACCTCTAATCAAACCACAGACAGTGATTTAAACTAGAGTTTAATGCAGAAATGCAGATGAAACACTGTGCCATAACTTTAACTGTGGCATCGAAATGTAACAACTTTAATTTCGTAATTAACAAGTTTATTGAACTTTTCTATTAAAAGATTAAAAAAAAAATGTTATTGCTTGGCCCTAATCCTCTTCCATACAAATATCTTAAAGTAGGGCTGGGCCGATAAACGAGATCATATCGAATCGCAATTTATGATGATAAGCTCTAGACATCTTTTTGACAAAAAAATGAGTGGAAGCAGAGATGAAAGTGCCGAACAGATCACTGAGAAGCTGCGCGTTAGTTTCGCGGGTGATTCAATGGCGCAGCTTCTCAGTGATCTACGGCTCTGTTCATAAACTGGTGTTCCTTTTAAAAACAGCTGACGAAGATTTAGCACTAATCAAAGAACCGGCTTTACTGATGAGATGCTCAGAATATATCGGTCGATATATATCGCCCAGCCCTAACAGTGAGATATAAATATATGTATATGCATGTATGTAATGTTTTTTTTTTTGTCTATAGGTACACAAAGCTTTGGAAGGTACCTTTGAGAAGTTAGAGCCTTTCCTGAAAACAGACGTGGTATGGTCGCTGTGTATTCTGAACCAGCCCAATTCTGATTACATCTCCTCTGTTACAACGTGTGACTTCCAGAAGAAACTTACAGGTGCGTGGGAATGAATGTGATAAAAATATTCTGAAAAGGCTGTACTCTCCATTTTGGGACAGCTGCTGAATTTGCATTTCTTATGTTGCACACTGATTAATATCATTTGCTGTTCTCATCAGAAACACATGGTGGCAGTATAGCCTCACTGTCCAGTGTCTGTCTTTATTTTCATAAGATCATAACATACACTACCCTTCAAAAGTTTGTTGCAAGTAAGATTTTTTGAAAGCAACAAAAAAATATCACATTATCGTGCTATTTTATCATCTCCATCTCAATATGCTGCACAACGCGACATACATTCACATCAGTGTTAACTCAGTGGTAGAGTTACACTCACCGGACACTGCACTTATTCACAGTCACAAAAGTACATTATTTGCTTTAAAAGTCTTGCCGATTAAACATTTCATATGTGTTCTGTCCAGATGCGCTTTTCCAGCGTGTACACGTGAAGCGCACACACTACAAGCCTGTCAAACAGCACCTAATTACTAAACTAAGATATTTATCACATGATTGTGGTAATGCTGTCAAAAACACACAGCGTTAAACATAGTTGCTTGTGTCTAAAGTGAAGTAAACAATCAAGAGAAAAACCTGCCAGTGATACTAAACATGCCGGCGCTTGTCATAAAAGGGATAGTTCACTCAAAAATTATAATTGTCATTATTTACTCATTTACATGTTGTCCCTAACCTGAATTAATTTTTTCTCTTGTGCTAAACACAGAATGAGAAGGAACCAAACAGTAGCTTGTCTTCATTGAACTGAATACAATGTTCAACAAAGAATCGTGCTAAAATCGTGATATTTGTGAAAAGAAATCGTAATATATTTTTGCCATATCGCCCACCCCTATGTTGATTTCCATAAAAAATATTAAGCAGCACAATTAATAATTAATTAACATTTAATAAGAATAATAAATGTTTCTTAAGCACCAAATCATTATATTAGAATGATTTCTGAAGAATCGTATGACACTAAAGATTGCAGTAATGGCCGCAGAAACTAAATGTAAATGTAAATAAAATGTAAAAAACTAGAATGTATTATTTTACAATATTGCTGTTTTTACTGTTTTGATTAAATGTATGCAGATTTGGTGTGCGTAAGGGACTACTTTTAAAAACATGAACTTAACAAGAACTGTTCAACTAATACCTTTACATGATGATGTACTTCAACCCCAAAAAGAGCAAAACCATAAAGAGACCAATCAGAAAATGTAAAAAAAATAATAGAAGTTTAAGTTTACAGGAAACATAATGTAGTATACAATTTTTTTTTTTTTTTTTGTCTAATCAAGTTTTTTAAGAGCACGATAACAAAAATAATCACTGGGTGACTCCCAAACTCTATAGAATTTTTCTGATGCAGTTTTCTGTCGCAATTTCAGTTCTGTTACAAAATCATTACCGAATAAAGATCCTTGACTCTCAGACCACTAAAACGATGTGTTTTTGTCAATATAACAAAATTATTTTCTAAAACAAGTCACAAAAAGGTCTATTTGTTTTTATATCTTGATTGATAATCCTAAAAGGGCAACATATCCCTTGAAATACAAAAATTTTGAGAAAGTTTGCAAAAAAAATTAATAAAATTTCACTGCTTGTCCCGACAGCTTCTCAAACGTTTGTATACCCAAGGATACTTTTAGGGTTAAGAAATCGATCTCCCTAAAATATAAATGTTTTTTTTTTGTTGTTGTTTTTTTCCAATGGAACACAAGCACAAATGTCAATTACTACACACTTCTTTTTGATACAAGGACAGCTCATAGTGACCTGTGCATTATATAAGTCATACTTAATTTTTCCTGACTTGTCCTACAGGTGGCATTAAGGAACGAACTGAGAGCTATCGGCTGAAATTGCTGCAAATCCTTGCCTTTGCTCAGTTGGAGCCTCTAGGAATCACTGTTGAATCTCCTGCTGTGCTGCTGCCAGCTCCCCAGAGCAAAGTAGAGGTCAGCACTCCTCTGCAGAACAGCCTACACGCAGCCCTCCAGAGCCTGACCAACAGCCAAACACAGGCCCTCCGCACTGCTGTCAAAACCATATACGGCTGGACAATAGGTGAGTAGCAACTGATGCAAATTTTATAGGTCATAGATTTGATTAATGTAGTCTAACAATGCCTTTTGTTGTTCTGTTGATCATTTTCACCACAGACGGAGAGCTTGTGGTAGATTCAGAAAATAATCCAATTGATTTGAAGAACTTGAAAGCCCCTCATTTACCTGGAGGAGGTGGACATGTTGCCTTACCTGCAGGGGCTCGACGGTGAGTTTTAAAGTAAAAGCCTTGTCCTAAGCTTGCATACTGAGACAGTGTCTAAATGTGTCAATTGTGTCTGTCCATTTGCAGAATAGCGTTTGTGGCTTGGGAGTTTTCTAACTTTTGCCTCCGAAGCAAGGATCTTCTGGGCCACTTTGCAATGCAGAAACGCCAACTACAGCTGGCTGGGTTTATAGTGGTGGAGGTGAGACAGTGAAATACAAGGATAGGATATGTAGCTAAAAATGTATCATTATAATGTTCAATATCATTCGGTATCTGTAATTACTAAAACATTTTTAGAATCTTTTTTTAAACATAGAGCAGTAGAGAAAAAGGTTTAATTTACACAGTTTATTAAGGCCAACAGAAAACAATTAAATAGTTAAAAAAAAACCTCAAATGTATATTCTTATTTTTTTAAATGCAGATTAGTGTTGAGGAAGCTCTTGGCTGGTCTCCTGAGGAAACGGGGGTGCAATGAGCAAAATAATCTATAAAAATACACATTTGTGTTTTCTGATGTCGCAACGTATTGTCTATATTGTGTACTATGCCAAACGTGTTTTGTCTTTATCAATGATGGTTTTCCATCAATAAATATTGATACCGCTTTATTGGCCAGGAGATAGGCTGAAGGAGATAAAAACACATTTTTGTTAATTTTAAGTATTTTCACCAAGAATAATAACTAGTGTTCACACCAATAGATTAAAAACATCATCTGGCACTTCAAATGTTTAAGTACTTTAAGGATGAATTGTTTTTATTGTTTTTAGTCAAATCTGGCTGAAAAAAAGAATAATTCTGAAAGTGATTCCAGTGCAATCCTTCCTCTGCGTTATCATTTTATCTGTAGTGTTCTCATTTCACGATTCTCACAGAATCGAGGTCTGTTTACACACTAATGTTTATTATAAGCTGATGTCACTTTAACGGTTCGATCTCTTTAATGTTGGAATGGCAGGTAATGTATGTATTGTTCATTTACTGGAAAAAAGTCTGTACGTGATTCCAACAATAGTGTCCCTCCTCGTCTTCATCGTTAAACATTAGTTGTGGTGATGACCTCATTATTCTGAAAGAATTAGAACAATTATTGTAACATATTTAACATTATATTTCTACTTGCTGCAAAACATCCTTCTAGAATGAGTATTAAAACTTTCTAGTTATCTTGTAAATCATTTGAATGAAGTGCAAAGCCAGCAGTGTTTAATGCACAGACATAAGCTAATTTTGTAAGTATCGTTTAATTAGGGATAAGTTGCTTGGGCATTAGGGGTTAGATAGTTAGTATCAGCTGTACATTATTAACTCTTGGTCTTCCTACTCACAATATCATTTGATATGCTCTCCTTTTTGTAATACCAGTGTAGTTAGCCTGATTAGCTCTATTCCTATTGTCACAGCTATTAAATGGCAGGCAGTCCCCCCTGGCTTTGGGTTATAAATAGCGATGGTAAAGACAGAACTGTGGAAAAGGACTCAGGCTCTGTCTGCGGCATGTAGGCCAATCCTGTTAGCCCTCTGCTTCCTGGGGTACAGTTAGATAGAGTTGGCTGGACTTGTCTTGACTTCCAACTGAGCACAGACCTGACATAATGCTCTTGCCATTTGATGCGCTAGCTGACAACAGCCGTTTTCATACACCAGAGTTCACAACACTTCCCCATTTTATGTTTTTCCGAGATTTATTTTTGCATCTAACATCTGCAAAATTGAATGGGTAAGTTCTATAGTCTATATACAACTATAGTTGTAATATAACACTGAAGTCACTTTTAAATCAAGCAGTTGGTCAATGCAACAATTCAGCAGTCAGGACCAGTTTAAACTCTTTTACCATCGGATTTCATGGATTACTTATTAAATTTAACTACAGTTGACCTCACTCCTTACATTTTCCTCTGCAGGTGCCATACTTTGAATGGGTGGAGTTGAAGACCGACTGGCAAAAAGTGGCTTACTTGAAAGACAAATTGGGCAAGGCAGTGGCTGAGGACATGGCTAAATAAGCCATCAAACCTGTCAATAGCTTTAAATGCTTTTGACACAGGCTGTTCATAGACATCAACAGCCCCTGACAATAACATGACTTGCAGGTGAGGCAATGACACAGGCAGCGAGTACCACATATACACACAACAAAGAGAACGTGGCAGCATCCTCAATTCCCATGATCCAGTTGAATATCAGTGTGTAAATCTAATGCGTCTGGGAGTTGTGATCAATCTCTGCAGGAACGGAAAGCAGAGCCTCCAGAAATCAGCAGATGATCGGAAGCAGGAGTTGTTTATCCGCTGCCTTCCCAAAAAAGAAACTCTGAGCTAAAGCGCTAGGCAAATGTTGTGAAATGAGTGATCTGAAGGTCATACGCAATGTTCACCACAGAGGAAAATTTATTTATTAAATTATCAGACCTTTGCGTTAATCGTCCATGTCCTTGCAAACAACTGGACGTTCACACTCTACTTCCACTAGTAATAAATACATACACCTTCTGTTTTTGATGCAGTTGCCTAGACAACACATGGGGCTTTCCTTGTTGCCAAGGAGACAGTTGTTAGGCTGGAAATATTTCTGGCAGAAGAAACTGAGAGTTGAGTACTTAAGGATTATATTACACCTTATAAACACTACTCTATTGGTGTTCGAAAAAGTAATTACTTGCCTCACCTGATATCTGTATATTTGCAAATATGCTTGTGATTTAAATAAAAAAAAAAGTGTATATGTAAAATAAGACATTATGTAAGAATACATATTGGATTGTTAGTCATGTTTTCCTTTAAAATTGTTTTTAAAGGTCGTTATTGAATTCTGGTATGTTTAGACCTGTTACTAGCTGTTAGGTAAGCCTGAGTCTTTATGGAGAACAGACCCTGCTATTGAAATCATTAAAGATTTCATGCAGAGAATGGACTTTTACCTCCGTTTTTGCAATGCGTGTTATCAATAAAATCAAGTCTCATTATTTCATCAAAGAGCATATGGTGACTCATTGCTGTATTTTGCTGAATGTGGTTTGCTAATGTTGGCTGGGTGGCTGCTTTCATGCTGTAATGTTCTATATCTTAAAAATATCTTGTGTAATGATCACACTGTACATGTCCGATGAAATGTCAAACAGCTCTTAAATTATTTTTCTATCAGTTAATTTAAGACTTCATAAACAGACACTGAGTTATGGTTTGTTGTTGTGCTGAGCAAATGTCCTGATCAAACTCCAATAAAATATCCTTTTAATAATGAGCTGTCTTTTATCAATTAGTTAACAATAAATATTTGTTTATCTGATGTTAGTTCAAATATGCAGTCTATAAATCACTCAAAAAGTCATAGTTCCCCTCAGAAGGGTAAACAAGCGCAGTAAAATGTCTCACATGGGTCCAAAGGGTAAATTAAGGCCTCCTTTAGCGAATCTATGTCTATTGTAAAATTAATATTCATATTTCAAACAATAAAATTTATCTCATTTTTGCTGACTGAGGTAAAATGAATGACTACAAGCAATGATACAGCTTAGAAGTGCCAGGACAATTTTTTTTATATAACTCCAATTAGATTCGTCTGAAAGAAGAAAGTCTCACAGACCTAGGATACTAAGCAGGTAAGTAAAAGAGTATCCAATATTTTTGAGACAGACATAAAAAATGCCATCACCTTTTGCGTTCAGATTGCAATTAACACACCAATTAAATAAGCAAAGTATGCTTTACATTTTAGACCCAAATTATTCCAGGTTCATTTGTCGGTTTTGTTCTGCCAGGGAAAACGCAACGAGTGATTAATGTCAGCATTGACATTTTAGAATGCATCTGTGTTTTGATTTGGTTTAATAAGTGATTCAATGACTCTCTCATAAACTTGCCATATGTCACGCTGTAAACATGTTTGTCAAAAATGCAATAAACAGTTTCTTGCTCAATCACCTTCAAGCACTTGTATAATAAATATATAACACTAGTTCTAATGTAGCCTATACTAAATATTTTACCAGTGGGCTATTAATGTATTGAAAGCGACAATCAAAAACAGACTCCACGGCTCATTATTGGCGGGTGTTTCACAAGATTGTGCCTGATCTCTTTTTAGGCTGCCCAGCCCTCTCATCGAAAAGGAACTGCAGGTATGTTTTTTTTAACTGCTCACTGGGCCAAACCTTACCATCCCCTGCTGGAAAAAAAGTCTGTTAACCAGGGATGAAGGTTATTTTAATGCCACACATGCCTAAAAAGTAAAGTTTTTCTCTTGACATAGCTATGGCTTCTTGAAGTAACTTTAAGATAAATAGTACCTTTCCATTGCACAAAAAGTTTCTTATAGTGGAAAGTGTTGTTTGTAATATTAAAATGTTTCTTTTTTTAAGAAATGTTAATTGAAAGGTTTTTTGGGGAAGTATGCATGATGCCACCAATGTCACTGTCATTAGCTATAAGAAAAATACAACTCTGGTTTCAAATAATTAGCTTGTTATCGATTTGTTTACTTTTAGATTTGTTTGTTGTTTTCACTGCATGTTTGAACAGAAAGGCAGTGACACAAGCGCAAGAAGAAAGAAATGCTTGTTTTAGTCCTTCTAGTCTTCTGTACCTTAAAGGGCAGGTCGACCCCAGCTCGGGTTAGCTCAGTCAGACTGAGTTATGCAGGGGCCCCTCTGAAGAGCCTTGAAGAACGAAGGAGAGCTGACCTCTCTGCAGGCTACAGGGAAGGTGACGAGTAGTTTTTCTTCTTTATTTGATCCACACATCTCTCAATCTGTTTATTCGACCAGTTATCTATTATGCTAGAAGGCCCTCTCCTGTCTCTTTTTATCAGGTCATCTGAATTTAGCACATTTTTCAAATGCTTTATTGAGTTAAGTCTAGAAAAACTTGACCTGCATAAAAAAACAACAAAAGCAGAACCAATTCCCAATTTACACATGAATATACTTTTCATGCAGTGTCTGGGTATTTCTGAGAAAACTGATCCAGGAAAACCTATGACCATTACTCTGAATTTTTACAAAATTAGAGAGTCATCTTTATGTATCTGTCTCTGTTCTCATTTACTTTGACTTTGAATATATTCAAACTGAAAGAAGAGAATAGTGCCTTATCACTCTGTATGACTGTTCCAGTCATACATTTCCCTAAAATTCCAGAGAAAGATCTGGATGTTTGAAACAGAAAGTGAGAGGCAGAAAAAGAAGAAAAACTCAGGAAAGTCCCTAGGTCCTAGTGCTGGAACCTGCTGAATATTGGATTCCCTTTCTTAAGCATCCATGAGTTCTCCCCCACAGTTACCGTGGAAACATAGCCCTGTATGCTGTAGCTAAATTTACTGCAGTATCCCTCACTCTCACTTTCATGGAGCTCACTTACATTGATTTTTAAAAATGTGTTTTTTATCTCATTGATTTGTAACAACATTATCGTTTAAAGAGTATTTCTTTGGCATCTTCCTGATACTTCAGAACTGTTTTATAAATTGCTTTATGATTTTAACACATTATAGCACAATATATTTTAGTTATATATGGGACAAACTTTTTTTCAAATGCATGATGCTTAAACTGATGCAATGCTCCCTAGGGTGTGACTATATGTTGTATAGAGAGGACATGCATGTTGCTGGTCTTCATTATATTACAATCAGCAGAAGTGAGAATATAGGGTTTATTTAGTTTGAAACATAGATATTTATCTTACAAAATGCATGGATTCATTACAGGAGGCCTTTATTCACATACTGGAGCCGTGTGGGAGACGTTTTATTACGGATGCACGTACTTTATTTCACGAGTTCACGCTGCCTCATAATCATGTAGCAAATTTGTCGTGCGAGCCGGGAGGACGGTGGACTCAGAGCCCTATTGGTTTCAACCCTAGTGAGGGCAAGAGCTCGGCGTCCGGCTCTGTCCCTGCGTGCCCCCCAAAAAGGCTTAAGGAGGACAGCAGACAAATGCATTGCCCCCCAAAGAATGCGTGGAGAGGAGGATGCTGGACGGGTAACTGGTTAACTGTCCACACGCTCTTTGGGGGTTGGGTAGTTTTTCGTGAGGTGTGGATGGGCTGAAACAGGACAAGACTGGATCAGTTTATCCTTTGACCTGCTGGTGAAGACAGAAACATGTGTAAGAGGGTGGATGAAAACATACAAGCAATTAAATAAAAACATATGTGGGAAAAGGTGGGTGAGAATTAGAGCCTCAGAGGAGGGGGATTGGCTGTATTTGATGGGACAGTGGTAGCGATGCGACCTCGGCTGAGGTGGGAAGTAGAGATCAAGACCTTTGCGGGTGGGAAAATAGTGAGACTGCGGAGGTGGATAGAGGGGAGAAAGACCTCTGCAGAGGTAGGGTGGAATGAGATAGAAGGACCTCTGCGAAGGTAGAGGACGGGCCTCAGCGGAGGCGGGAGGGAGGGGAACTCTGCGGAGGTGGAAGGAGAGAAAAGGACCTCTGCGGATATAGGTGTGGTAGGTCTCCGCGGAGGTGGGAGGAGAGGGTTGCAAGTGGGGCATGGGGGCCTCGGCTGAGGCAGGGAAAACCAATCCTGAACTTTGGGTGGGGCTGGTGAGGGTTTGCATGGCTTGAAGGATTGAAGCTGGGTCTGAGCGGATGTAATCCTTGAAGGCTTCTGAGGACCGAGGGTCTGAATTTGGTTAGGAGCGAGGTCTCTCTCAGCGGCTGAAGTGGCGGCTCTGATTCTGAAGGAGTGGGAGGAGAATCTGTCTGGGGAGACTCCGAATCTAATAGGGACAGTTTTAAGGGGTTTCTTAAACCAAAACCTTGAGGCGGAGCGGTTAAATTCATTTGTGAATAGTGGTTCTAGCGGGGAGGAGGCGAACAAGCTTCTGAAGGTTAAGGAGGCTTGTAGCGTTTGGTAGAGTTGGGTGGGGGACTGTAACCTTAAAATATATATGCGGTGGCCTCTCTTAATAATAATAATAATAATAATAATACATTTTATTTATAAGCGCCTTTCAGAACACTCAAGGACACTGTACAAAAAAAAAAATCAACACTACAAATGTGAAATACATGTAATCAAACAACACAAAGAAATTAAGCATGTACAAAAGAAAATGAATTAAAGAGTGAATTAAAGAGAATAAGCTTTAGTGAACTCATTTAGAGAATGTGTCTGGTTTTAAAGAGAGGGAGAGAATCAAGATTACGGATGTCAGGTGGGAGGGAGTTTCACAGAATGGGAGCAGAGCGACTGAATGCTCTACTCCCCATAGTACTGAGACGGGCAGAGGGTGTGGCCAGGCGAAAGGAAGCAGATGATCTAAGAGAACGAGAGGAATTGACAATTTAAAGTAGATTGAGTAGATAAGGAGGGGCAAGATTATGGAGTACCTTAAGAGTGAGCAAATTTTTTTTTAATTAAATTCCGAATTTTATGGTAAGCCAGTGAAGTTGCTGCAGAACTGGGGTGACGTGATGGAAAGAGGGGGTTTTGGTAATGATGCAAGCTGCTGAGTTTTGAACAAGTTGTAGCTTATGGAGGGATTTCTGGGGAAGACCAAAGAGGAGAGAATTGCAGTAGTCAATGCGAGAGGACACCAAACTGTAAACAAGGATAGAAGTAGAATGGGTGGAGAGAAAGGGATGAAGAGCAAGCAAGTAATATTGTTCATGTGAGATTGGAATGATAATGAGCTATCAAGGATGACACCTAAACTCTTAACTTGCTGGGATGGAGAAACTGATGAGCCGTGTGTGAGAAATGCCAATAGACGACAGTCTGGTAAGAAGAATGCTGTGAGAAATGGTCTCAAAGGCTGCAGTCAGATCAAGAAGAATAAGAATAGTGAGCAGGCCCAGAATTAGCAGCCATGAGGAGGTCATTAGTGATTTTAATGAGGGCAGTTTCAGTACTGTGAAGGGGACGAAAGCCAGACTGGAATTGTTTGTAAAGATTATTCAGTGTTAAGTGGGAGTGAAGTTGAGCAGCAACAGTTTTTTCAAGTATTTTTGAGATAAAGGGAAGGTTAGAAATTGGGCGGAGATGATTATAGTCAGGGGTATAGTTAGTTATAGTTAGGGGAGCAGGGAAGGAAGGCACGATTTAACCAGGGCTGTAGGTAGAGGGTCCAGCTGACAGGTAGAGGGCTTGGATTTTTGAATTAGGTCAGAATTTAGAGAATAATCTCTTAATATACCCCTTAATGGAGTTAGCCTGGAGGAATTGAGATATGAGATGAAGGAGGTGATGGCTAGGAGGGAAAAATCTGGGAAGTGGAGGTTGCACTCAACTCAATTGGATTCATATGAAAAAAGAAAGTCACATACACCCAGGATGCTTTGAAGGTGAGTTAGAGACAGGCTAATTTTAATTTTTGGGTGAACTAAACCTTTAAAGTTGGAAATTAAAATTGCGTTCTGGCGACGCTTCCTGTTTTACTTGTCTGTTGAAAGCCTTTCATTTTTAACCCTGCAGAAATGTGCACGCTGCTTTTCTGATGTTCATTCAATTTTTCGGGGGCTTTTCTCCAGTTGCCAAATCCAGTCACTTGAAATGTGTCCGTCTTGAGCAAACAAAAAACAAAAAGCACGATCAAGGGCGGGACTATACTCAAGCCATTCATAAATCGCATACCATTCTTTTCTGCCGTCAGATGATGGAAATTAAATTATTGGCTGAAATGGCCCGAGCTCAATAAAGTTCGCAGACATTTTTGGTCCGTGACCCGTATGCGTGCTGTCTGTGGAGGCTTGGCTAACTGCTCCAAATTTCAGCGGGTCTGACATTGGCTCACAGCGGGATTTCTCCTCTTGATTGACACTTAAGTGCTCAATTAACGTTACCTGTCTGTCATCATCAGCATTATCTGTTTTTGTTTTTTTTGGAAAAGTACTTATCCAGCGTATTGGGACGCTTAGCCATTTTGCCCAATCGATTGTCTAGTTTTCTCTAATTTACATACCAACAACAAACTAACTTAAAAAATAAATACGCAACCTATTGCTTAATTTGCTGTGTCGCCCCCTATCAACACGGAGACCTACAACACATAAAATACATATTCTGAAACAGTATTTTAACAGAGAATTCTAAAATTCCATGATCGGATGTATCCCAGTAGTCGGATTCCACACACAGCCTGACTACTGCTGCAAGCCTCTGAGCACGTTGATCGGTACCTGTAACACTCACCTGAACGCCTGCTCTGCTTACGCTGGAATATGAGAGTTGATTCTCACCTGCATATCACAGATAAGTTCTCCTGAGAAACTAACCTGTTCTCCCTCATTGTGTCAAGGCAGCGAAGAGGATCCTAAAAGGAACAAGGAAAGGAAAAGATCTGTCATCAGCTTGAGAATATTCATCAGCACTGGCCACACACACACGCTGAAGAGGGTCACACTTAGGAGCGATCCGGAGATTGCTAGTGCCTTTTGTTTTCTATTTATACCCACCTTCTGAGTTATTACCCTTCCTCACCTTAAGCAAAATAAATTGTAACATTGACTCTCAATCTTGTCTCCTTGTTCTTCGAACAGAGCGTTACACCTCCTTACTACGTTTCTTTTCCTTGATTGTGGAAGGACCCTTGCTGTCCATGGGAAGGTCAGAGAGCTTAGTTATTAAATTAGCAATATAATGATATTCAAATATTCACATATTACATAACACTTTATCATTTGGAAGGAATTACATTAAATTTGTTGTATTAAGCACTATATAATAACCAAATAGATTTTAAATTATAATATATAAATATATTTTAAATCAGCTTTAACAGGTCCCCCAATCTGTTTGGATGGTCGACAATAACACCTGCTTAGCCAGGCTGTGAGTCCATCTTAAACCAGCTAAAACCAGCAAGCTTAGGCAGCTTTAAAAAAAAAAAAAGATTTTAGCTTTCCTATCAAATTAGATTTTATTTTTTGCACAGCATCTCTGCCTTTTTGCCTGCTGTGTTTTGTATTACTATCCCCCAGCCTCCAAGAGATACAGAAATCTGCTGACATCATTGTCCAAGACCCACTTGCCGAAAGGAGAGCAGGATGGAAGGAGAGAGAGGGAGGGGGAGAGCGAGGTTATGAGGCAGCACAGCAGTGAGGAAGGGAGGGGTAATGAGAGCGACAGAGAGTCCTATTGGGGCGGGCTCTCTCGTAATCAGAGAGAATACTGCAGCTCATGCTCAGATTTCCCATGCTGTTACCGGCGTGGCTCTGCAGCTCCTTTCTCTCTCTCTTTCTCACATGCACGCTGACATAAATGCACACACAGTGAACACGGATCTGTATCTCTGCGCTGAGGAAGCAACATCCTATACTGGTTTTCTCTGTCCTCAGTTTACTGGCTCCTGTTTTTTAGGCAGTGCGTCAGAGGCTGTGCAACACAGATATGCCCGGTGAGACTGCACATCGAAGTGGCCCCACGCAGGGCCTTCTGGACTCCGGAGATCCACAATCAGAGCTGCTAGGACCAGGTAAGCAAACACACACCTCACAGCATGCTATCTGAAAGGCATAAGTGGAAGTGCGACAAAGGATGCTTAGCATGCGTCTAATATAATTATCTGCTAAGACAGTAAGCCAGAAATCAGGAACACATCCAGCCGCACCCAGAAACATCATCCAGCAGTGTACTAAAAGAGCACTGTGTGCGCTAAGTGGTTGTAGTACACACACACACGCACACACTCCTCCTTCCTGCCTGCAATAACAAGAGCATGACACAGCATCACTCTCAGGACCATCAGTTGGAATCAGGCTGTTTAGGACAAGTGCATAGCTGTCCATAACATGCCTGCATGAAATGACATTGATCTGATTTAAGATGTTACTTTAGAATAAGATATAGATACCCATATGACACCCATATGTTACATACGACAAAGTAATAAATAACATTGTCACAAATGGCAAAGTATCTATTTATATTTGAATTCAGCTTGATTAGTGACTTTAACACAAACAGTTTTTGGCTTGTGCTAATAGTAGGTGCATTCTAGGCACTTGGTTTGTAATGGAGTTGATTGTCTTGATGCAGTGGATGCTTATCAAACTGTCTGCTGGGACGTTTGGGACTCTTAGCGCGCTCAGACAGAGGCTTATCACCTTTCAATTTGATTCATTAGCAAAAATCTGCAAAAAAAGGCATGGAATTTTCCATAAAGCATACTGGTGTGCGTGTGTATGTGTGTGTTTGAACGAGCGGAAAGATTGCCCTAAAAAAAGAGAACCCTCATTTATGACAGTTTGTTGGCACTATCTTTAGATAGTGAACTAATGAGAAAAGAGACCTGGGACCTAGTGCTTGTAAAATCTGTAGTCGTCTCAGTCAACTCTGCTTCTAAATAAGTGTAGAACTGGCCGTCACACAACACAATGACATGATGGGAAAATAATGTTTGTGTTTAGTGGTGATAAGGGTGTGGTATTGAATAGCATTTTGGAATATGATGGCAATTTTTGCAGGCCAACCTGACGATGATGCAGTTTTGTCAGCATTAAAATGTACTTCATAAATACTTTTGTCTGCTCAGAAAAGAAGTGCATCAGCTAGAATACAATCCACACCCATTTGCCATAAAAACAAAAGTCTTTCCATTTCTAATTGATCTCTTTATTCTCATTTCATTGTTATTGAACAGCTATTGAATATTTAAAGGCGTTGTGAAAGTACCAGAGATGTTCTTTAATTGAATAATGTGTTGGCACAGTATGAGAGCTAGATAAGCTGAGTGGATGCTGATCTGGTTTGCATGGCCTGTTTCTATTCAGTCCCTCTCAATTACATCTCACACAGACACACATACACACACAAGGAATCAGATAGGTCAGACATTAGATGATCAGACAATTGGGGCTAATTTGTCTGTGCTGAGGGCTACTCTATAAAGCATGTGTATTAACAAGGCCAGTTCCATACATAACCCACTGTAACTTACTTAGAATAAAATCTATGAAACATTGAAACGAAACAACTATGAAACGTTTTTAGCTATGAAAGTATTACCAAAGCTATATCTGTTGACAAGTATCATATTGCAGTGAATTGGGGAATGTATTGGTAAGATAACAGGGATGTTTTATCATTTAGATTCCCTTGTTTCTAAGGACAAAGCATTGTTCAGTCATCCACTGCTTCAGAAAGTCTTATTAGCATTTTTTTAAATCTAAACAATGAATATTTTTTCTCACCTTAATTATTGTTACATCAATTAACGGAATTTGATGTCTGTTGAAATCAATGGAAGAGGAAAGATTTTTGTAGAACGCCCCTTTTGCATCAGATATTCTTCTGGACTTGCTGTATGCAAGCATATGGCATTTGTAATGTCAGCTCGCTTCTATTATTCCAGTTCATGTTTAACAGTAAAATCAGTGGTTTTAGATTTTGGATTCAAAGAGGTGAACTGTAGCACCACCTGCTTATCCTACCTGGCAATCTGCAGGGGTCTGCGAGCAAAAGGCCATCAAGAAAGAGGTCAGACACTCACACACAAACATAGGTCCATCTGCTGTTTTATTTGAGAATGTGCCTCAAGCAGGCGTAACTTGGAGTAGGACGAAGTGCACAAAACTTGCACTCACATACAAACAAAAGCACACTTTTGCCTCCCCCTGTAGTGATTTTGCACAGCAAATGACATTTTGAGCCAACAAAGGCCCCTCTCACTTGTCAACACTCTCACACACACACAGCGATCACTTTGCATACAGCTCCAAAACAGTGCTGCCTTGTGCAGAAAACAGAAGGCGTGACGTTATCTTTTTGAATCATGACTAAGCAGAACAATTAGCCTATAGTCTCTAGCTCTCTCTCTGACTCTCAGACACACACACATGCACAATTTAGCTCGAATGGATTGGGTGATGTGTAAGCACATTGATATACTATTATGGCACTGTAAGATGGATCTGCCCTCTAGTGACGTTTTTAGGACACAGAAGGAGAGACGTGGGAAGTGGGAGGGAATAAGATTGTGATACAGCGAAGGAAATTTGGAGAGAGTGATACATATGATGAAAATGGAAAAGAAGACAATGGGCAAATGAGAAAGGAAAAACACAGAGAGGCAAAAATTGGTTTAAAGAAAAGAAGTGTTTGTGTGTGTGTGTACACAAGCAAGCCAACGCTACTTCAGGTTATTTAGATCTGCAACTTTGCCTTGTAGTGTTTCTGATGTTTTCTACTGCACAAGTTAATCTGCTTGCATGCCAAGTCTTTGATGTTGTAAGGATAAACATAGAAAATCTTTTTGTTCCAGCCACACATAAGTGATGTATTTTCAAAAATACAATTTTTCAAAATCATTATGCGTGTAGTGTTGTATGTGGAACAAAAAAGCAAAAAAGCTGATGAGACAACATGTCAGTGGTGATGTAGCCGTGTAAAATTGAGTCAACGATAAGAGATTGTGATGATAATCCACATCAGGTCTATTGGAGATTGATGTGAGAAAAGGGAAATAATCTAATAACTCTGTGCCAATCATGTTAGAAAAATTCAACACATTTAAATGCAGTGAATGTCATGTGAATGTCATCTGTAATGAGGTAGATGACTGGCACTGCCTGTATCATAACTGCTATGACAGTTGACATTTCCATGCTCTTGAACAAATAAGTATTTTTTAAATAAACAGCTTACCTAATTCATCGGAGTACATGTACACACACATACAACTGTGTAACATTTCCATCCTTTTCATGTAAATAAATTGTGTGTGAATGTGGTGTTAGAAATTCAGAGGAAAGAGATATTTCTGCTGACACTGCTGCTTATTTTGCTCTCTTTAAAATCCATGCTGTCACTCTGAGTTTGCCGTGCAGGCAGAAAAGAGCCCTGTTTCTCAAACATGTCCAATTACTCTCTGGGCATTAAAATGCTCCCCACGGGGTTGACCCTTAACAGACCCCCACCAAAACCCCTCACTCTTCCTGAAGACAAGAGCAGAGTTGTAATATTTGATCTAGATGTTTGATCAGAACTTTATGGAAATTTATGGAATACCAGTGGAAGTTTATATAAAAACACCAAATGGCTATGGAATCACAACTTGCATAAGCATGTTTTGACATGTAATGTTATCCCACCCTGGATTACACTATTTTTGGATAGTGATATCCTGTGAAATTGAAATTAATTTGTTTTTGCTGGATTTATTGCATACAGTTCGTTTTAAAACACTTCAAATGGATCTGCAGTTCAGATGACCTTTTGCAATGCTGTACTGAATATTTCATACAGTGACATTTAAGTGGCAATACTATTCATGTTTGGGGCAACAAGAGATCAGCTGGCTGATTCAGAATTCATTTTCAAAAATAATTTTTATAATATACTATAAAAAATAAAAAAAAAACACATAAAAGTTTAATGTGTAACCATTATAAAGATTTTCTTTGCCAAAGAAATTTTCATGCTGAAATGTGTAACCTCAGTATTAAATCTATACATTTTTTAAATATATGAGACAATATGTAATCATTCTTTTTCTTTTAACCTTTTAGATCTGTCTGGTCAAACATCCAGCTCTTCAGCCTCAACTCCAACAGACAGTGCCTCCAGTCCTTCTCCAAGCAGCCCTCCAAAACTCTCCCCACTATGTACTCCTTTTGGACCCCGCCTGATAATGGCCAAACCAACCACTTCTCCTCGCCCACAGCCTGAGGGTGCAAGTTTTGAATTAGAAGGGCATTCTGGAAATATCGGCCGACCAACAGGGCGCTTTGGTAGAGCAGCCTGCCGACGAGGTCCTATGAAAATGGAACGGATCAAAGTCTTGACTGGATCAGAAATAGAAAGTGACTTTCAAGAGCCAGAGACCATGGACTCAAGGGTGGTAATGGGGCAAGAGGCATTGCTAAGAAACATGGAGACACAAAGTGGAGTGTCGCTGGGAGAGCAGACGGGTCAAGAAACACCTAGTTCAGGACACCAGTCCTCCGAGCCTTCTATGAAATGCCATACCGGGCTAGATAAAAACGCAAAACTAGACACTGGTCAGGTGAGTTCTACTGTAGATCAGACTAAAAGTTTGACTTCAGTTCCAGAACAATGTGTAAGTCAGATACTTGAATGTCAAGTTCTAGAGTCCAAAGTGAGAGAAGCCGAATTGACAGACAGCAGTACTCTTTCCCCAGAAAATGAGGGAGTGTTACTGTCTTTATCTCAGGGTGAAGTGCCTTCCTTGTCATTTTCCGAGCCTCCTTATGTTGTTGACCCACAACGCATTGGTGTCCTTCCAGGACTGGATCCTGATCGCTACTATACAGCCCCTTCCACCCCCATTAAGATGGCTTACTGCTCACATCTTAAGCAACAATGGCGTCCCGGGAGCCCGAGCCAAAGTCCAGGTTCCCCAACTGATGAGTCTGATCTGTGCTCCCCTCCTACCTCTCCCTCTGGTTCCTACATGACTGCTGAGGGAGGCAGCTGGACTTCATACACCTCCAGCACCTCCCACTCATGCTCTCCAAATTTAACAGCTGAGGCAGAGTTGCAAGAAGCTCCTGCTTGCTATGTGGAGTCCCTCTCAGAAATTGGCGATGAGCTTGGAGATGATCGAACTGGTAGCGAGAAGGATGCTTGTCTGGGTAAACAAGATTTGCCAGAGTTGCTGGAAGATGTGGCCTCTGAAGTGGATATGGTAACAAGGGACACCAGTAGTCCTCATTGGGTGACAGAACACGATTCCACACAAGAAAGAAGCAGGAGAAGAACAGACTGCCAGGAGGACACAGGGGGGTCTGAGGGCTCTCTGAAGCCTAGCAATTTCCAGAGAGCCCCTGATGCAACTCAAGCTTTTAGTGATCCACATCAAAGTTTTAAAATGGATTTCAATACCTGTTTCTCTGAGCCATCTGTGAGCCTGGAATGCTCCTTAACACCAGACAATAATGCAGCTGCAGTACCGGATACAGAGAGCAAAACCCCTGTCTCCCACTCTCCAGAGACAGTAGGCATAGAAAGTAATAGCAGCAATAGTTTATATCTCGAGATAGGTTCCTCTGCTCCTCTCGGCTGTTCTAGAGAGGATGGTCTTGGGAGTGATGCAATGATTCCGGCCTTTATGTTGCCATTCCATGGAAGCCTGATATTCCAGGCAGATTCCATGGACATAACCCTGTTTCCCACTGATGATGAGCAGGGGAATGATGTGGACGCATATGCTGCTGGAGAAGAGGAAGCCGATGTAGATGAGTATGACGATGAGGATGATGAAGATGAGTGTGATGAGGAAGATGTGGATAAAGACGAAGGAGAGAAAAAAGAGGCAGCTTGGAGGGTAGTGGAAGACCCAAATGAGGATGACACCTCTGCATCTTTCCTAAATTCCCTTTCAGAGAACTCAATAAACGAGGGTGTAGATGAGTCCTTTGCTTATCAGGATGACACTGAGGATTCAATTGATTCCACGTCTTATAATGGGGATGAAGATGACCGTCTGTACTGCACAGAGAAGCATGCTGAACTCTCCCAACAGTTTCCTGGGCCAGATGAACCTGTGCAGTCAGTAAGCCATGCTAAACCCGAATCATCTGGCAGTGAGAGTGAAATGGAGATATCCTCCGGATCATCTGAGCTTCCGCGTGTAGAACTGCAAGGAAATCTGGCAGACTGCAGTGTTCGTGGTGAAAGTGTAATTGCACAACAGATTTCAGAAACAGAGTTGCTGAAAGGTGAGTCTTCAAAAGAATCTACTGCAGAGATCAAAACAACTGATGAGAAAGGCAAACAGAGTACAGATCCCTCAACAGTCACGGCAACTTCAGAGGAAGGACAGCAGATTGCCACAGATGATCTAACATTATCTGTTGATCAAGACAAAAAAGAACAATATAACAGTAGTATTGATTCCTGTGTGGCAGGTGCTACAGCTGCTGACATGTGCTTCGAGGCTAACGTAGATGATAGCCAGGAACTGGATCAGAAAAATGGAAATAGTATGGAGTTGGACACATCTTTGCAGTTAGCAGAAACCGCAACCAATGACCTAAATAAAGGAGTCCCCCAACTAACATACCTGGATGACTGCAGCCCCACAAACATTCCAGTTTGTGCCTATCCTGAACTGTGTGAGGTGCCAGAAAACTTAACATCATCTGATGTTTTACCATTTGAACATTCCATGAATCAAGATAACCTGACAGAGAATCAACCTGGCAATGATGATGTAAAAAATTGCACTCAAAATATGTCCTGCTCCACATACAGCAGACTTGTAATTTCACCAAAGAAAGAGAACTCCGAGAGCAGTATGACAGAAAGGGAACTTTACCCTGACAATTGGACACCAAAGGATCCATTGTCTTTAGGTGAATGCTGTGACTTTGAGGCTGAAAATCTGCTCATGTGTGAGATAGCTAGATCAGTGCACAGTAAAGGTTTGTCGGTCGCTCATAACATTGCCACTGGTGAAGACATCATGGGTGATGATGAGGACAACAACCAATATTGTGATCTCCAAGAGAAAATGGCAGACATTGATGCTGGTGTGGTTGAGTCAAACATTGCCAGCTGGAGATCGATTCAAGATCTTTCAGAGGCAGGAGGGGGCGAGGATGATGCAAATAACCTTCAAAATCCAGAGAGCAATCCACTTATACATTGCAGTTCTGATAAGAGTCTGCTGCCGTCATGGAATGATCCAGAAAAAACTTGCACACCCTTAATCCTGAGTGCTCCATCAGACCTTACATTGAATATGCTTTCAGATGATGGAAAAGATGTGAAAGATCAAACTTCAAATACAGACTTCAACATTCCAGAGGATTTATCTTCAGACACATTAAGGAAGGAAAGTGATGAAAGAACTTCTGAACAGTCTCAGGATCTGGAATCTTGTCAAGAACCTGATAATGTCACATTAACAGAAACCATCTTCCCAGAACACACTGATCTTTTTGGATCTTCTACAAATACTAACAAAGCAGATAAACTTGGTCCAGTTTTAAATCAGGGTCATTCAAATTCTCAACAGTTTACCTTAACAAACACTGACTCTGTCTTAGAAAACAAGCTTACATTCAACTTGCAAGGAGGATCGTTTGGCACCTTCACATTCAGAAAGAAACCAACTGATATAAAGATGGCTGACTCCAGAGAATTAATGATTCTCCAACAGATTTCTGTCTCACAAAAAGAGACAAATTCCTGTGATGGGTCTTCAAACGAGGTTGTGGGGAAGAAAGTAATTCAGTTAAGAGCACACATCAAAAATGAAATGGTAACTGATGAAGCTAAAACCACTGACAGACAACTTATTGAACAAGAGACTACAACTGATGCTCAGAATCAGGAGATAGATAAACCAGACTTCCATGATAAGGAAAATGAGGAACAAGGTTTTAAAGAGACATTTTCGTTTTTGGCAGAGAAAAAAAATCTTGATGATTCACATAAATCAGGTCTTTCCCAAGCTGACAGTGATGAGGCAACACCAAAAACAGAACAGATTGCTAATTCAGGTCATGCCACAAAACCAAAGGTATTCAATGCCCTTAAATCTGACATGGCAGATTTAGCCTCAATGGACAGTGAAAAGATCCAGTGCCAAGGAAAGGAAAAATTTGATAGATTGTCAACTGGAGAGGAATTTGGTGAAACTCAGCAGAATGAGGATGTCTCAATAACAAAGAAAACTGAACTTGATCAAACACCAGAACAATCAGTTTTTAATCCCCCTGACCCTGGCTATATTGATCCAAAAGAATCTGCCCATACAGAGCCAGTGGTTGTAACAGACCTTACAAGGCCAGATGGGCAGAAAGAACTTCCAGAAAGTTCTTTGAGCAGAGTAAGTTTGACAGAAAGCAGAAGAGACATCAATGACAATCATATAAGGGGCAGTTCATCTCTCATGGTGGACAGCTCAGAACAAGACAGGATCTCTCCAACATGTTCATCCACAGTAGTCCAGGAGGAAGATCTCTCTACCCCCATTCAGGAGTCACAGCCCATTCATGACATCTACCAAACATCTGCTGCCTTCTCACATAGAGCTCCAAACAACAAACCCAGCCAACGGGACTATCAAAGTCCCATTCGGACTCCTGGAATAACTAGTTTGGAATCAGCAGCATGGGAAACAGAGGAACAAACTCCAAATTGGGTTCCTATTCAAGACACATGTGATCGTGAAAGTGAGAGAACAGTCATGACAGAAAAGCCATGCAGACATGAGAATCCTCCAGGTAAACTTTTGCTTGTTTCCTTAGTTGTTGAGTTTGTCTCATTCCAGAAATCATTAGTATTCAACTGTAAACGTGTGTTTTTCTTGAGTAGTATGCAAGGGACACCAAACAGAACAATCCAAGTCTACAACATCCACTGGACAAACAAACAGAAAGCATGCCCAAAGAACACTGAATCAGTCAGATGAAATAGAGATGCTCCCCTGCATCAGTCCAAGACCAGACTCCTTCATAAAAACAAAGCAAGCTGAGCGACAGAGCATAGAGCGAGACGTGTGCCCAATTAGCTACAGATCAAAAGGCCCAGAGGACTTGGATCTCCCCTTCAAAAACAATGGTATGTTCATCATCTGTTTTAACCATAAGGCAAAAGCATCTTTCTCAAGTACCTTCTTTATGGTCTCCTGCAAAGAAATTTTAGTGTTTATTTGTCTTTCTTTCCTTTAGTAGGTTCAGTTAATGAAACAGACAGTGATGGCTCAGTTCCTGAGCTAGAAGAACCCAGTGGGACATTGTTGAGACCCTCAAATCCACAGGTAAGCTTGATCCTTGAGTGATACTAATGTTTCTGCTAATTATATGCTATACTAATGTTTCTTTATTTATAAAAGTAACCTTAATCTTTGTTGTGTGAAATGTTGATAAAAACACATTATGCTTTTCGAGTAAAGCAACTTGCACACAACCTAACACTAAATGCTTTTTCTTAATCTTAAATCTTAATTTTAAAAAATAACACTTAAGTGGAACTGGATAGGTAGAATAAATGTTAAAATTAAGTAAATTGAACAAGCAGCAATTAATTTGATTGCAGCAGAGCTTTAGTTCTAGTTATACTTGCATGCATCATTGCAAAAAAAAAGAAAATTACATTTTTGAGTGTACTCCATGAACAATGTTAGGTCCCACTATGCTCTCTTTAACCTTCATATCTTTTTTTTCATAGCTCTCACACTCTCCAGCTGATGAGTCAGTGAGCAGAGCCAAACAGAGTCGAAGTGAGAAAAAAGCACGAAAGGTGGAACTGCAAATGCTGTTTTATGCAGTTTTAAGACTCACTGTCTTGTGCACAATGTCCCTAACCTAGTCTCTCTTCCTCCATGTGGTTGTTATCATTACAAGGCGATGTCAAAGCTCGGGCTGAAACAGATCCACGGAGTGACACGCATCACCATTCGGAAGTCCAAGAATATTCTCTTTGTTATTACACGTCCAGATGTGTTCAAAAGCCCTGCCTCAGATATATACATAGTCTTTGGAGAGGCCAAGGTAAGTATTTTTTTCTTCTTGCACATGCAAGGACATCTTCCAAAAATCTGGCTACAGATTGCAAGATGAATATTTAAATGCTTATTTCTGTTCATTGATCTTAAGCTCTGCTTTCTATCTTTCTCTTCTTCTCAGATTGAAGACCTATCACAACAGGTACACAAGGCAGCGGCAGAGAAATTTAAGGTTCCTCTTGACCCCTCACCTCTGCCATCAGACAGCACACCAAGCCTGACCATAAAAGAAGAGAGCGAGGAAGAAGAAGAGGTATAAATCTTTAATTTTCTCCATTAAAAATAAACATTCTGTCATACTTTACTCAGCTTCAACTCATTCCAAACCTTTATGTCTTATGTATTTCTTTTTTCTGTGATGTAATAGTGTCTGTGTAATAAATAATGCACCATTTTTAGATGGCCTTTTCCTGTTAAAAATATACTTGAATTAATGAAGCAGCACAATTAACATGAACCATACCCTCTTTTTCTGTTTGTAAGCTGGATGAGGGTGGGCTGGAGCAGAGAGATATCGAGTTGGTGATGGCACAGGCCAATGTGTCTCGAGCTAAAGCAGTCCGTGCACTGCGCCACAACAAAAACGACATTGTCAATGCCATTATGGTGAGTGATTGCCATTAACCCTTATACATTCAGTGTAATTCCTAACTTTACAATAGATTATTCAAATAAGGGAATTTTTTTAAGGTGTTGCTATATTTGCGAAGGCATCTTTAGTCATTTAGGTACTGTAAATACAGCGATGGTTCTCAGATATAAGCAAACACTTTGATTGCTATTGATATTTTATCTTTTGTATCTATTTATAGGAGCTGACTATGTAAAAGAGGAAAAGACTTCTACCCTGCCCCTTGCGTGTTTTCTTCCCTAAGTAATGCTGCTATATTGCGCCACCCAAACTCCTGCTGAAATAAATCTGTTACAACCACAGCTGTTCGTTTCCCAACATTATCTACGAATCATATAAATGCACCTTAAAAACTGAAAAGTATCGTTATACATTTTGAACAAATTTTATTATTGCCTTTACGGCTCAGATGGTAGATCAGAGGATTGTAGAAATAAAGGCTAATATCCTCAAAGCTGATGGTTTGAATCTGACCTGAAGTTGTTGTTTTTTTAAACTTTTCCTTGGGGTATATGTATATTTATCTTATCTTGCAAGCATAAATGGTGCACCTGGCACTAAAATTCCACTTTATTACAGAAGCATGTTTTAGAGGGTTTTAAAGTTGTAATTGCTTGATTACATGGATTGTGCACAATTGTGCAACTATAAATCAAAAATAATATTTGTAATCAATTTTGAATGCAAACATGACATCAGATAGACTATTTAAACACTGTCGATTTTAATCCATATCAATGTACAAGGATACAAAGATGACCAAAATAATAACGATGAATGATCAGTCTATGCTATAAAGGGATGAACATTACCAAAGCTTATTTCTGCATCTCATGTATTTAAATGTCACGTGGGGTCACACACTTCTTTTTACATTCAGCATGAAAACTGCATCCCAAATAATTATTCACATTATATTTTAGTGCAGTGGAGGTATGCGATTATATCCGTGTTTGCTTCAATAATTTCAGTTTTGTTGACATGCACAAAGAGGCACGCAAATTGACCTTACCTCAATGAAAGTTTAGTTAAATGCAAAGTATAACTAGCATTAGCTTCAACGTTTAGTTTACTGTAAGCCTCTTTATATTCAAGAAAATAAAAGCCCAAAAATGTAAAGGCAGAAGCTCTTCATTTCAAGTAAGATTTGTGTATTAAGGCCAACCATCACTGTGCTTGGACCTCCAGGTAAAAGTCTCTCCGATTTCAGCTGTTCCCCATCCTGTTTCAGTTCCCCTCCCTACCTTCGTTCTCATTGTGTCCAGCTACATTTGGATCAGCTTTTAGGGGGCAGGACATTGGCCTGGAAGTGGCCCTGATTGGTAATGTTACCGGCAGGGAAATAACGTGCCACTACAAAGGTAGAACCATCTGAGGCCACTGCTTTACCGACACCAAGTTTCTTCGAGCTTTTCCACACCATTGCAGTGAAGTGACCTAGAAACCAAAAAAAATAAATTTTTCATTAATTGGTGTGTATTGCAGTGTGGTTGTCACAAAGTGTTTATGCTTGTTTGGCTCACATAAACCATGTGATGCTTGTGTTGGTGCTCAGATTTTATTTATATGCTAAGAGACAGAGAGAAAACATTTGAGAGGAATAAGAGACTCAAGTACATTTTATGCATTCAGCAAGTGCTTATCCAAAGCTAATTACCAGTGACTTCATCACTTTGTGTTTACCCCCTGGAAATTAAACCGAGAGTTTGGATGTTGACAACAACATATGCTACCAACTGAGTTACAGAAACACCCATTACCATGTAATGAACAATCTATAGTCACATCAGAAGAATGAATCAGCAGCTGTAGAACAGTGACTTTCAAAAGCATTGTGCCCTCCTGAGGTTGTGGTTAGTATAACTAATTTCCTGCAGTCTGAAGCTGATAACAAGTGAAAGGGGGTGAGTTACCAGCTGTAAGTGAGACATCACACTGCAAGAGATTTCTCATAGCTGAAATTTATTAAGGAATTTTCTGTGCCTGGGAGGGCTTCAGAAAGCTTTATTCCAATAGGATGAGTCACATTTAGCTATTTTTTTTTAAATGCTGAAGCATATAATATTACTCTGTCTGGGCCAGACTGATCTGCTTTATGTGCTTGTATTATATTTGGTTATAAAACAGGGGTTATGAATATTTAAAAAAAATGGTGCTCTGTCCTGTTAATGGAAATCAAAACTACATACCTGCAAAGTTTAGTTCAATGGAAAATTATTTTGGATGACACAACGGAATATGATGTTTTAAGTAAATAAATTATGAATACATCAGTGAATGTTAAACTAATGCAAAGGTTCTGGCGATTGTGACATTTCTGAGTGAAACTTTAGTACTGAAGAGGAAATAGTGGGGCTTGATTTTAGCGCATAAACTCATAAAAGATGTTTACATGCATTCCGTACCAAAAAGAACATCCTAAACCAGGCGAATTTGGTATTCAGGTTGCAGCTTCTGCTTCGAATGATTTTAAAGAGGTTTTGGGGAGTTTAGTCATTGAGACTGTAAGGAAATGTGAGTGAATTAAGTACAAAGTCTAGCATTGATGCACATAAACACCTTAAGATGCTGCTTCAAGTGCGTTTGAAAAGAACTGGAAGTAAACTTTGCAGGTAAGTATATGTCAAGGGGTGTCACTGTTGTAAATACTCTTACCAGTTCCAGAGGAGAATCCTGGCTGGTTGAAGTTGTACTGGTTCACTTCATTATACCAGCGATCTGACACATCTTTACCTGTCGGGAAACAAGCAGACACACAGATCTTTAAGTTTAAGTTTAGATAATCCCAAATTCCTTATTCTGTATAATGTGTATTTGATATCTGCTTATTTAATTGTACTATTACAATAAATCCAACTGGAAATTCCAGGTTACAACTTGAAGCTTTGCATGACACACTATACATTTAGCGACACTTTACAAATCACCCCAGACCGGCCAGACATTCCAATCTACTTAGTAATCAACTTTAGACTGAACATGGAGGTAGTCGATTCATAATGAATTCCAGCTGTTGCAAAGAGAAGACGACAGCAGTCTGAACTCCTACATCCATGTAAATATGTTTTAGATGGACATTTTGAAACAGAAGAAGAGGAGTCATACCTGTTTGATCATAAGATGCCCACGCTAAATTTTCTCCACAGTTTCCTCTACTCGACTCAACGCTGTGCTTCAGAATCCTGGTGCTAGCAAGGCTCTCAGCATATCTACAAGACAATGAAGAGCATTAAACTGTAGTAAAGATGAAAGCAATGTCAAACAGTAGAGCAAGCATATAAAAGAAAAGGTCTCACCGTGTTGCTTCACGGCTCAGTTTACTGCTGATTTTTAAAGGTGGGGCTTGATGTTTTCTCCTGTAGTCATTATGAGTCTTCAGTACCTCCTCACAAAAAAGCCTGGATGCTGTAAAGTCAACAGAGAATCAGTAGCAAGAGATTAGAAAGTACTGCAGCTTATTTCTTGCTAAACTCAACAATGTATAATATGTATTACACAAGGCTAGTACTAATTTGACAATGGAGATGGCCAAACCAGGGCCCTTAATGTCCCTTCATTTGGCTCACAATGCCATTTGATGCAAGGAAAATAGGGGGAAAAAACAAATCATTGAAGCAAATTTATAAAAATTTAATAAAATAAATAAAAATTAATTTTATTTGTATTTATTTATTTTTCTGCACTGAAATATAGATATAGATTAATTTGACTATTTTATTTTAATACATTGTAGTTGGATATTAATGCAACATTCACACAGCCCTTGTGTTTAAAGCTTAGTATATTTGTGTATTACATGTAACTGTTCTGAGCAAACTATCATTTATATAAGTATATATTTTAGTTCTTTTGGTAATCATCTATTTTTGACTGAAAATTCAAACACTGTGCTCTATTTGCAACTTAAACTGGACAAATGTTGCCAAACAGTTGTGCTTCCCACTAATGCCAAGGCATAAATCCAACTACATGATGCTATCACTCAAACAAAGCAAGGATTGAGTAGCTAACAATCCCCAGCACACACATACAGCGTGATAGAGCTGGCATATACTCAACCTGTGCTGACAAAACTTCATTCAACAGCAGAGGATGGCAGTGACAGAGACTGAAGGAAATATATATATTTGACAACATCACAAATGCTAAGTGAGACTGAGATTTACCTGACTTCCCCATGGTAAGAAGGCTCCTTTAAGAAAAAGTAGTTCCCTCACTGTCACAGTCCCTGGCAGCTGTTGCAATGCTTCACTCTGCTTCTCCACCCGTTTCTTTCTCTTCTCTTTCTCTCTGGTGTTTTTCCAGTAAACCAACTAGCATCTAGCTTTTCATCCTCTAGAAGCCACACATTGAAGCACTTACAAACAAGCTTCAGTTGAGTCCGTTTTAGCATTCCCTACAAATGTATGTTCTCTTCTTTCTCTTTCCTCTCCACCACACCTCCTTCACTTTCTTTCTCTCTCACACACTTTGTACAGGGCAAAGGAGATTTCCCAGTCAGGACTGTGGTGATGACATCATCTGTATGAGCCAAGTGGCCTTATATGGTGCTGACATTGCTGCTTTCAGCTCTAAGTAGTGAGCTAAAACCACTTACTTGAGTTAAACCAAATACAAATGTGTGGTACAAGCTTTTTACAATATTGTAACCAAACCTTGAATGAAAAGTTTCAATAATTAGTTCAAATAAAGATCATAAACTCAAATCCTGCTTTTGTTTGTGGAATTATAAAGCTAAAAAAAATCTAAATGGATTTTAGGTCTGTAATGAATCAGAAATACAAGGCTGCTTAATGTATTTCTGTATCAATAAAGAAACAGAAAATGAAAAACTGGCTTAGACATTGTAACAGAAAATAACGTGAGTGAACAACTGGGGTATAGTCATATTTATTGGTTTGGCAATACACCAACACGATATTAAGTTACATCAATGATCAATGTTAATTACAATCATATTCAATTCAACTGTTAAAGTATTCAGATTCAAACAAAATTTCTCAAACATTTAGAGCAAAAAAACATTAGATTTAAGTACATTAGATTCAATTCTGGTATTTAAGAAACATAATTAACATTCAAAACATGCTTAAAAGAAAAACAATTCAAGTTAAAAATCAAAGCAATAATAATGAAAGAAAATATCAGCAAGGTTTTAGTAAAAATGTGAACTCAAAATAACCAGCTAGCCAATATAGACCTCTGCTGGAGATAATTAAAAGTGCATATTTAAAAAACAGTGTACAAAATATGCTCGTGGTAAATGTTGTAAAAACAATGCAAATATGTTAACGCATTGTCTGCATGAATGCTAAAACGTGATTTATTCAATTAATTGCAACAATCATTGCAAAGGCACATTAATAATCGCTTGAACAAGACAAAAGCAGAAATCGAAATAATTAAGATAATTGTTTGCAGCATCAGAATGTGTTGCTTATGTTATAGCCGGGTTTACACAAGGTATGAAATATAAAATTCTATAAATGTTTTAAAAGTTTAAAAATGTCTGAAAATGGCACTGAAAAATGTGTTGCTCTGTAAGTAGGTCTTTGAATTTTATCATGACAGCTGTCAATTTATCTTTAATAAAGGCAACTGGTGTAAAATATATAATTAGCATGCATATTCTCATTATTCTTTGCAGTTCCCTGTAAATGTAATATCTACAGATAGACAGATCTGACAGATGTCTTTCAGATGTCCGTTTTAGGCTACGTTGTAAATCATATACATAAAGACATCTAATATATGTCTATTTGACATCTGATAGGAAACATACAGTACTGCAGTACTGCAAAAAAATATGTCTTGCAGACGTCATATAGATGTCTCCATGAAGTGTGTCCTATGTATGTGATATCGGTGGTTTCAGTCTAGCCAATTTGGGCCTTTATATTATCTAATATATCTTCAGCCTCATTTAAACTCAGTGGAGTCTCTGGAGGTCTTAGAAGACATGGCTGAGACACTTCACATGCATTCACCCTTTTTAACAGCCTGTTCCGGTCCACGTTTAACACCCACCCAGGCTCCATGTGAAGAGCTACACACACATGATCCCACACATAGTATTGTTTGTGCTGAAGGGTCACATCAATTCTTCCACTAAAGCTGTTCACCTCAAGCTTGTTTGAGTAGGTTTCAGAAGGCGCTTGACATCGCCACAACATGGCCCCCTCATGGTATCCACACACACCATCACTGTGACTGGGAAGTCGTGGATAATCATCATAAAGATTTACGTGACGAGGGTGCACTACAACTGTATATTGAATCTCTTGTTTGTAGAGCACAGTCTCATACACGCGCAGAACTGGACTTTGACCACGACAAAACTGTTTACCGTAGTGATAGAGAAGCTCCTTTAGAGAAAAAGTGAAGCGAAAGTTCCCATAGGAAGATTTTTCCTGGAAGGCCTTCGAGCTGGTGAAGTGCTCAAGAATGGGCTGTTGGTTGGGAATTTGGGCACGACTTTGATGAGGGAATACAGAGTTGAGGAAACGCTCCTCAGCTGAGGATATGTCATCAGATGTGACTGCTAAACTCCACCAAATTAAATGGCGTTGGTTTTTAGCTGCCAGCTCCAGTGGCTGTCTGAACCCTGAATCGAGAAAAATAGCCCTAAGGCCTTGTTCTCCAGTGACATGAGACACTTTCTGTACATGGAACTCCACAGATTCAGGATAAGCAGGAATGTTTTTATTAGACAGGTACTTGTTCTCTATATAAGGGTTTTCTTTTAGGTCTGACAGACTCAAATGCTGTCCCTCAAAAGTCGTCCGTTTACAGTCACGTGGTGATTGACTCATCATATTCTTTCTGAAATCAAATAAGAGGAGAATTATTTTAGCTTTCTATCTATTTCTAGTGTTCTATTTATTTTAAACGGTCACATAGTATTTAAAAATAATCACCCTCAACAATCTTAAACACATGAGGGCAAACAATCATAACAATATTTCGTGTCTCTTCGTTAGCCTCGACAGAAACAAAATTACTTAAACTGAAAAAATCAAATACAAACAAATCTAATGCTTTCAATGGGTACCAAAATATCGCTTTGCGTTTTTTATTGTGAGCGATTTTAGTAATTTCGTAGTAAAACGTAACTAGAAGAATAATATAACAAGAGGGTTTTTAGTTTCGGTTTAACAGCTTCTAACTTGATACGACTTTGCCGCCAAATTATCAAATCGAACTTTCGAGCCAATCCCGTAGCTTAAAAACGACAACAATACAGTCCTGCAAGTATAAAATTCTAACTACAGCTATAAAATACTGACTTCAGAATTTAATTGTCTATTTTACCTTGTATTAAAGAGACGTTTTAATCCGCTTGATAAAGTATCTTCTGAAATTTACTCACTGCTCAGCAGCTTCCACCAGGGTTGCCAGGTCCAAGAAATATTTCCAGCCCAATGACGCCTAAAACCCGCCCAAATGGAATGACAGCTTTGACAGCTTTTGTACTTTTATTTCTGAGAGCGTATAATGCGTTCGTTTTGTTTTGTTGTTGTTTTATATATATTGTTTATTGAATTGAAGATAACCTTTTCCTAAGTATGCTGATGTAACGGTGACCAGTGTAGTGTTTGCCAAATGAAAGAAGAATTGTTTATGGTTGGGGTGGGAAGTGTGTTTGATCATAAGCCTACTTCTCACCATATGAAAGCAATGATTGTACTAAATTGTCTTTAATGGAAGGACGGTGATCAACAAGGATGTGCTGTCTGCATAGACTGTAAAAACCACCCGGCCACTAAAGGGCTTCCTGACAATAGCACACTGTGAAGCAGTGTAGATTCTTTCAAAGGTGCAATGGAAAGTTCATCAGGATCTAATAAGCTTTCCTTAATCTTCTGAGGAAAAGTATTAAATATTTTTTATAAGGGTAAATATAATTAATCAATGTACAGGTTAGTACATTTTCAGTAGGTCTATTTTGAAATTATGGGTTAATTAAAAAAAGTAGCCCACACCAACGTAAACAGAGGGTAAGCCTCATGATAGCATATTGTATAATAGGGCATATGGTGAAAAATATTAATTCATTTCTTGTGATACAACCAAAAGTAAGAGATTTGGTGAAGTGACAAAAACATAAAAAGGCAAGGCCTAACCATCCTGTTGACACAAGAAGTAGTTCGTCGGAGCAAAGGTTGAAAAGAAACTTGAGCAACATTCTTATATAACGTACACAGTTTAATACCAAAATCAAAAAATACATGAATAATGTAAAACATAGATATATTGGATATATAAATATGAATCATTTACAAAAATGTAAATAATTTAAAAAGAAATCTGAAATGAATTGCAATTAATCTCACCTAACCTTACTGCAAACTTCACATGCGATCTTCAAACTAATGCAGAAACATACTATTTTTAATATTTGTTTAGTGGCATCTTTGACTTGAAGGCAAGTTTCACTGATACCAATACTGACATTTCCATTTGCTGCAGTTATACAGCTGGTTACCAGTAACTTACTGTAGATTCATATTTATCAAATTTATTGACAACAGTTTATTAAAATATAAATGAACATTGAACATAAGCAAGTCCTTTATCCTTACAGAATCAACCTATTAAAAGCAGCCTCATACAAAACATTCTGGCAACCAGAAATCCTCATCAACCTTTTTTAGTTAACCTTTCTGATATTGGTTCCCAGAAATGCTTTGCATGAGGCTGTTGTTTTATTTCATTTTTCTTGTAAAGATACAAAAATTGTTAATGTTTAATGTATGTTATCTTTTAACAAACTGTTGCCAGTAAATCACATAAATTGAAATCTACAGTAAGTTACTAGCAACTGAAGAAGAGTTTTGTTACCCAACTATAAATGAATCTGTGTGAATATAGCCATTTATGTATCAAGTTATTCTATTATAAACATGCCTCAGTCTGTGTGTCTATGTTTGAAAAGCCCTGCCTAAATGAAATGTGCTACCATGTGACAAACTGCATGTCCTGTTTTAGCTCCGGTATAAAATGTATACAAAGGGACCCCTACATATACAGAACATAAAATGAAGACACCAAGACTGCCTCTTAAGAACACATGTATTAGATGTATAGAACTGTATAAAAGACAAGCGGAAAGACCAACCCGGAGAGTTGTCTGCAGAGGCTCTCGGCTTTATTCTCTTTGTAATAAAGTCTATCCTTATGGCAACAAAAACCCCAGACTGAGTGTGATTCCTCGGAGCAATGGCAGAAGCTACCACAAAACCAGCTGCAATACTTTATTTTCTACAGACGTTTTTAACAGTAAAAAGAAAGCTATCAATTTTAACATTTATTTGACTTTAAATATATACTTTTTAATTTAACTTAAATTGTGAATAATTGTCACGTAAACCTGTAAGGATTTTAAAACGAGGTTTCAGTAATTCCTCTCTGTCAATAGTCACTCACCCTGTGTGAAAGTACAATGAA
>JAUMHI010000058.1:11196570-11220334 GCA_032359435.1 Enteromius unitaeniatus | reverse complement strand
CTTTTGCCCCAGTGTTTGATTTATTATTTGAATTAACCGCAGAGAACAATCTCTGTGAGTTATATTTCTAACACACACAGATTAATATTCAGAACACAATACACAATTATATGAAAAGTAATTAAAAAAAAGAAATTCACAATGCAATTCATACTGCATAATATTTTATTTGGAAATAATAATTCCAAAATTATCACACCAATTTATTTTAACAGCAAGCCATTTAGTTGTTAACACCAGAATTATTTCAGTAGAAAAGAACAACAAATCAAGTCTTGCATTTATTTACCATGGAAAATTACACATCATTTAAAATAAACAAATAATAGAATTAATTGAAATTGGTTGCAAAACTGATCAGCGTGAAACACAGACTATATTTTGAGAATAAAGTTTTAATACAGGTAAGTTCTGCTAGCAGATGCTTGCCAGTTCTCTTTGAATACCTTTTTTTTAGCATTAGTGCTTTATTAATGCAGTATTAACAAAAACATTCTCAGAATAGAAAACAAACAGATAAAAAAACGAATATTTCCCCTACATATCTTTCATACGTCTACATACGTGATTACACTGCTCATTTGATCACTTTTAATACCTAAAAATATACTGGCTGCAGGTAATTAATACTCTGCCATATTTACTTTAAAGCCTGATGAGGTCAAACTCACACTTCACAAACTCTTCTGTGCTAAGTTTTGGCTTGGCTCCCTCACAAAGCCTGAGACTCTTAGCCAGAATCGTCTTGTGGAAAGGGAAAATTTGCCCATGTGGAACATGAAATGCCACTCCGAGGTTATCCCACATGTAGTCTTGTCTGTATTTTTTATTTATCCGAATAGCTTCCATGTTCCGAGACAGCCTGAAACTGTGAGTTTTACTCATTGCTTGCGCACGCCAGATAATGGTGTTTCCATGGAACTCACAAACTGCATCCTCATCCTCAGTATTCTTAAGCAGGGGATACTCAGAAAACAGGTCATGTGCACAAGGTGCATGAATCACAATAGAATACATCACTTCCTGCTTATAAACCACAGTATTAAAAATGCGTATGTTGGGCTCCTTTTCTGCACAGAAATGCTCTTTGTAACTTCTCAACAAATCATGGATTGACATGCTGAAACGGAAGTTCCCCATACGAGAGGATGACAAAAAGGCAGGGGAAGTGGTGAACCTGTGCAGGAAAGGTTTTTCTGTGTCAGTTCCTTGGTAATCCAGGTATCGCCTCTCAGCTTTACTAATATCACGTTTGGAAATGTCTGGGCTCCACCATACCAGATCATCTTGTGGTGAGTTTTGGTGATCATGTTGACGTCTCGGCTTTTTAAATCCCTCAGAATCCCAGATGCCAAGGAATCCTTGGAGGTTAGTGTTATGCCGAAGGTATGACACTCGAAATTCCACACCATCAGGGTAATATGGGATTTGTCTATAGAGGTAGTTATTTTCTATTTGCTCCCTTTTGAGGTCTTCAAGCTTCAGGTGTTGCTTATCATAGCACAGTTCGTTATGTCCTCTGTCATTGGTACGTAACATGGTTTCAGGTTGAGAATCACTTCTGAAATGGGATAATTTATCTGTTAAGGCATCTCCACAGTTTCGATTTCCACAGAAAACAAATAGCCTACTTACCACTAGCCTATTTTTTATAACATCAAATGACTTAACTCCAGTTTCGATTTCCACAGACTCCATACAACATACGCTCTGTTAATTTTTAGACAACCTTTTTCCAGTCCACATTCATTTAATAATTGTAACAATAATAATAAATCTTGCTTTTAATAACAATTAAGAAATTCTATATTAGAATGTGAGCTAAATATAGACTATTTATGACAGAATTGGCAGTGTAGAATGGGCGGGTAGTAGGCTATGGGTTTTCTGTAGAAATCGAAACTTTGGAGATGACTTAACAACAATTCACACCGCACAGAAAAACACCAACAAACTTGAAGTTATTTCAAGTTGGCTGTTGGAATTAGAATCATATAAAAAACTAGACAAGTAAAGTTTGTGAACAAACTTTGAAGTTGGCTTAAGAAAGTCTGACCTATTAAAAAGCAGTTTTAAAAGTTTGCAGTTTGAAGGTGTTCATTTGAAGAAGTCTGAAGTTTAAACAAGATAGATATATAAATAGATAAATAGAAATAGTCAGATGTCAACAGTCATGTTCACACTGCAACAACAGACAATGACCAACTCTGACAGGGAAAAAATATATGATCCTACATCTACAATACAAATTTTACTCCTATTAATGTCTTTATGTGGCATAGACTACTTCACGTGAAAAAACGGTGAATAAAACGAAAGAAGGCGTGGTTGCCGTCATTTAAATGAAAACAAACACTAAGTTAACCAACTCTAACCAACCAGAAGAAGATAGAAACATGCCTAAAGTAAGAAAAAAAGGTAAAAAAAAAAAAAGTTCAACAAAATAACATATTTTCGTTAATTAGAGTAATAAAAATAATAAAATACATCGTGTTTCTAATAACAATTTACAAATGCTGTATTAGGTATTTGCTACAACGTGAACTAAATATATTTATAACAGAATCAGCAACGTAGTGTTTTTCTTTTTAAAATAGGCTACTTCCATTTACCATTTACAGAAAAAGGCTAGTTTAAAAAATAAAAAAATGATTATTCACTTACCAACTTGCTGTTATCCTGTCTCTGTCTTGTACAGTCAGATGCAAAGCAAGCTAGTCATGTGGTAGAAAGGGGGTTCTTCCACTGATCTATAAACGTGAGTTGATCGCTCATTGTTTGTTATAGATCAGTGGTTTCTTCAAGAGCCGTTATAAAGTAACTTCAAAATAAAAGCCATCTGCATTGTATCAAAAAATTGAAATAAGTGGCTAATTGGTTGGTTGTCATTTTTAGTAAAAGTATTTTATTCAAGTAAATAATGTTCTGGTTGCTGTGTTAACACATCTCAATAGTTTGATGTTTATGAAGGATAATTTCAGCTGCAAGTGCTGAATTCACTTCCATTTTATATTGATGCTCAGTGCTATGTAGTGCATTTTGTGTTCTTAATAATAATACTACATCCCCACACAAAATATAGTAGAGTGTTATTAAAAGAAGTACTCTTTCAATATTTTTTCTTGGACTTATATGTAAATGAACCTCCATCTTATACTTTTGGTAGCCTATACATTAATAGTGGTAATACAGTGATTGCTGGTAGAAGGTTTAAAGCATTTGTCAAAGATCTCCAGAATCTGATTTATAAATAGCCTATTGTTTAGAAAATAGGAAAGATCACTGATTCACATATTTTAAATTCATATTCAGTCTGCTTTGATATGAGGTCAAATGGGGCCAGTAAATCCTCTGCACACACACCAGAGAAAGAGAGAGAGAGAGAGTGAGAGAGGTCTGGTTATTATGAAAGGCAGAAACATTTTGAAGGCTGCATGGCCTTTGTGACTGTGTATAAAAGCGGCACAGGATTCACGCAGGAAGGGCTTAGAGCCATATGTTGCAAGCTATCATTTATCACATTATATTAATTGTGTGAAACAAGTTATGGAGAAAAAAATATGTGTATATTTTGACTGCAAAACAGCTGGCAACAAAAACGTTATGAGAATCTGGAATGGAGCATTTTAGCTTTAGTCACGTGTGACACAGTCAACTCTGTGTATGTAAAGGTGTGAACTAAAAGTACATAAGATAAGATAAGATAAGATAAGATAAGATAAACCTTTATTAGTGCCACAATTGGGAAATTTGTCTTGCCACAGCAGCAAGAGGACAGTACAAAGTTAAAAATTAAGAAACAACAGAATAAAGTAAAAATAAATAATATAATATTAACAGTATAAATGTATACCATACAATACAATCTGGAAATAGACTATATGGACTATATATCTGTAATAAAAAATATTTACATAAATATATATTTAGACTAAGTAAACACAGTTGACTAAGTAGTATGTTTGTACACAATGAGTATATGTATACTTAGAGTGAATGCATTTACAATGATATTCCAAGAGTTATAGTTCCCCGAGACGGAAAGAAAAATTGCACGTTCCACCATAGAATTGCATATGACTAGAGGTATTGCACATCACTAAAAGTTTAAAACCTTCCGTCATAACTACAAAACTACCATGGTGTATTTGATGTGTGTGTTTGTGACATCGTGGGTGCAGCAGCCTGCCACTGAAGGAGCTGCTCAGTGCTGTCAGATACTCCTGCAAGGGGTGGGAGATGTTATCTAACAGGGATGTCAGCTTAGCCACCATTCTCCTGTCACCTCCACGGAGTCCAGAGGGCATCCTAGAACAGAGCTGGCCTTCCGAATCGACCTGTTCAGTCTCTATCTGTCCGCAGCAGAGATGCTGCCGCCCCAGCAGACCACACCGTAAAAGATGGCTGATGCCACCACAGAGTCATAAAAGGACTTCAGGACAGGGCCCTGCACTCCAAAAGACCTGAGCCTCCGCAGCAGGTACAGCCTGCTCTGTCCTTTTTTGTAGAGTGCATTTGAATTGTGAGACCAGTGATACAATTAGAACAATAAAGGGACAGTGTTACTTAGAAAGTTACTGTAGCACAAATGAGAGAAGTTTGATAACTACTTATCTTGTGTATTGCAGGATCTCCATTGAGCAAGTCTGGTATGAAGCGTCCATGAATGACAATAATGACACATGTCAGAGATAGATTACATTTATATAAAGTAATAAGATATCAGTCTCATACTGGTAACCAAGGCAAATTCATTAGTAAACTGAAAAAAGAGCAGTTACATAATCCACAACAGGACAATTTTTTAATTATGGTTTTATTTATAATTGAAAATGAGAGATCTTATTTAAAGACATTTTTTGCTCTTTTTTTCTTTGTACAACTTTCATAGTTTTCTATGAATGCCAAATTTCTGTACAATTAGATAATATATAATATAGGGTATACATAGAGTCATGATATATTGTAGGCCTTGTAGAAGCATGTTAATCATCACAAGCAATCAGCTGTTTGTCATCTTTAAACAAGGTCAAATTTAGTTGAAAATTATGAAGGTCTTGACCCTTCAAATAAAAGACACAACACTCAATACTGGTTAAGCAAACATTATGTTTGATAGTGTAAACAAAAGAGACTCAACAGAACACACCCCTTACAGAAACTCTCACAGTACCTTTCATATGATAATCAGGACAAACCACATACAGGTGAGGCTCCATAGCTCAGTGGTTAGAGCACTGGTCTTGTAAACCAGGGGTCGCGAGTTCAATCCTCGCTGGGGCCTGATTAATATCTGAGGGACACTTTTGAACAACTATCAAATGTGTTTACAGATGTAAATGACTGTCAATAGGACATAATCCCTCAAATAGAATGCAAGGAAAGACGCCAAGGTCTTCACGTTGTCATGTATGGTTTAGCTCCAACCTTAATAATCAGATCAGATGCCTGTAATAATCATTGATGCTTATATTCTGTAAAGTGTTTCAGCTTTACATTCTGTAAAGGTCAGATCAGAAAACTGATCTAGCTTTACAATTTTTGCACTTTCTGATCTGTAGAGAATGGAAAATTGAATAACTTTACAAAATATAGGTAACAATGATTTGAATGCATTTTGGTTTCTTTTTTGCTTGTTTGTTTTTCTTCATAATCTGTATAGAAAAATTATAGTGTACTAAAATTGAATGAACAATGAAGACAGACGGATGTCATTTGTGACACATGACTCACATGTTTGTCATTCATCTTAAAGCTACAAGGAAATGCTGGACACACCCTTTGAAGTGTACCTTTCTTATGTTAATTAAGATAGCATCAACACAGGTGAGGCTCCATAGCTCAGTGGTTAGAGCACTGGTCTTGTAAACCAGGGGTCGCGAGTTCAATTCTCGCTGGGGCCTAAAACACATTTTTGAGAGGTTATGAAAAAGAGTTCAGCGATATAAATGATTAGTGGCACAACAGAAAGTAACCGAGCAATACTGGTGTCGTGGCAAAAATTCAGAGGCTCTGGATCAGGAAGACAAATTGAGCAATTGCTTTTTAAAGGTTTATTTCTTATAAGAAAGGTTCACAGTCAAACAGAAGAAAGCTCCATGCTGAGTGTGACACCCAGAGGAAGCCCAGGTCTTCATTTTTATATGTTTTTGCACACCCAAGGTTGTACTCTACAAACAGCTGGCACTTTCCTTAAAAGGACAGAACACTGAAAAACATGTCGGTATATCATCTTCTTTTGAAAAATGCTAACTTAAATTTAGGGTCTTGGTGACCTCTAGGTCACCATAGAATGGCGCCGCTCAGTCCCTGTGACTAGAATCCCCCATAGGGGACTCTTCAGAGGCCCCCTCTTGTTCAGTACTTTACCACAAAAGTACAACTTACGCAGAGTTCATATAGAGATCAAATGGGTCAATATGAATTAATATGATAAAATATGAATTTTCCGCAACACTGGTATGAAGCGTTTAACTGTGAGTAAACGAAAAAAAAGAAAGCTAAGAAACATTACGGAAGTTCAACGAAAAGATGCAAAACAAAATATTAAGCAGCACAGTCTTCAACATTAATAATAGTAAGAAATGTTTCTTGAGCACTAAATCAGCGATTTAGAATGTAGTTTGTAATCTTTCATTAAAATATCATAACTTGCTCCTCTTGCGATATGGTTGACTTTATATCTGTGATGCAGGTATGCATGACTGTCCGGCAAAGGTGCTCACATGACTAGTGTTCAATTCTGGTATGACAGACACACCCCTTAAAGATGCAGAAAGATTGTCAGTACCTTTCATATGGTAATGCGTACAGCACAACAACAGGTGAGGCTCCATAGCTCAGTGGTTAGAGCACTGGTCTTGTAAACCAGGGGTCGCGAGTTCAATCCTCGCTGGGGCCTGTGAATTAATTTTCAATAAGTATCAGAAAACATTTGCAGCCATACATTTCTTCCAAGAGAACCAAGTATACAGAACTGACAAGAGGCATCACTTGTGTCTGACTTGTGTGCTCTGAAGAAGGTTAAAAAACTTGAAGCCAACTACGTAGAATCAAATTAACTCAGGAAAGGCATCATAAAAACCAAAAAAAGATTTTAATCTTTAAATATCAAAAGATTTATACATCACATCCGGAACTGTCATGGTAAAGAAGGTACAACAATCCTGCAAAAACAATACTTTCATACAAAAACCATACAAAAATCTGAAGGCTGCCATGGCATTAAACAGAAACATCGTTAAGACAACAGAAAGCAGAGGAACTAAATGAGAAATCGTTTGTCAACCAGAGTTTTGTTCGCTAGGTTCCTGCGGCCCATTCCATTTCGAATTAATCTGAAGACCTGAAGAAGAGCACAATAAAACTTCATCTTAAGTGTTGAATTAGGTGTTGAATTAAACCAGTCCTTTCACATATTCACATATACTAACCAGCTGCTGGAGGTATGTTAACACAGCTGCAAGAATGAAGTTCTGGCTGCCCAGATCCACCACACAGAAAAAGAGGGTGTCGAAGACCAACAGCACAGCCTCGTTACCATAAAAGAGGACATCAGCGAATGAGTGAGAATCATCTGAGAGAAGATAAACAAACAAAAAAACACTATCACTCAAAACACTAATGATTTGTAAAGATTTGCAGAGCTGTTGTTTTTTTATTACCATTATAGAAAATGCTTTTATCCAGTGGCTCTATAAACTCCATACTGATAAGTCTCTCAAAAAGCAGCTTATCTTTCACTATGTAATCCATCTCACGATGTGCCTGGAAAAATATCATTCAAAGCAAATTAAAACACAAACAAACCATAGTAAACTACTGGAACAAAATCACAAACATCAGTGAAATGAAATCCTCACATGATCAATGACAGAGCCCAGGAATCGGTTCATCGTATGGTAAGCTTTTGTGCTCTGCTCACATGGACTGGCTGAAGCATCCACCAGCCTTGAGGGCCCATGTCTCTGTAGGGGTAGAGACATTATTAACCACCTTTACCAAGAGTGATATGTGTGGGAGAGCACTTTGCTATACCTTGGGAAAAAATGTCTATAGAAGTAAGCAAAATGTGGACAAAAACAAGGATTACGGCAAAAGATAAAAATGATTCATTAAAACAAGTAAATTGTTTTTCTACAAATTTTAAACGTTTTCTTGTATATAATAACATTTCATCAAATAAAATATTCTTTGTATCTTTATTCGCTTTGTTAAAAACAATGGAAGCCTATGGTATGTCCTCTCTTTTAGATAAGTAAATGTAAGTGTTTATACCCTGTTGATTGGCTCGATTATCCGGTCATATTGTGCTCGGAGGCGGTTGGTTATGGAAATCTGAAACGTCTGAGTGTCTGAGTTTGGCAAAAGTCCCCTTTGGCCACACAGATTCTCCTATAAATGCATAAAATTAGTCCTCCATTCAAACTTCTATTATTAAAGATAAGATTAAAAATTCATCCTACCGCCTCCCTCTTCAGGTTTGTATTCATCTCATCCATGTTAGTGTCAGCATGACCATGAACAGATCGTCCATGAATGTAGTAGCCAAAACATCGATGAGACAGCAGCAGCACTGAGATCTACCAGACACATACACATACAATGGGTATTCAGACCCCCTTAAATTTTTCACTCTTTGTTATATTGCAGCCATTTGCTAAAATCATTTAAGTTAATTTTTCCCTCATTAATGTACACACAGCACCCCATATAGACAGAAAAACACAGAACTGTTGATATTTTTGCAGATTTATTAAAAAAGAAAAACGGAAATATCACATGGTCCTAAGTATTCAGACCCTTTGACGCTCATATATTTAACTGCTGTCCATTTATTCTGATCATCCTTGAGATGGTTCTACATCTTCATTTGAGTCCAGCTGTGTTTGATTATACTGATTGGACTTGATTAGGAAAGACGCACACCTGTCTACATAGCAAATGAGAATCATGAGGTCAAAGAAACTGCATGAAGAGCTCAGAGACAGAATTGTGGCGAGGGACAGATCTGGCCAGGGTTACAAAAAAATTTCTGCTGCACTTAAGGTTCCTAAGAGCATAATCCTTAAATGAAAGACATTTGGGATGACCAGAACCATTCATAGAGTTGGCAGTCTGGCATAACTGAGCTATCAGGGGAGAAGAGCCTTGGTGAGAGGCAAAGAAGAACCCAAAGATCACTGTGGCTGAGCTCCAGAGATGCAGTCTGGAGATGGGAGAAAGTTGTTTGGCTGATAAGGCCTCCTGTTCCCCATACATCTTCTAGGCCTCTCAACCCATGCGCTATTATGACTACTAAGCAATTCCAAGAAAAACAGTACTATGGAAAATAAACAAATTTCTACTTATTTTCCAATAAGAACAAAAGACAAAAATCAAGCTACATTAAAATGTATGCTATGGTCTAAAAATGTACACTTATTGTTTATGAGTTATAGTGTGTTTGCAAAAAAGATTTCTGGACTAATACTTACATTGCTGATTGAGCACAGATCCACAAACTGGCGAATCTTGTCTTCTATAAAGCGTTCATGGAATACTGTGAAGAATATCATCTAAGCCAAAATGACACAGAAAGGAACATGTGAAACAGGAAAAGTGACACAAACAATGAAACAGGCTGTTCTCACCTTAATACATGTTCTCACCTGTATTAAGCCAATGCAGAGCCACATTGCAGAAGCCAAACCGTAACGGAGTATGAGGCTGTATGGCGGTGTGTATGCCTCTGGAGACCGACGCAGGTTGGATGAAGGGTCTCTTAAAGCCAAATTTGAGAAACCAACCACCTGCAAGATGCACCTTTTCAGTTACCGGTATAAAACCGGCTCATATTTTTACAATCTTGCATAGAAAGGCTTGCAAAAAAGAATAACTGGGTTATTCTTTTTAATTTTTCTGGGTTGGTAGATTTTCATTTACACAGAAAAAGTCAGATAGTTCACCTTTAATGCAGTCCTTAACAAGATATTATGCTCCTTTTAAGTGGCCAGTTTTGGAAATCGGTTTAGAGGCAAACTGTTGATGTTTTGGGACAGAGCTGTAGTGTGTTGCTGGCCTTACCTCCAGGAAGAAAAGCACAGCCATGACCTGAAATGTGGGGTTGATCTTGCGAATGGTCTGAATCTCATTCCACTCATTGGCCACAAAATATGTTCTCCAAATACTGACAGGAGATGCTTGACTTTTTGCTTCACCAGAACCTGAGTACATTACAACATAATTATAGAATATTTATAATTTTAAAAAATAGAGTAAAAGTACAGAGTTTGTATCCATATAATGGAACATGCATTTGAGAAGCACTTTAGAGAAACACTGTAATTACCCTCCACGTGTTTACTGGCTTTACCACGAGGTCTTTCCCAATCTATGAAGAAAATATCCACAGACAGCTGAACAAAGAGCTTATGAAGAAATTGTACAGTCTGTAACAAAAAAAAGGTTGGGTTAACCAGGGCAGAAAGGGAAAACACAGACATATACTTCCATTAGCTACCTGTAGCGTGTAATGTTCTTATTTGTGCTCACCTTCAAAGCAAAGGCACAGCCAACATAAACAACAAAGCGTTCCTCCTGAGCTCTTAATGGCAGCAATACAGACACAAATAGTTGAGCCTATAGATACACAAAAAGCCTTTTTATAGGTCTTAATTTTTTTAGGAGTGTTCACAATGGCGAATAAATAAGATTCATGCCTTTGTTCACATGACCAGAGCTACATCTGTTATATAAAACTATGAATTGATGGCACACACAAACAGAGTATGATAAAAGATTGAAAACATGTAAATACAGTTGACTTCCTCTCTCTGACAAGCGAGTGTCAGAAATACAATATTGCCAAGTTCACTTGATGTGAACAAGTTTTTTTAGACCTAAAAAACTAATATAAACGGTCTGTATAGACTGCACATACCAGCAAAAAAATAAATAAAAATCTCATTTAACAGGACAGTGGAAGAAATTCACAGAAACATAAATACTAAACTGATGTCTGATAAGTGGGTGAGACAACATTTAACAACAGAAAAAGTGATAGACTTGCCTCTACTGTCTGGAAAATATTGATGGAAAAAGCAAAAGAAAGAAAAAGGAAAGAAAGATTCACGTGAGGCTAAATCATATTCATAATAGACTAGAACTGCCGCTGACAGACATGATGAGTGCAGACCTTAAAGAATATGAGCCAGTAGAGGCCTGTTCCAACTGTAATGATGAAGAAAACATTTGCCAGGTCACCAGCATAGAACACCAGAAACTTCATAATGGTCTGAAACAAAAATCACATTATTATGCTGTTGCAGAAAAATTCATTTTGATTCATAAAGATGATCTCTGCATACTTGTGTGATATACTATTTGGGGAGTGCTTGTGTAATGAACAGACTTTGGGATCCTACGAGAATGACCTGGGGGTCAAGGGAGGCTTAAAAAAAAGGGGGGGACTGGAAGTGATGACCTATAGAAGTGTTTTTCTGTTTCTGTCCTTTTATGGTAACACCAGCTGTCTTAAGTTTTGTAACCCTGAGTGTGCAAAGAGATACAAAGTGGAGCTGAAGCCTCCCTCCTATGTCACACTTAGCAGAGAGCTACATCTGTTTGATTGTGGACCTTTCTTATAAGAAACAAACCTTTAAAAAGCAATCTTTCTTGAAGTCTTTCTTGACCGAGAGCCTTTAGATTTTTTGCCACAATGCATCTAGGTTGTGAATAGTATAATCATCACAGAATGGGAGCCTGTACCTGCAGGTCAATGAGAGGAGATGAGATTCTTCTTTTCCAGCTTGCTGTCTTCAATAAAGAGTGGACAACAGCCACCCCACCAAGCACACCGAGAGCAATCTGGAAATAAATCCACATAGAATATAAGCTTACCAACATAAAACACAAAATTGGTGTTCATTGTTTAAACTTACATCAGTTTTGACCCGAGCTTCTTCTTGGTCCATTGTATACTCAATAGAGAATGACACCTGTAAAAATGTACATAAAAACTAATAACCTGTTTGGTTGATGACATAAATACTTTACAAGTACAAAATATTTAGCATTTATGTCATTTATAACACTGGATCATGTATCATGTAAAATAAATTAAAAATGTTTTTTGATTAATTGCATTAACATACAGACCATTTTGGAGACTTACTGTAACAGTCTGTGTGGTGGGGTCAGTGACAGGTATATCTGAGTAAGTCACAGTCATCAGAGGGGGGTACACCTGTCCCTTCTGTGTATTCGTTACCAGTTGAAACCTGTCCGGTGCAGCACATCAAGCTTAGTGATCTCCAACTATGTGTGTTATGTATTTCTGAGGACTTACCTGATCTTTATGTTAGAGGCCACACGTATGACCCCAGGTGAAGAACTTAAAGAGTTCTGCCTTCCACTCAACGTGTCCACAAGCATAAGCCTCCGGGTCAGTAACCAGTTATTCATGTTAGATCCTGACACAAGGGAAGTCAGCATGGTGATAAAGCGGCAAGACCATGATATGAAAGTGTTTGATCAAAAAATGTGTTTGTATGTTGTACCCTCATTAGTGAACTGGCCATTAAACTGCTGGTTGATATTTAGGAGAGGCACTGCAAGAAGACGCTTGTCTTCCTGTGGCTTCTGAGTGACCAGGAACACGTCATAAAAAACAGGCTCTGCATACCTATTCAGAAGATCTGACACAGAGAGAACACACTAAGAGAGAAAAAAAAACAACTTTAACATATATCCACAGATTACATAAAATTATGTAAGAAACTTGATAAATATGGAACAGTCAGACTCACACTCTGCTTGTAGGCTATCCCAAATGTGAAAGCAGACTGTTGTCTGATAGGGGTATCTGGACACAGCTACAGAGGATTTAATTAAGCATATATGTCTTTTACAATGCTTTTCAATTACAATCATTGTATAATAGATGTATGCTAAAGAGTTGCTAATCAACTCAAATAAACAAGCGTATTAACTGACTTGATGGTATTTCAGTACTGCATCACATTTTTTATTTCACTTATGTCTTATACATTTTGAATAGTTTTAAACAACACAAAATATTCTAATATCTAATCTACACTATAATATCTTAATAAAAGGTAAAACAGCGAAAAGAATATATATATTATTTGTGAATATGACCCTAGAGTATAAATTGATCATGCCTGCCTACCTGGAGGTGTCCTCCACCAATGTTTTCCCATCTCAGAAACTCCCCACGCACTGAGTAAACAGCAGCCCGAAGCTCAATGTTAGTGTTCTGAAAGTGAGAGGAAGGTTTGTAAAAAGGACTACATGTATGCTTATGCTCATAGTATGTTTCGTATGTGTTTATTAAGTGTTTACCCTTTGCGCCCCTTTAAAGCTGAATCCAACAGGAAGTGGCTCATTCTGTAGAATCCGTGATGCCAACCCAAGCTGGTCTCCATAGTAGAGCCAAGGTAGGTTTGGCCTCCTAGAGTCACAAATGAGAGTGAGGCTCTGTGAGGGTCACAAATACAAGTAAAACTGGACTCTTCCACCCATTAGCTGTGAAATGAAATACTTTACAGATAGACGGAAACACTTCATAACAACATTATATAACATCAGATCAAACCAGGTATGCCCAAAGCACAATCAGCTGAACACCACGACCAATAGACTTAAGATATGCACTTATAGTGGTTTTCTATATTATCTTGCATCACGAGAAAGATGTATTGTACATGTGCTTTTTTTAACCTACGCAAAGTGTATAGGCATACAATGGTTACATGGAGTCACATGTTAACTTAAGTATGTGTGAAAATAACAATCATGTGGGTAACGTATAGACTCAGAGTCTTGATATATGAAATACAAATAGAGAAAAGACAGTGTCCAATAGTAAATAGTAAAGTACTATATATAAATTGTAAGCGTGTTACCAGTAGGAGACATCCTGGCTGCTGCCCTGAGCAGCTGTTGCTCTGTAGATTGTGTTGTAGAGGCCACAGGCATCATTGTTGATGGTGCTAAAGGAGTGCATGTTCATCACACACATGTTGCCCAGAGACTGGCATGCTGTCTGGTTGGAGAACAACTACAGAGCAAAACGAGCAAAACTTTAATACTTTCCCAAAGTAAAACCTGACATGTACACATTTAACCAGACCCGAGCTTGTGTGTAGAAATTTACCAAACAGGCAGCTGCTGAAGAATACATGAAGTTTGAAAACCATGCTGATAGGACGGAGTTGCCCTGTGTAACACAAAAAAAAGTCACACTTTAAAGCAACAAACCTCAGCATGCTAACAGAAGCATACTACTAAACTTTGAATTCTTACCAGTTGGCTAAATATGACATTTGGGAGAACTGAGGTAGGTAGACTGGTTGAAGGGAAGCACATCCCACCTGCCTGTAAGCAGAGCAATGCAATCATCAATAAAATCAATATACATACGCTACTGGTCAAACGTTTGGAATAAACATTTGCCCTCCAATGTAAACGGGGAACGTCTGAGATTGTCACCTGTATGTTTGAAGTATCGCAAACACAGGACTGAGATGAGTTAATGAAGGAGTCATCACATCTTACACACCTAAGAATACACATGTCCAAACAAAATGAATAACTTTATACGACATGAGGATCAACATGAAAGTCCAGTTGCACCGATAGAAATAGTTACTTGTTGCCTGTTGTATCTGGGGCTGAAAATGCGGGCTCTGTTGCATTGCATGCTTCACATCGCGATTCAGTTAATGGATTCCCATTCCCATCTCTCTCCACTGACCAACACAGACATGCCATAAAATCATAAAGAATTCTGTGAGTGCATTTGAGTGCTTGTCAAAACAGTTTATACTTCGATCATGCTTATGCGCAACTAAAATGAAAACCTCTTACCCAAAACACTTCCCTTAGGGCACTGACACTTGCCATTCTCGCCTACACTTCCAGGACAACGGATGCACCCATACCCATCCTGGGTGACCCCCTATGAATGAGTAATCATATGAATGTATTAAAGTATTAGGATTCTTAATATTATTATTAACACAAGATCTTCCATTAGACATTTAAATTGAATACAAAACCTGAGTAGCATCAGGACACCGCTGGCAGGTGATGGATCCCCCATTGCTGACCAGCACCCTGAAACCAGTCTGACATTTACATGCCAGTCCTATACAACAGAAATACACATAAACATACAAGCGGGTTTACAATTAAGTGTATTATACGTTTTGTGTTTATAATTAAATCCATTACATAATAATTTCTTTGTTTACTACGGCGCTACGTCAAGATGCGAACGTAGAACGTTTTTTTGGCGCGCATGTAGTCGATTCACTCTTAAATTAACAACAAATATGACAATATATCAAAAAATGACTGCCGCAGCGTCTATAATCTACAGGTTAAGTTGGTCAAAACAAAGCAAACTAATCTGCGCCTCGTGTACCTGATTTGCTGCTGACTTGATTCGGCCCGCATTTCACACAAGACAAGCTCGAAATATCAAAATAACTGTCCACACCACAATCCGAAGGCTGCTGAAAAGGTATAGAGAACTGCTGGCAGAAAACCCCGTTTAGTTTTAACAGGAATATGATGGAGAGACTGCACACAAATGTTCTTAGCGTCTCCGTCGCCATGGTACGGAAAACGCGTGATGACGTATCGGTTCCTGTTGACGCTCAGAGGGCGTGCAGCGTGCGGCTCATAAACACCGTCTTCGAGAGGAAGTCGAGACGCGCGAGCTGTGCTGTGTGCAGGGTCACCGCGTGGTTTTTCTGACAAAAAGCTGTGTGGAGAAAATATAATTGAGAAATACGTTTAAGAGAAAAACGGACGGTAAGTAAGGTTCTGGGGACGCATTGTAATCCATGGTTTAACTAACTTACGAGTGAAGTGATTTTTGACGACTTTAAAAGTTTCAGCAGTGGAAACTGTGGAGCAGTTTACTGTTCCATTTAGATTTTTGAAACTTAAAAGTTTTCTTTTTGGTTTTTCAACAGATCCCATTGGTTTGTAAGAATAATCTGACCATGACAATAGTGGTTCTGCGTTTGCAAGGTTTAAACACAGAGGCAGGATCTGAAGACATACGAAGATTTTTCCATGGCTTTCACATACCCGAGGGTGGTGTTCATATCACTGGTGGCAAGATGGGTGAAGCTTTCATTATTTTTAATTCGGAGAGAGAAGGCCAACTAGCCATGCGCTACTCTGGAAAACAACTCCGAGGCTCTTGTATTTCATTACATATTAGCAGTCTGGCTGAAATCAAGAAAAAAATGGAGTTGAGATTAAAGAAACCAAAGTCCACAACAATGGAGAGTAAAACAGTGCCATCATCGCCACCGGACACTAACAGAGCTCTTTTGCTTAGTCTAATGACTGCCATTCAAGGACTGCATTCAAATGAAAAAGTGGATCAATGCCATGTGCCTGAAAATTCCAAACAAAACATTCCAGGAGAAGATAAATGGTCCTCAACTGACAACCAAAGAATAATGGATAGTCAGCATAGTCTAACTCATGACATGGCATCTAAGGTGCAGAAAAGCAGAGGAGAAAACCTAAATTCCTGTAAGCCAGGCTACCTTCGGCTGTATGGATTTCCTGAATCTGTTCCCAAAGAAGAGGTTTACCAGTTTCTACTGGGACTCCCTGTGTTGGAAGTCATCACAAAAGTTCGACTGCAACTGGGTTGGTGTTGTCTGGTGAAGTTGACCAGTTTCACAGATGCTGAGGAGGGGCTAAAATACAGCCACAGAAAATTCAAAGAATACAATGTTGAGGTCAGACATGCCCATGAGAAGATGTGGACAGATGCTGTGGAGCAGTCCAAAAATTCCATGCAAAACGTCAAACCTCACACTTTCTCAGAGCAAAGAGAAGTGAACACAGAAAGAAATGCAATTAGAGGTTCGTCAACCAAAAGAAGTGCAGAGACGTCGCCCTCACCTGGATCTCCAAAAAAATACTGCAGAAACTTTCCATCCCCTAAAACAGAACTTTGTGTTATTGTCAATAATCTTTCAAAAAACATAACCAAGACGGAAATCAAGGAGATTTTTGGCTGTCATGCAATTCCAAACTACAGAATAAAACATTTATTGAATAAGTGGGCAGAGAGGACAAGCACTGCTTTTATTACCTTTGAGCATGCAGAAGACTATACCTCAGCTCTGAACATGAATGGCACAACTGTTGGCTTAAAGAACATTGAAGTGTCAGCCATTACTAAAGAGGAAATGATTGCTATACTCAGCAGAAACAGATGCTCTAAAGGCTGGAGGCCGCCACCTTATGGAAATCCACATTTAGCCATGTCATGTGTGTACGCACGTAATTTTCGTGCAGATGTCCGGAAAGAAGAGGTGAGAGACTTTTTCATGCACTTTAACGTCTGTGAAGATGCAATCATATTGCTTGTTGACAGCCAGGGCAATGGTGTTGGAGAAGCCATCGTGCAGTTCGAATGTGAGAAAATTGCCAAACAGGCCCAGAGTCTCCATGGGAAGTATTTCATGGGGGCAAAAATTCTACTCACTTGTATCACACGTCAACAGAGGGAGAAAATGCTTGGTGCATGGTGAATAACTTCAGAAGTGAGATGTTTTCAGCAGTAGTGTTATCTCCTGGTGGAAATGTAGAGGACAACTACTAGATTTGAAGATCCAGCGGAAGCTTTATTATTAGCTCTGTGAGCTATATTTAAAAAAAAAAAAAAGGCTTTCAAGAATGTGCTCAAGCGACATGTACAACAATTGACGCCTAGAAAGGATTTTGAGTACCACATCGAAGGAGTGTACCCTCCAAAAACATTTTTTTTGTAAAGTCCAATGGTTTCCAAAGTACAGTAGTCAACATTTAAAGTGAATAAAAATGATCAAAGTTGTCCAAAGACAAGAACTGGTATTGATTTGTGGTTTTAGGACAACTTTGAAAGGTTTTCATCTACTTCAAATGTTTATTAAGAACTGTTAAAATAGAAAAACAGTATCTATTTACTTTCACATTTAAAACGCAAGCTAAATTACATTATTTTGCACTTTTTCCTTGGCTTAGCTGCGGAACATGCAGCATACTAGCTTAAAAACAGACTTTACATATGGTCTGGCATATTAATATTGTATACATTTTAAGTTTAACAGAACAAATGTTACAAGACTTTCCACGTAGTCTTTGTTTGGCTTGATTGATTCAGTATTTTGATTTGGCATCTGCATATGTATTTCTTTTTGTAAAGAACTAAAACAAATGTTTGACGTCTTAAAGACCAAATACATTTATTTTTGATTTGACATGTATATTTGTTATATTATAATTAAACCTAATAGACATGTGACTTGCATTCTCAATTCAATTTTATGTCATTTCAAGATGTGTGTCAAGAACTGCTTATTAAAATCTGTATAAGTCAACAGTAGCACGCCATTCTTTTTAATGAATAAAGCTATACTGCGTTCTGTAAAGACTGAGGCAGAATTACCCTGCAATACCGTCACTGGTCATTTGTGCAGGTGGTATTGTTGAGAGTGGCCTATACAAGTACTCCGGTAGAACCTCAAATAAAATAAAATACCGCACGTGCTTCTTCGGATCAATATCAGTATCACAGTGCCTACCTCATCTCCAGGTGTAAGCAATCTACGGATGTAAGAAGGTTTTTGGAGAGCCAGTAAAGAGGATAAATTCTACGAGAGAACAGCGAACTTTATAATATAATGCAGGTGCTAAAACTGATGGAGATACTGTATTCAAACTGGAACAACCTGATTAAAAACAAGGACACCTGAAGGATATAGAAACTTTACACACAAATCATACAAAAGAAACAAGGTTCCGTAAGGAATTATGAATTTATTTTACATATGGCAACAGACCTTTAGAAACGAGCAGTCACATTGTTTGACTTACTGACTTCCCTTAAAGACAGTTTACACTCACTAAAACAGTGTTGCTACAAACCTGTTTCTTTCATCAAAAGGGAAAAGAAAAAAATAAATGAACATTTAAAATAATTGTACTCATGTATACACTGTAAAAACAAAGCACTCTAAAAGTCAAGAAAAAAAGTCATGTTTGGTCATAGTCAAAAAAAAAAACAAAAACCCAGCAAAGCAGGTTGCTTCCAAGTCTTGGCCTCATCCATTGGATCAATGTTCAGTTGTAGAATCTTGATGGACCTGTCAAGGTAGAGCAGTCCGTGTTAAAATGTACTTCAAGCATTATGCCAAATTGTTGAAATTATAAAATTATATTCATTTAGCATTTTTCTGCTCATTTTCTACCAGCCTCTATTATCTTTATAAAAAGAATTGCCCCAGCAAAAGCATATTTTAGTCTAACTAACTGCGAGTAAGAATCTTACAATGGCCTCAGTTCTGTTTCCACAGTGTAGAAGCCAAGTCAAAATAAACCAATCATATTCTTATTAGCATTTATGTTTTGGACAGTGTAAGTTTTAAAAACCCATGTAAACCTCTTGCCCACAGATATAATAGAGGCAATACCAAATGTTCCAAATGGCAGTTAGATATGCGAAGATTTAAAACCAGGCGTGGGCGGCATAACCAAACCGTGAGGATATGAGTCATATATAATATTAATGGTCATGATATTGGAAATTCCACACAAAAAATGCTGTACATTTTATGTGTTCTAGCAAAGCAAATATTTTACAAATGAGGTACTTTCATTTGGAACTCAGACTCAAAACTAGCAATAATAGAGCCTGACACATTAAAAAAACATAAATAAATAAAAATCAGTGTGCAACGGGTGTGCAGCACGAGCCTTGAAAGGTAAAGCCGTCGTGTCTTTGAACGCCCCGAGGTGACTGGCTACAGTATAGCTCATAAACCCCACCCTCTCCATGTAATCAACTGGGACACGAGACAAACTAAAATAGATAACACTTCAAATTTATTTTTTACAAAAGTAGTTTCTGTCATTTTAAGTAGTTCTTATGCTGATGCCTGTTCAAATGTTTGTTTTTCTAAGAATTTTGATTTAAACTAGTTATTTGATGCTATAAAGACGGGGTGTGGCGTCATGATTGTGAGCTTGAGATTGGGTCTGTGAGAGTTTGGGCGGGACTTTTATTCGGCGGCTCCACCTCACGATCTCTACACGGCAGAGTCTGGCTACAAATGATGTCATTGTCCCAAGATGCCAGCGGCCATACGGAGAATGTTTTGGCTTCGATTTCTGTAGTGGAAGGAAGTGGAGTCGAGTCCATTTTTTTTTGGTGCAGTACCTGGCATGTTGCTGGAGAATCTATCATTTGAGTTGTGCGGAAGACATGAGGATGAGTAATTCATGGAGGGCAGAGGCTTCATACTGGGCACCTGAAAGACAAGTCAAAACTAAACATGGCTGTTTAAAACCAACAAACAAATAAACAAAAATTACAATTCTTTCATAATTTGGACTAAATGTGACAGATGACTTGATGTTGTTGTTCATTATATCTTTTGCCACAAATGGATCTTTTCAGAAAGATTATTTAAAAAAAAACCTTATTTTTTGTATAACCAAGTAACCACATCCTGTGTTAGACGTGTGTGCAGGAAACAAATCTGCAACCAGCTTCCTTGACTTATTGTTTACAACACAAATGTACTTCAGAAAATCACCCCAACCTCTAAAATAATTTCTAAGTTTGCTAAAATTCTTCTAAATGTAAAAATTTGAATCTTACACATAACTAACTACAGGTTAGTCAGAAAATGTTAGTTACAGAAAATGATTATAAAATGCCATTTGAATCAATAACAATAATAAAACGATAACAGATGTAGAGCATAAATAAGAGCCTTTACCGATGAAATACTTCTGAGGCGATACTCCATCAGAACATCTGTGAGCTTCTGTGTGACCTTCAAGACAATCTGAGCATCGTCCTCGTTTTCAATACGGAAAGAGTCCTAATAATAAACCAGAAACACACACATTTGAATAACTCCAAACAGCTGATCATGTAAACACATCAAATGCCTCAACCAGAGTATGATACGTCCAAAAGAGAATAGTACCAGATATTTCAGCAGCGTTGCAGGAAGGCTATTGTTCTCCGGGCCTTTAGGACCATGTCCCATCAATCTGTCGCTGCTGCTGTTCATGGACATGTCATTAGGGAAAGGTCTGCCCCTGCCCTCATTACGCTGACCAGGCCCAAAGCCATCTGGGCCCATGCGCATGGGTCCATCATCAGGGAAATGCTGCATGTCGTCTGTTTCCATCATCCCCCTGTCTGGTCCATGCATGCTGTTACCATAGCGACCCGGGCTAGTGAAGTCATCCATGTCAGAATAACCTCTCCTCATGGGGGGTTCATCCATACCCCCACGCATGCCAGGGGGGAAATCAGGCATCATGCCACCCCGGGGTTGGAAATCCCCCATGTACACGGGACCTCCATATGGACCACCTGAGGATGTGGAGGGGAAAAAAATAAAAAAATAAAGCAACTATATTTTACATTCCAAATCACAGTTCAATAATTCACTTTTATTTAAAGGGATAGGTCACCGAAAATTGAACAGTCATTATTTACGTAGCATAAAACATAGCAAAGACATCACTACAGTAAGCATATGACATGGAGAGAAAAAAAACAACAACTTTATTCAACAATTCATGTCACCCTGGCATAATTTTGATTTGATTTTGATACATTGTAGAAAATGTACCCGCGTGTCACAGAGCAGCATAAGCAGTTTATGGCACCAGGGAAACCACGAAGAGATGAATTTGTTGAAAAAGTGTGCCGATGTCTGCTATGTTTCTGGACCTTGATTGTATAAGGATCCTTGCTGACTATGGAAAATATCTTAATTTGTCTTTGAAGATGACAGAGGCCTTGCAGGTTTGCAATCACATGAGGGTGAGTAATAAATTACAAAATTATCACTTCTGTGTGAACTTTTGTTTTACACAAACAAACGCATTGTGACACTAATTTAGACACTAACCTGATTTTAATCCTCTTGGAGAAGGCCCAAGAAGACCAGCGGCTCCTGCAAATGCTGGATTGGGTTGTGCAGACTCTTTAGAAAAAAAAACAAAAAAAAAACACATCAGGTAAGTAACTTGCATTCTCAGGACTAAGTTGTACAGCAATTTTTTTCTCAACTGATTCAGAATTGTTTACATTTAATCATATTGTACAAGGTTGTTTGAAACTTCCCAGTTGCTAGGATACTAGGAGGGAAGTGATACTGACATTGTGTTAAAACATAATAATTTGAATAATTATTAAATAATTAAATGTTTGTTTATGATTACGCCACTGAGAACAGGTTTTAGCAAAATTTCTGATATATGCAGCAGGTGGTCTTAGTCAAAATTGAAGCTTTGTGTGCTTGCAGGAACGTCAAGGTCAGGGTCACTAAACAACTGTGGAATGCAGATGGAATGAATGGGAACAGATACTGATGATAGTTGATGCCAGATCGCTTTTGACTTGTCTAGCAGGGAATCTGAAGGTTTTTAAGTTCAGATTTAAGACTTATTACAAAAGTAATACCATATAAGCGTAATTTTCGTAGTAGAATATTAAACTGCTAGATTTCCGTAAAATGCATAATTTACAGTTTAGATGCATGCTTTCACAAAAACAAAAAAGTTCTTTAAAATTATAAACTTCATATTTCAGCCTTTAAACTATTTTTGACAAAGTCCAAAAGTATCAATTATATTCATTTAAATAATTATTCTATTCATTAAATAAATATTTCAGTGTTTTAATTGTTTAGATTTTTTAATGCATTATCTTTTTATAGATCCAACAGTTTAAATTCACAACTGATGAAGAAAAACAAGGGTTCATTTTCACATTTAAGCAAAAACAGCAGACGGCTGATGAAATTCAAGTCTTCAGGACTTGAGGACTTCTTACTAATTGTATGCACTCTTTTGACATTTACTGTACATGCGTGTGTAATAATTAAAAGTAAGGCCAGTCAATAACGCAGTTACACCAGAATAGGGTTTTAGCAACCAGCTTTGCTTCCATAAGAGAATGTCTTTCCAAGTGAAACTTTAATGAGATGACACATTATTCATTGGGAGTAGACTTGATGGACTATGGCAAAAAACAACTGACTTACTCATGTCTTGAAACGCCGTTATCTCAAATGGCTCCTTGAGCACAGTCTGAAAGAATAATAAAAAACAAAAAGATAAGAATGTATTATTAAAAAGTAATAGCGTGAGATCTTTACAGCACATTAGCATTTAGTCTTACCTTAATTTGACCTCTTCCCTCAGCTTTCTCCACTTCGGCAGCAGCAATTTTAATGGCTTTCCTGATATTTGGATCTTTAATTGCTGCCTCTTCATCATGGGGAACCTTGTCTTTGTGGCTCTGCTTCTGTATTCCAAAAAACAAAAAACACAACATAAGGTAATCTGGAGATAATGGAAATACATAATCTGTATTATCAAAAAAAGAAGAAGTTAATACCAGGTATCTAAAGCCGTGTTTCCAGCCGGTGATATGAGCAGCAATTTCATTCTGCAGCCGCTGAACTTTACACAGTTTACACTGGTAATGGGGAGGGACCGACTTCGATGGGCTTCGATACTCCCATATGTACTGCAGGCCTACGAACAAAAAGCACATGTATTCAAACATGAGATCATTCCCTCAGTTTAAAATTCAGGGAGTTGGACTTGTAACAAAAAGGTTGCGGGTTTGAGTTCCAGGTCCGGCAGGGATTGTGGGTGGGGTTAGTGAATAACCAGCACTCTCTCCACCTTCAATACCACGACTGAGGTG
>JAUMHI010000058.1:11183989-11196470 GCA_032359435.1 Enteromius unitaeniatus | reverse complement strand
GGGTGGGGTTAGTGAATAACCAGCACTCTCTCCACCTTCAATACCACGACTGAGGAGAGACCCTTGAGAAAGGCACCGTATATATTATATTATATATATATATATATATATATATATATATATATACACGCACACAGTTGCTAACAAACATCAGTCAAGTATATTGAAGCTATTCGAAAGCACAAAACATTACAAAAACTAAAATTATGTGGGATGACTTTTTGAACGTCTGATGATTTCCTCAAATATAAAAAAAATATAAAGCGATCATTAGTATTTATCTAAACATTCATTTTGGATGTTTGTCAACACTGCTGATCAAATAATGACTAAATTATATAAAGATATAGTGCACCCCAAAATGAAAAATTTTATGTTTATCTGCTTACCCCCAGGGCATCCAAGATGTAGGTGACAATACACAAATAAAGATTTTTAACTCAAACCGCTACAGCTTGTCAATCATATAATGGAAGTCAATGGGCAGCAAACATTCCAAAGCTTTGACATTCCAAAAAACAAAAAAACAAACATACAAAAAAAACAAACAAACAAACAAAAAAGAACAAAGAACATACAAACAAAAAAACAAATGAAACCCTGGGGCTCGAGGAGACACATCGAGGTGTTATGACACAAAATGATTGGTCTGTGCAAAAAACTGAATATACAGTACTGATATGTTTTGCCTCTTGTGCACAATCTCCAACTGTCAGCTTGACAACATCCGAGCGTGTGGCGAGTCAAAGTGTTCACTTCTGCTTTGCACTATAAATATTCCCTGCCTCACGAATAAACTTGAGTTTGAAATGCACTCTTTGTGTGCGTGTGTCATTCTTGGCTCCCGGGTACCTGACTCCTCTACTCCATTGCCCAAACATGGAACACATCTTTGACTCAGATCTCAAAGACTGCTCTGATACAATTTATTAACAGCTATCAAGAGCTTTGGAATGTTTGGTACCCACTGACTTCCATTATACGACTGACGATTTTAGGAGGAGATGGCGAGTCAGGAAATTTATCCTTGTAACACGGACTCAAATGTAGAAAACACTACATTTAAATATCTTCCTACCATTTTCCTCGGACATATTCCTGGTAATTAGGCTACTTTTGCTGATGCTGTGACAAGCTTTAGTTTAGAGCATGTATTTGAATGCAGAGCTCTTCATCTACGCTGACAGCATGCTATCTGTAGTTATTTTGGTGAGAGTGTAACTTAAAAGTAATACAGGAGTATGTAACGCATTAAAAATTTTGAATTAGTAATATCGCAATGCAACAAATTACTTTTAAATAACAGTAACAAGTAATATTTACAGTTTGGAAGTAACTTGCACAACACTGTTAATTACTCACCAACAACGGCATCTTTGACTGACTTGAGCCGTTTGTTCAGACAGGGTATAGTCTGGATGGATCCATTCTTGGAAGTGAAGACTGATGAAACACACATGAATCAGTAAAATCAAAAAGGACACGGACAGGCATTGTGAACCTGCACTTAAAGCACAGAAGACAGTGTTCCCACTCTACTGAAACAGCACCAAGTGGTTACTGTATCCCAAACACAAAACTAGCTGAGTGCTTAAAGCACCCATTCATTACTCCCAGGCCTACATATAGGCAACAGTCACACTTGATAGAAATTGTGGTCAGACAAGTGAGCCACAACTCTCTGCGCTTAAACACTGAACAACATATACAAACTCAACAGATCTAAACAAACTTTTCAAAAGCTGCCGTGGCACCTGCTGTTTTTCTGTCCACAACCTCAGTACGACAACAAAACCAATAGAGGATGAGACGTCAGCTGACCCCATTGCAGCAGTAGAACTGTTCTAATTGAGCCTAAAGGCACCCGAAATATGTATTTTATGTTAACTTTCCTTAGGCAGCTTATTGCATGCCCTGCGCAATGCGCCACAATCAAAACAGATAGGAGGCCCTAAAAAGGTGGGATACCCAACCTCCGAGTGTACGTGGATCTTGACCTGACATTAAAGCACATGGCGAGAGCAGGTCTTGATTCTAACATTGCTCGAAGGAGCTCAGTGTTGATGTTTCTAATGTTGTTCAGCACACCGCAGTTTAAACAGTGCAAAGTATTGGTCTGAAAAAGGTGCTAGTTTGAGAGCTGTGCTTTTGTGTTGTGTTCAGGGTTAAAGCTTCAAAGCTCTGAAACACCCAGAAGTGGCACATGGCAATAACATTACCAAGGCCAGGCACAGCTGAAGGGCAGAACTGAAGGGTTCTGAGGGCTGCACTTACCTATGTCACCACTGAAGAGCTGCTGCTTTTTCTGTCACAGACGACAAATAATATCGTTGGTGGGGGAGAGAAAGAGAGGAATTAGAGAGATACAACAGCACTGGAGGTGAAGAGAAGAGTCCGCTCTCCACCTCCCCCGCTTAAATTCTCCTCTCCACTTTAAAAGTAGAGGGTGAAAGTTCTTTGACGGGAGGACACAAAGTGTCTCTTCGTCAGACACTCTCATGCTAACAATTGTGCTTTCTCTCCAAGAATGGAGTTCTATCAGGCAGACAAGAAAACATACAGGATGATAAAGTAACATGTTCTGAAAGTTCCATTCTGTTTTCAAACAGAATGTTTTTTGTTACTTTTAACGCTGTGTCATGCTATAAAGAAAGAGCACCATTCAACTGTTTGGGGTCGGTGAAATTATGTTTCTGAGGGTCTCTTACGCTCAATGCACAAATACAGAACAAACAGTAGTACTGTGAAGCATTATCTTAATTAAAAATTATTTTTCTATTTTAATATATTTGAAAACTTATGAAATTGGTCAAAAAACATTATGTTGATACAGGTTTTTTGTGTGTGAGAGACATTTTTCAGGATTCTCTGATAAATATAAAGTTCTGAAGAACAGCGTTCAATCAAAAAATGAAATCTTTTATAACATTATAAATATCTTTACATGCATCCTTGCTGAATAAAACCATTCATTTCTTTTAATTAGGTAAATAATGAAAAAAAAATCTTACTGACCCCAAACATTTGAACGTTAGTGTAAACTTCAGCCTCTTTAGTAACATTTCTATACAAGGTCTGCACTGAATAGGTGATGACCACTTAACTACTCCCCTTAAGTATCACTTTCAGTTTCATAATTTTGGTTTTTTTGGTTACATTTATATTCATGTAGCAGACGCTTTTATCCAAAGCGACTTACAGTTAGCCTGTGACATTCTTAAATTTCAAAGACATCTGGGCAGAGATTAATACCATTTTAGCATTAATCTTCTCTAATATTTGAGAAATGCCATTCATCAAAATGCAAGGATTCCCACACTGATCCAAAACTATGCCAACTACAGCTGTTCACAGCGGGATCGCTGCTTATTGGCTCATTTTGCCAGAAGATATATTATTCTAACAGATGAAGAGGACTAGAATATGAAAAAAAAAAGTGGGGGAACGCCTTTGAATAAAAACTGAAGCCCGTCAACCAGACAGTTTGCAGCACTGTCAAACTGAGCTCCGTTGTTATGGGCGATTCAGGTGGGTGGGTGAAATCATTCAACCACTAAAGTTAAAACAATTACAATTGGTTTCAGATGGAGTACAATGACCAAAAATCATTATACCCTCAAATCTAGTTTTAGAAACCTAAATGCACAGACTAGTAGGACTTGTCAGTGGTGGTACTGAAGTGAGGTAAAGTGATTAAAATTAAAGTTGCAGTGAAAAAGATTTTTTTTTTTCATTTTAAATCAAATTTGCTAGTAAAAAACAAATGGATAAATCGCTTGAAAAGAGATCCTATAACATGCATTTGCAATTGCGATTGTTAAAACATGTTTGTTGTTTCTACACAACGCCAAACAATTAACGTTAACTGACATGGACCAGCAGTGGTTTGAGAAACCACTGTTTGAGAACTATTTGCAGGTCTGCAAATGGTCTACATCCTCACGGTAGGGTGGGGATAATGTTGAAAAGCAGCTCAGATATGATGTGTTGCTGTTAGGGCTCACCTTCCCACCGGCCCTGCCCTTCTTGTTAGGATTTGGGTGAGCATCCATGCTGCAAAAGACAACACAGATTACATTATTCTGATTAATGCTAGAATAAAACATATATTCAAATGAATAACGGGACAAACTTGTTTGTTAATAATATGCACAGCTTCGGCTGAAAGAGAAAGTAAATGGTGGACGCTCATAAAAAGGATCACGCGTTTTCTTCCAGAGTCATGCGCAGCATCATTTAAACTCATTGTAACATGAAGCCCAATTTCTCTATTCACTGTAACGCAGCTATTCAACCTTTCGTTAAATTGTTTATCTGTTAGCTTTGATATACTAACCTTGCGTTGAACAAAGCCTGGTTTGGTGCTGAAAATCGATACGCAACAAGAATCTGGACCGAAATAATACAGGAAAGACCCTAGTCCGCTTCCGCCTGTTTATAAAATAAAAGTCATGGGTATAATTGTGAACGTATATCAATTCATTAATACTAAGTATTTGATCATACTATAAATGATATGCTACCGTTACAGTCGTTTATATCGTCTACTATTACATTTTATTAAAACCGCTGGAACAAATAAATGAAAAGAAATGCTCTGGAGCCACAACCAAAACCTTTATTCTGAAGCAAACTGTATTCGACTCCCGACAAAGACTGCCGTGATAACTTGATTTTTGACTGTAATTTTCGGTATCTATACAGATATTCAAATTAAAATACATTATTTATTTAATTTAAACGCTATCTTCTATATCTGTGTTTATTTAGCAGACACTATAATAACAAAACTGCTGTGTTAAATGTAATCAGGCATCTGTTTAGCCGAACTATTATGTCAGCAGAGGTTGATGGACCCCTAATGGCTCAACAGCAGCACGAGTGATTTATCTGTGGTCAGTGAAATAAACTTATCTTAAGACTTAGTTTTATTGCGTTATTTGTATTTAATTATTTGTGTTTTTGTGCAATTTGGCTAATATTGGCTGCGTACAGCCACGCTTATGCAGACAAACATCAGCTCGAATGTGATTACAGCGTGTAACATATAACGTTACATGCTTACATATAACATCTGCTGCTGGAAATCATTAAATGAATTGATTTTAAATTAATATTTATTGTAGATGTCATTCTTGTGAAGGTTTGTTTACATTTAGAATAATGTGAAGAAGCTGGAGTAACGTTAAACTTGAGGATGTTTTGTTTGGTGTAATTTGACATTTGGGTTTTATTTTTGTTATAAGCTTTACTAAAGAAGTGTAAAGACAATGTTGTTTATTACATACTCTAAAATGTTACTTACATTTTAATTTAATAATATGAAAAGTTAAATCCAGCTTGCTTTGTTTTTCTTCCAGTTGTTTTTTTTTCTTCAAAGATTGAAGAATGAAAGCGAAAAAGCAAAAAAGACAAGGTGATTTTCAGAAAATTCAGCTAAAGGTTGGCAAAAAGAAGCCAAAAGCAGACAATGCAACAAACGTCAACTTCAGATCAAAAGCTATCCACTTGCCAGAGCAGCTAAAGCATGCAGATTCAGGGCCGACTACTAACAAGCAGCTTGACATAAAGGTACATAAAGCACACAGTGTCACACTTTCCACTGACTATTATCTTTATGTTGTGTGTTATCGGGTTTAAAAACACATAAATGTGAATCAAATGAGTTAAAATTTTGATGTTTGATATTTGATGCACTGTTAAGATGCAGCTTTTTTGACACATCTGCATTGAAAGTTGCACAACTGGAGTAACTTTTTCCCCCTACTCTCTCAGGATCTGTTGTCCAAGCTACATCACATCAACAGTAATATAAAGCAGGGAGCTCTGGTGGGTTTGCGGGAGTTGCTGTCAGCTCAGCCTACTCTGATTGAGCTGCATGCATCAGCGGTGCTCTCTGAGGTGGCGGCACTGTTCACCGACAAAGATGGCTCCGTGCGAGCAGCTGCAGTGCGCCTGCTGCGCTTTATCACTCAGTGCATCTCCGCTGAACGTGTGGCTCCGTTCTTCCCCCTGCTCAGCGCCCACCTCACCTGTGCCATGACTCACATCTCAGAAGCAATCCAGGAAGATTCTCTCCGGGTCCTGGATGTGCTGCTGGAGCACTATCCTGGACTTCTTTCTCAGAGGCATACTGTTCTTCTTACAAATTTTCTAGAGCTCATTTCCCAAAAGCGAAAATCTGGAACGGGGCAGGATAAATCCGGGAAAGGGAGCTTTGCTCTGACTATCAGCACGACTCGCTCGGTAACAGCACAGCAATGGAGACTCACTGTGCTTCTCAGGTAGTTTTTAAAAAATAAATGATTCCTTTTTTTCTCCCATTTCTTTCTGTGTACTTTGCTTTTTTGATGGTTTATTAATTTGTGTATTTGTACAGGTTGGGGAGTTTTCTGCAGGCAGTTGTTGAGGAAAGACCTGTGGAGGAAGGTGTGACCAGCATGATTGGCCTTGGAATGTGGGCTGGAGAGAAAGGCTCAGTGACAGCTGTAGATGTGAGTTGGGAGGAGCATGTCTTTGGCAAGGGCAAGATCCAAATGTTTGAAAATTCTGGGGCTGTTCCCACCCCACACTCCACTTATCGGCTAAGGTATGTTTAACCGTTACAGAAAGTGATTGCAGACTCATTTCTCTTTCCATTATCAATATGTCTTACATATAGACAGACTGAATATTGCATGAAAGTTATTTGTTTATATCAGAGGTGCCCAAATTAGGGCCAGATGACATTTTACTTGTCTTCGCTACAAAACCAACATCTGGTAATTATTATATGGATAATATGGCAACAAGAAAACTCATGTTACTAGAGAAGTAAAACTAGAGTGGGCAGTAGATTCAACAATTCAACGAATTTATGATTAATCTCATCATATTTTTGTACTGATATTAGTGAACAGTGTAATTAATGGTTCCCAATTCATTTAAAATCACATAACAAAAATATTTCCAAGAGAGAATTTATTATGACCTCCGCTATGTGTTGTACTGAGGTTTTTTTGTTGTATTTTTTGTTTGTACTCTTTTCAGTTTGGTTTATAGAACACAGCTCTAATGTTGGTTATGTGCAGGCCGGACACTAAGGCAGGTGCTGGAATGAATAAGGAACTCTGCTCGGCTGAGACGGTGCAGGGCTTTGCAGGAACCCTGGTGCCTCTGTTGCTGGAGATCTGGGTGGAGGCGGCAGGTGGAGATCGTGTGCAGACAAACAGCGGCCACCTGCTCTCAGCAGAGGCCATGGCTCTTATGTTCCAGATCCTCACCATACTACAGTTACTGAGAAGGCTTACCCCACAGAGAGACCAACAGGATATACTGGTACATATATTTCAAATGTTAAATACAGCCACATAAACCACACGTAAATATCCCATGAATCCTGCCTTTGCCGTGCAGGATGCCTGGTTCCGGAATTCATACCTGACAGATTTCAAACAGCACTTCATGAAGAACTTCCCCTATGGCCTGCTGGAGGTAGCAAGACACAAAAAGAAAGCTGATGGAAAGAGGTGACCAAAGAATCCAATTAGTTTTTTAGCAATGGACTTTTTTCACGTGCCACGTTCGAAAACCGGAAGCTTTAAATAGTTGTGTAAAATAACTTCCGCTAGCCTGAATGAATGGCAATACCCATAGCATGGGTTTATTTGTTGTGATTACTTAACAATTCACCATAGATGTTTCATTAAAACACATTAACCACAGTTTTTCATCATTAATCAGGTATGATGAAATGAGGAACAATTTAGTCATGATATTCTGATGCATATTTCATGAACGCACAAGGCATTTGCGTATCCACATTCAGAGACGGATGCATTTTTTTTTACTTCAAAAAAATGCAAGAATGACATACAAACAACATCACATTAAAGATCAATAAAATCTGTGTTCAAAAGTGTTTATAATACAGTGCATTAAGCAATAATTAAAACAATATAAAAGGCACAATGAAAAATAACATTAAAGCACTGTATTCCGAGTATTTCTTCAGTAGTAATATAAGCAGCCTTGGGCAGATTCTGTTAAAATGACTTATTTAACATTAGATGATACCATATGTGTAATTTTCATTATGTAAATGAGCCGTTTGTAAGCTTTGTCGGTGTTGCGACAGTCATGAGATAATTGAGTAATCTGCCTGCTACTGCTCACATTGGAGAAATATACAGTGTTTTCATTTTATTTTTAGTGTTATTGTTTTATTATTATGCAGGGTTTAGGCCTACCAATTATCTCCATATGTGATCTACATTATAATGCTATTCAATGTGGATATGTCACGTTTGAGATAGTAAAACCAGTTATTTTTTAAATTGATCTGGGATGAAAAATGTAAATATATTTGAACCACTACAGTTTGATCTTATACGTGACGACTATAGCCTATCAGAAAGTAAAGTACTGTAAGTGCACGAAAGTAACACCATAACTAATCTAACAGTCTTTAGTCATTGTTAATTTCTTTTTTGAAAATATATAAGCTTGCCCAATTTTATTGCTCTATATCGTGGTATGCTTGTATGGCATTTTTTTTTTTAAGGGTAGTAAAAGGCTGGTCTGTCTCTGAAGCACTGTAAATTCATACACCTAGTTCTCCCATTTGATCATGAAATATGTGTCAGAATATCATGTCAACATTTTTCTTCATTTCATAATACCGAATTAATGACGGGAAACAGTGGTTAACATATTTTGATAAAACATCTTTGGTGAAATGTTTATTCATAAATCACAACATCCCCGTGCTACAGCATTGCCAATTAATACAGACTACAGCGGAAGTGTTTTTCTTTTGCTAAATTAAAATATATACGTTATAAAACTTAACACCATTCCAGCATCTAAGGCTGTTTTCATGGTGAGAACCTGTCAGTCTGAACACAATTCGACTCTTACACACGTTCCATGAAAATGTAGAGCTATCACTACTGCTAATTTATATTTGAATCATTTTAATCCACCGTGGATGCTTTCTAATGCAAAAACAACTAAGAAAAGTGGTAATTATCTCTCTATTTTTGTCTTCAGGATTCGGCAGCAGGTAGCAGCTGGAACGGTTGCTGGCAGCAATGTGGAACCGCTGGCCCTAAATGTGACATTGTGCCAGGTTATGGTGACACTCAGTCTTCGGGGCCAGGATCACGTGGAAGCTGAAGATGCTGACTGGCTCGGACCAATCCGGGTATTCATTAGGGATACATTGTCCAATGGAGGCAAGCTGAGCTCAAAGCACCTGGCAGCCTTACTGGAGGTGGTGTGGAGGATGATTGTCACCCAGCGGAGCCGCGGTGAGGCCGGTTTTCCTTATTACACAATTTTTTTTTAAAATAAAGGTCTGCTGAATTGAAAACGTGCGTGTGTGTTTTCAGTAGTGACAGATGATCTCCTGCAGGCTGTGTTTGTGCAGTATCAGCAGAGGAACCTGGCTGTGAATGTCCGCACTTTGCTGCTGCGTTTTTTCAGTCAGCTCTACATTCAAGAGCATCAAAACCATCCTCATATTGCCCGGTAAGTGCCCCCCAACCATTTTTCTGGCCTTGAATGGTTTCATTTTTTTTTATTTAACATCAGTGTTTTCTGACCATTCTGGTTGTTTATATACACACACTATCATTCAGACCAGAATGACATTTACAATGTTACAGAAGATTTCTGTTTTAACAAAAAATAAAGCAGAGAAAATGCTCATTGAGCACTAAATCATATTTCTGAAGGATCATGTGACACTAAAGACTAGAATAATGGCAGCTTAAAATTCAGCTCAACATCATGGGAATAAGTTGCATTTCAAGTTCTATTACTACTAAACAGAGTTTGTGAAATTAATTGTATTTAAGTGAACTGAAGACCTCCCCAGAATCTCTCTAGAAATGCACCTTGTGACAATGCAAAGAGTCTGAAGTCTTCCTCTCTTTCAGGAGCAGGATTCTGGCGCGTTGGCTGGCGTCACTGCCGGTGCAGTTGGTTCAGCTGGGCAGCAGGAATCCTCAGCTCTCGGCACATCTGCTGGAGACCATCCATCCAGCTGCCGCAAGGGGCAACAAAGACCTTCTGCAGAGTCTTCAGAAGAATGCCTGCAGTATTTATGGTATACACTCACAAACAACTGTTTAAATGATTTTATCGCTTCTATAACGTGTGTGCATGAAAGAGGCTTGTGCAATGGATTGGGCGGTAGTCAGGGTGAGCATTAGAGCGGTGGCGTCTCCGGTTCTTAGTGTGATATAAGCTCTCTGTAGTTTTGTGTTTCGGGAGCACAGCGCTCCCTTTGTAAGTGTTAGCACTCATGACATCAGCAGCGTGCGTCAGCAGCTAATAATGTCCATCTATCTGTGATCACTGACAGGACAAACCTCTTTCTCTCTAGCTTTTTTCCCCCTTCCTCACAGACATTCATTCCTTCACTGTTGAGCTTTAGCAGATATTTAAATCTGTCACTAGTGGGAGCTCTTTCCTTTCTCAAGTTTCACAATTAGAATGAAAACTCTCAAAAAAGAGGAATTTCTAAGGGCAAACTAATAAATTTTTAAAACAGCAGTAGTTTTGTATTTATTTGCATAATTTTATTTTAGAATTACATTTTGTAATTATTTCATTATATTTATTGAAAAAAAGTAGTTAGCCTTTGAAGGTGTCAACATTTTCCAAGCTTAGCAGAAATAGTATATTAAAATTTTTTTGTATGATTTATATCTGTGTGATTGTATATTACATGTATGTCTCACGTTGTAGATCCACAAGAGGGCTGTGTGGTAGTGTTGCCTTTGGAGTCGCAGAAGACGCTGGTTCAGATTCTCCATTTCCTGCCAGCGTTTCCACCAGAGCTTCTGGCATGTCTCAGTCAGGTCTGCAACACTGGGAGAGTGTCGGCCAGCCTGGCCACCATGCTAATACGCACCATACACCTGAGGTATGAGGGTTATGTCACATCACAGTGTTAATGCAGTCCTAAGTCTGCTTCCAGTGTTCCGCTCTGGGGCATCAGAGATTTAGTTTCCTATGGGGTACAGAGCATGGGTGTAAAAAGCAAGCAAAAAAAGAACTGTGTGTGGTATTATTACAACACACAACTTGTTTCACTGTTTAGAGCAGCAGTCTTCAAAGGCAACATCTTAACCTAAAAGATAACTTGAAAATTAGGGGACTAATCTATCTATCTTTATATATATATATATATATATATATATATATATATTCACATAATACTTGGTAAATTGGAAAAATATGTGCATTAGTGTATGTGTGATCGAGACTGGTAACGCATGTGCAACTCGGCCCCTGGCAGGGAGTATCTGTCTGCGTCTGACTGATATGTTTAAAATGTGACTCTGTTTTCTGTGACTGCCGAGAGGAGACAGCAGTCTCAGAGTTTTCACTGCTAATAGAATCAAACAATTTAACCAATGAGAGACAGCCAAGCTTTGTGCGGCACGATCAGAGGATGGCCAATTCTCCCACTTAACTCTGATTGGCCGTGACCGCTAGTCATTAACCGTGATTGGCTGTAATGAGGTGGAACCGAGCCACGAGTCACTGCGCAGTGAGGCCGAGGTCATACTGCAGTAAGTTATATATTAAATATAACTAAGGAGAATACTCTGACTTTAGTATACACAACACTTAGTATTTTGCACAGTTTTTACCAAGAAGGTTTTGAAGAAGTGAAAGCTCCTTCAGGAAAGAAGAAGGGGTGAGCAAATAGTAGTATGTGTAGTATTGTTGCTGAATAAATAAGCAGTTTAATTGAAATAAAGGTACAAAGGTAATAAATGTGCCAAAAAGAACATCAAATTTTTCATAAACATTGCATCAAGGTTTAGCTTTAATATATTCTTTTTATTGCTATTAACAATATTTATACTAAGTAATTTAGCAGACACTTTTAGCCAAAGAAAAGTACAAATGAGGACAATAGAAGACGGTAATATGTAAATGCTATGTCAAGTCTGTGTTGGACTAATTCAATAAAAATAAACAAGTAGATGAAATAGGAATAGAGAACACAATTGTTGCAGGTATTTTTTTTTGTTGCATAAAAAGAAAGTTGAAGGAATGAAGATTGCTAGAGATGGATAGAGTTGGGAAGGTCATTCCACAATAGTATAAGCTTCTGGATGGCACAAGTCTGAAGTAGTAGTAGTGAATTTAGATAAATGGGTGCAAAGGAATTTGCATTTTATTGAAGCAGCTATTGGTAGTCGGTACAATCTGCTTTAATAAAAACATTTACAAAAAGTTCAGCTTATTTAAAAATTGTTGTCTCAACAGTGTTGCTATTGTTAAAGGTGAAGTAGGACATTTTGGAAAAGGCTTACTTTAGTCTGGTATCACTGTAAGTGTTCATTCAATCCTCCCTGCACGCCTCTTGAAAAATTGCTGTCCAGTGCCACGCCTCTTGAAAGCATATACAGTACAGGCCAAAAGTTTGGACACACCTTCTCATTCAATGTGTTTTCTTTATTTTCATGACCATTTACAT
>JAUMHI010000058.1:11154028-11183889 GCA_032359435.1 Enteromius unitaeniatus | reverse complement strand
CTGCTGTTAACTTGTGATTTCTGAGACTGGTGACTCGGATGAACTTGTCTTCAGAAGCAGAGGTTACTCTTGGTCTTTATTTCCTGGATCGGTCCCAGTGTGTGGGAATGTGTGCCAGTTTCGTTGTAGCGCTTGATGGTTTTCGCGACTCTAATTCGGACACAACTAAATTTTTTGCAATTTTTCGCACTGAAATGAAGGTCAGTACCTTCATTTCTTAAAGTAATCATGGCCACTGGTTTTTCTTTAGTTAGCTGATTGGTTCATGCCATAATATGAATTTTAACAGTTGTCCGGGCTGTCAGCTGTGTAGTAACCTGACTTCTACACAACACAACTGATGGTTCCAACCCCATTGATAAAGCAGGAAATTCCACTAATTAACCCTGATAAGGCACACCTGTGAAGTGAAAACCATATCAGGTGACTACCTCTTGAAGCTCATCGAGAGAATGCCAAGAGTGTGCAAAGCAGTAATCAGAGCAAAGGGTGGCTATTTTGAAGAAACTAGAATACAAGTTTTTTTCAGTTGTTTCACCTTTTTTTTTTGTACATAACTCCACATGTGTTCATTCATAGTTTGACGCCTTCAGTGAGAATCTACCAATGTAAATGGTCATGAAAATAAAGAAAACACATTAAATGAGAAGGTGTGTCCAAATTTTTGGCCTGTACTATATGTGCACACACACACACACACACACACACACACACAAGACAACCAGAGACAGCATTACTACAATACATCTGTCATTCACCAGGGAGAAAACATTTCAGAACAGTTAGTAACAGGAAGGAAGATCAGATTGTTAATGTTTGCTCTGTCTGCATGAATGTGCTGATGATGTATTCTGTCTGCGCAGATGTATACAAATACATATGTTGACAGGCTGGTAGGAAAGTCAATCAAAATGACTGGATGAACATTTCTTGGTCCTGCACCACAAAAATAAATGCATTAAGACCAATGAACTTCACGATTGCTTTCGGGATGTGAAGAAAGTTTTTATAACAAGCACAACAGAAATGTTTCCGAAGACAACCACCTGTTGCACTATTTAAACATTTGAAATTGTTGCCTTGGCCACTACCTAAAATAAAATTAAAAATTAAATTTTAATGACAAATGCACTTAACTAAATTGCTAAAAATGTAGCCAAAATGAATATGTAAAAATAAAAACTAAACATCAATAAATACTATTACGCAATACAAATAAAACTGTGTCTCCCATATAAAATACATAAAAATCTGCATGTTAATTCTGCATTTAGAATGCTAAAAAGCCCAGTTTCATGATTTCATATGTTCATATGGTAACACTTTATAATAGGGTTAACACCTATTCACTATTGACTAGTACTTTTCCCTCAATAAATTCCTAATTTGCTGTTTATTAATATTGGGTAAGGTAGTTAAGTTGGGTAGGATTAGGGATGTCGAAAAAGGTCATAAAGAATAACGCATTAATATGTGCTTAATTACTACTAATAAATGGCTAATATTCTTGTAATATGCATGCCCATAAACAACTACTTAAGAGACCCTAAAATAAAGTGTTAACGTTCATATTTATAAAAGGATATTGTGAAGGTCTCAAGAGGATTGGTATAAGCATCCAAGTATAAAAACATTTTTTTTTACTATTTGATCTATTGCAGGATGAGCAATCAACAGTCTGTTACTTGTTCATGGATGATTGACAGAATACTCTTTTGTGAGTTCCTCTGCATGCTGAGGGCCTTAGGGTGTGTGTCTGCGTGTGTGTTTTTGTGACATGCTGTGTCCCCATTGCTTTTCTTATAGTCACTAGCCTAAAGCCACTCTTTTATTTGTGGTTTCCCCTCAAATCCTAATGGGAGCAGTGTTTGAGAACACACTAAGTGTGTGACTTTGAGTCCCCGAGTGACGTGTGTGTGTATCTTGGATACACTGCCTTTCCTCTGGTCTGTTTGTTCACAAGAACAAGACTTGACTAAATGTGTTCGAACACCTACAGAGGGCAGTGTTACTCTTTTGATGAACAATTTATAGTTCCCTGTTTAGAGTCGCACCAAAATTCCAAAACAAATGCTACGGCAAGTGAATTCACACCAACTGCACTTTTGAAAAAGTCTGGCCCCGTGACAGGATTCCTGCACGATAAGTGAAGCATCACTTAAGGCCGCTTCTGTTCATGGCAGAACTGCGTGACATGCCGTTAAGAGAGCCAATCCTAAGGACAACATGAACTGAACATTTTGTCCTTCACAAGAATTTCGCTTTGATCACATCAGAGAAACGACGAGTTTGAAACGGTGGCCATCGGGTTCAGAAAGTGTTGCTAAACTTAGACAAGAATGGTTAATATTATAGTGTGTGTGTGGTTATCTCACAGAAAGATACAATGAACAGTAGAATTTTGCATCAGAACTGTGCATCTTTTCGCATGTGTGTGTGTCTGACTTCTTTTTACTAATGGGTTGATGGGAAATGAGCCAATCGGTGTGTATTAAGGAAGTCCAGCACATGCTCATTCCACAATCACAAGAGAAATGAAATCAAAACAAGTAAAAGATCAGATATTCATTCACTTTATTGGCCTCGAGACTGATCCACATCTATAAGAGACAATCATAAGACTGTGTGGATTGTCCTTGAATAGCTTTAACACAGGCACACACAAACAGACACACATACACTGGTTCTCTCTGATTTCCTTCTCAGAAAACCATGAGTATGAAACGGTCACTTCTGACAGTACTGTATCTCTCCATGAAGTTCCCATTGAAACCTTAAACACTCATAGAAGCACAGCAACACAAGGAGCCCGTGATGGGCTGACCTGAAGGTCTTGGCTGTGACCTCTTGGTTCTCCTGCACACTGTGTTTGATCACAGCAATTATCTGGGTGATTTGCAGGCTTTAACCATTAAGAACCAGCTGGGAAAATGTCTACCAAAGCTGCCGGTACTTCATTTTGCAGCATTTCGTAGTTTAAAGGTGTGGTGTGTAATTATTTTGATGTTATTTTTTTCTGTCTCTGCTTAATGTGAAGAAATGGATAATAATTAGTAGCTGTTAATGGTTTGGCTTCCATGAAGAGTGTTTTCCCCCGTGCCTACTTCTGTTCAGTGCTGCTAAATTATGTATTTCAGCTTTATTGTTTATAGAAATATATTTGTATTTTTGTTTAAAAAAAAAAAAAAAAAAAAGTATTTTATATGCATTTAAAAATACACTACCGTTCAAAAGTGTTTTTAAAAGACATTTCTTCACTGCTCACTGAGACTGCATTTATATGATCAAAAATACAGTACAATACGATTTATTTATTTATTTGAATATAATGCATTTTATGTCATTTATTCTTGTGATAGCAAAACTGAAATTGCAAGAGACATTAATTTAGACTTGACTCTTCAGGAATCATTCTAAATGATAATCTGCTGCTCAGGAAATACTACTAATTAATAATGATCGTAACTGTACTAATTAAAACAGTGATGATTTTTTTTTAAAGTTCAAAAGCAAAAATTTGCTTTTATTTAAAATCTTTTGTAACAATGTCGGCACTTTTACTGGCTCTTTTTGGTCAATTTAATGCATCCATCAGAATAAACCTATTTTGTTGTTGTTTTTTTCTAAAAATATAAATGAGTGTTTTTTTTGTGAATGCTAACCATGCACCATTATTAATATTCTAGATAAATAGTGCATATATAAAATCAGTTCTGACTAAACCCATAAAATCATTCTTACAAAATGTTTTTTTTTTTTTTTTTGTGAAAAGTATGCATGACTGGGTTAAGGTGTAGTTTGATTCAATAGGTGGAGTTCTAAGTAGTTAAAGGTGGCGTTATTGTGCAAAATCCCTCTGGGGGTTCATGGAATGTTTTAAAACCTTCTATAGTAAAATAATAGTAAGTGTTGTCTGTCATATTGTAAGGATGACCTCAGCGTTTCCTTAATACCGGGAGTGTTCTCATTCGCTGAAGGTGAGTGTGTTTTGTGGCGGGAGGTTGATTTCAAAGGAAATGAAGGAGCTCGGATGGCCAGTATTTTTAGATTGACATTCTCACCACACGCACACACTCAAGTACAGTGTGAGATGTGTAACGGGAGAGCGGATCAGTGCCGGACCACTGCACAGTAATGCATGTGTGCTTCCCCGCAGGTCTCCTCTGAGTGGCTGGTCGAGCAGTTCAGAGGATGTGCCGGTGAAGGATGTAGATTACCTCAGTTTCTTTTTCACTACACTAACAGGTGCGCGCACACACATCACGTTTAATGATATGAGGACTGACAGCATACCTGATATTGATAAAGCAGTATTCCCATGATCCTGTGCTTCAGGTTTCTCCTCCCAGATGCTGCGGGCCCTACAGGACACGGATGAAGATGGCCTGTTGCCCTCCTCCACACTCTCGCCCCTCAGTGTATTCGCTACCTCCCTGGAGCAGTTTCTTCACCATTGGGATGTAGTGGAGGTGATTCTCTCTCTCTCTCTCTCTCACACACTCTCTGTTATCTGCCAGTCTCTTTCTCCACCTTCAGTCGTTCCAACAACGTGTGTTATGTCAGCGGTTCTGCTGTCAATCTCTGGCGTATGTTTCTAATCCTGTTGTCATCCTCTCTGTCCCCCGTGAGCATCTCTGTCCTCTCGCATCTGCTCTGTCAGTTAGTGTGGCATGTGTCAATCATTCGGTTGCTCTAGAATCAGTCCGCTCATCTGTCTGCTGTTGGTTAGATGCATTTGCATTGCACAGTATTTTCACCTCACGCAAAAATTAAAAACAGAACGAAGAAATGTAATTCAAAGACAATGTTTTTATCTTGTCTGTTTTAATACGCTGGTGCAAGCTGTTAGTAAATATGGAACAAAATCATTGTAAGAAAACATTGAAAAATGCTTTTGTTTTATTTTGCAGAGTGCTTAGTATGCTATTTTTGTAGGAGGCTTTCAAAATGGAATCAAATTTTCAAAATTAATCAACTTTCTCTTGCACAAACCATGGAACTTCAAGCTTTAAGCCAAGATGGCATGATAAATTGCATTAATGTTAGTGTTTATTTTTATGGTTAACACACTAAATCACACAACGTTAAAATGACTACCCTTAATAGCACAGACACTTTAAAGTGACATTACAGGAGAAAAACTCATTTTTGCATTACATGTGAAAACTAGATCAAAATTAAAGGGATAGTTCAGCTACAAAAAATTAATAAAATAAATTAATTACTTACTCATGTCCGTTCAAACACACAAGATCTTTGTTCCTCTCCGGAACACAAATGACTGTTTTTGATGAAACCCGAGAGCAGTCGGACTCTGCATAGACAGCAGTGCAACTACATGTTCAAGACCCATTAAGGAAGTAAGGACATTGTTTAAATAGTCCATGTGGCATCAGTGGTGCAACCGTAATATTATGAAAGTAAGAATAACAATAATGCAGTGTTTTTCTGTGATCACAAGAACCTTTTTTTTCCTTCTACAAACTAAGAAAGTTCTTGCGTATGCACTTTGTGTTAAATTAATTTTATTTTTTAATCACACCCCATCTTGTTTCATACCAGTTGTGTGCAATTTTTAACTTTTACCAAGAAGCAGGTGTTCACTTGATTCAGTGCAGGACCACTCAGGTTGTTATTCAATGCACAAGTGAGTTTTAGTTTCCCCCCCAGAGACGGCCAGTTCGTTGAACAGGGGAAGGTTTATCACATCACACCGGTGTAGGTGTCTCCATATTTCAATAAGGACTGGTTATCAGAGCGCTTCTGGCTAAAGCAAATGCTAATGCCAGCCAGCGGACACCATCACCAGCTGACATTTTACACGGAAATTAAAACCCAACAAAACCACACCCTCAGGCCAGGGGCTGACTCTCACTGCCCCCCTCCCTTAACTGCACACGCACTGCTAATTCCTCTGTGCAATTTTCTCTGGACGTTCATTTTTTGTGTCCGAGTCAATCAGACAGTAAAGGTGTAGAGGGATGGCTGGCATCACCGGTGATACGGTAATGAGGAGTGACGGGGGAGATGATGCCAGCAGGTGAGGCTGATGGAGAATAATGGGCCTTAATGAGGAAAAGAGCCTGTTTCCCTTCTCACATTCATATGCACAAGAAACACTTTCTCTCAACTTAATAACTTAACTTGTGCTTAATTAGAAATTACATTGAACAAAAAAAAGAAATTGCTGTACAAAAACACATTAAGCTCTTTAGCTACATTTTACAAGTTAATTGCACTTTCAGCCTTGAGAAAATATATTAAATAATATTGGAAAATAATAAATATGAAAAACAATTGAGATATAAAATTGTGTATATGTATATTAATTGCATTTATATTTATGTATGTATATTTTTTATTACATCTTTTTACATGGCTGGGATATGAAATTTGTTACCAAGTAAATAAGAACAATTGATAAAAAAAAATATATCATTATTAAAGTAATTGCTAGCACCTTTTTTTTTTTTTTTTACAGCTCTGCTAAGAAATCCTAATGTGCTAAAACATATAAATGTGCTAAAAAGTGTCCTCATAGTCCTTTTGGGATTTCACATCACACTCTTTAAGACAATTCTCACTTACTGTTTCTCAGATATATAGCTTGCCAATTAGCATCGAATTAAGTTTGAGTGGTGTGTGTGTGTGTTTGGGAGAAAGAGCAAGAGAGCATGGCTGCTGGGGGTCCATTCCTTTATTGCCAATCAGGCGTCTCTAATCTAAAGCATGCGTAATGTGTTCTTAACACTGTTAGCCTGATTAATGTCTGATAATAACCTGCTCTGAATGACATTCCACTCCGCCTTCATCTGTTTAATCTAATCTGCTCTAATGCTATTAGCACTATTAGATTTTTCGAACACACCCATACGCTCACACACTTATTTATTGTTTGTGCTCATAAAATATCAGTTCAGAGAGTGGCAGGGCATTGCTAATCTGTCCAGTGTCAACTTCCATTACGACATTCGGCCGTACTGGCCAGGTCCAGCCCTTTGAGCCTGTCACTGTATATGGGGGTGTGTGAGGTGCTATAGGATTCTTTGTTCTCTGCAGACTTCTCTTTTGTCTGGGACCAGGGATTTATTTTTGACTCACCTAAAATGGGTGTGTGTGTGTGTGTGTGTCAGATGCTAAGATGTTGTGATGTATAATTCAAAGGTTCTTTGTAGAATGGGATAGGAAAAAGTCGCATCTCTCTATCCGCTTTCAGTCTGTAAAATGACTCTTCTCTGAAGATGATTTATGTTTCTAAAACATGTTTAGTCCTTTTGCTTTGGCTTGATTTTTATTAATTTTTGGTTCAATGCAGACTATCACAAATTAAGAATTCTATGACTAATTACAGATTTGCTTGTAATTGAATGTATGTTTTTTTATATTTTCTTCAACAGAAATATAAAACATACGTTTTATAATGATGGTGTGTTTTTTTATTTTGAATAAAATGTATGCTCTAACTTCATATTTTTAGGATCTATCAATTTATTAATATTATATATATATTTTTTACTTAGAATTGTAATAAAATATATTACATCTATACATAAAAATAATATATTTTAAGATTTATAGGCAAGAGACAAATTATAAAGTCACCATGAAGTCAAAATGTTGTTTTTTTTTTTCCTTTCTTTTTTTATAATTGCAGTCATTATCATAAATGATTTATCCATGCACATTATCATTTTCCAAAAAAAACATGTGCCTAATTTGTTTGCAACACCCACCTTCTATGATCTAATCAATTCCTTATGGACAAAAAAAAATGTCCTGCCTATTTTTTGTTCAATTAGCTGCTTCACTTCCATCAAAAGATTGAAGGAACATTGATCACAGTTTCTGTTTCATGTCATATGCTCCATTAATGCTTCATTTCATGTACACAGAACCAAAGCAGCATCAGAGCCGCCTCTGGGCTGTACTGCATTTATGAAAAACTGCACATTTGGAGGCATTAACTCGTTACCGCATAATCATTTCTGCACTGTTTGTAGGAGGTGTGCCACTGTCTGGACACTTTAGGATCTCGCTCGCAGTGTTTTGATGTGATACAGAACGCCATCATTAAGAATCTGGTGAGTGAATGTGTTTTTCTACTGAATGTTTTGCATATAGAGTGGGCAGTGGAGCCAGACAGTGTTTGCGGTGACACTCTCTTCAACTTTTTGCAGTGTGGACTCGTCGTGGTGCCAGACTGTGTTTGTGCAGCGATTTTAAGGTGTGTTCCCCGGCTACTGGATGTCAACTTCCTGCCCAGCGACACACTCCTCCACTTCCTGTCTGACTGTTGCTTGAGCATGCTCAGTCTGCTGCTACAATTGGAGCAGAGCGCCCGCAAGAGGTGTGCTCACAAACACGCACACCTACACACTCACAAATATTTGCATAGAGTAACATTTATACACCACAAAGCGTACACAAAGAAACCCTGCTTGATTATACAGCAAAGAGAAGTTAGAAACAAGACTAGGGAAAGTCCAAAGAGCCTTTCTCATGAAGAAAGCGAATAAAGAATTTCATAATAAAGTTAATAGCTTTGATGCATCTAAAATCCTAACAAAGAACTTTTGTCAGGAAACTATTCATTCTAAATGATTACATTTCTCTATGCTTAAGCCAGTTTTTCAAAACTCTTCACACCATTTTCTTTACTGACTTTGTTTGCCGCAGCAGTAAATCTTTACATCTAAAATGCACAAAAACTACCAAAACATTTCACGCAGGATTCAAATGAAGTAATTCTTCCATGACGCTAGCAAAGGTTGCACTGCCAGACATGACTGACCTAAAACAATAACATGCAGTGGTTTTTTTTCTGTCAAATTTCCTTACAAAACTAGCATGACATCTTTACTCTTTAGAATTTACTGCATCCATGCTTGCATTCCACAACACAATTAATAAGTATTCCTCTTGTGTGTAGACATTAATGAAATTTAATTGAATGCATTTTTTCATTTATTTTTTTCATCCTTTCCTATCAAAAGGCTTGTTACGGATGCAAAATTGTGGAAAATCAAAACTGATCAGAAATTTTTTAGTAGTGACGAAAGTTTCGGAGGCAATGTGTACGTTTGATTCACACAATGTATTTATTTGATTTATGTGAGAGAAATTCAGACAAAACTTTTCAGACTCCGCATGCAATGAACTTAACACATGACGTTGTTCAGTTAACTCTTAACTGGTAAGTATTTAATTGCGTTTTATTATTACTATTAAATATTCCAACATGGAATTGCTGTTTATAAACCCTTTTTTTTCAGTTTTATGTTTGAATGTGTCTGTTTTTAAAAAGAATGGAGAATTTATAGAGGTTTGTCGGGGTTGTGCAGGTCGAATTTAAGAGATGTAGTCACTGAATGCATTTAATGCAAAAGCAAAGAAAAATGATCTAGTTTTGCTCACTTGGTGAAACAATTTGAAAAACTGATCAAAGAATTGAGAAATGGTGAAAAGGTGTTTGTTTGTTTCTATAATATATGAGAAGTGTGTTAATTAATTTTAAATATCTGTAATTAAAAATCATTTTATATTGTTATTCATTAATATATTAACAAGTTATATTGATTACATTTTTACATAACACAAACTGGGGCTTATAGTTAAAGAAACAGGTGATCTGTGAACTAGAGCTGTCCAAACAGAATAAGTACAGTAGTTGTCAAAACTTTTCATTTGTCTGTCTCACCATCAGGGACGCCGTGTGGGAGGCATGTTTTGCAGCATTGAGCACAGTACCGAGGCTGCTGCGACTGGTCCTGCAGTCTTTACGTGTGTGTGACCTTTGTGAGGAGGAGCTCCCCGTGCTGGCACAGATCTTGTCGTTACTGCTTCAGCATACTCAATTACGCAACCACATGATGGCCAATGCCAGTCTACTGCAACATATCATACAGGACCTAACGGTACTAACACACATATGGAACATGAGAATATATTTAGCTTATTAGTTGCCGATACTGTCTTGACTGTGTTTGCATATTTACAGCATTTCTATGGTGGAGAGACTCGAGAGCAGTGGCTGACTGACTTGCTGTACTGCTACAGCGTGACGCTGTCTGGTCACCGGGCCAACATGGGCATGAGGGACATCTATTAATCACTGACCATTACAGTGTTCATTGCAACAACTTTTTTTTCTGATTCCAGCTATTTTGTATAAAAATTAAGAAAATAAACCTTGTGATAATAGCTGATTAGGCTCTTTCAGTGTTTATTTTTTTTATCAGTATTATTTTTGTACAAAAACATTTATTAATATAGCTCTGGAGAGGATTTTGTTTTTTTGTTTTTTGGTCCGGTAATCAATCGAAATGTAGGTGGTGTGAAATAATGTGGCATTTACTCAACGCAACTGGAACAGTCAGCTTTTGAAAATTTTTTTTTTATATTTTTAACACTACTGTATAAAAGTTTGATTCTTTTAATGAAATTAATACTTTCAGCAAGGATGCAGTAATTTGATCAAGAGTGAAAGACATTTGTAATTCTAAAAAATATATATATATTTCAAGTAAATTTTGTTCTTTCTATACATCAAAGAATCCCAAAAAACGTATTAGTAAAAAAATGATAGTAAAAAATGTTTCTTGAACACCAGATCTGCATATTATATTGATTGATGATGATCTCGTAGCACTGAATAATTTAACTTTGCGATTACAGGAACATTTACATTTTAAAGTACATTCAAATTTAAATGTAAAAGAAATGTATACTTTTTCACATCACTGTATTTTTGTTCAAATGCAGCACTTTAAAAAAAAAAACGAATTCTATCTTACGGAGACATCTTTTGAATGTTCGTGTATGTTTGACCAGAAATAATTATCCTGTAGAATAGAAGACAAAGTCTGTGGATTAACGTGACCTGCAAGATTGGCAGCAGAAGCTTTGCTTTTTAACATACAAACAGATTTATCTTCACTTTTACAAAGTAATACATTTCAAAATAATACATTTTAATAATAAAAAAAAAAAAGTGTACAATGATTTATAGCGATAGGTAAAACATTAATAATCCAACCCACTCAATAAACAGGGGTGTGGGAATACAGTTTAAGAATACTATGTCAAGATCAGTGACAATATCAGAAATGGGCCAAAAACCGCCTTGTGACTTCTTGACTGTAGCGTATTGACACAGTGGTCTCCCATTTAGGTGATCTTGTCACACAAAACCCTTATGACAGGTATATGACCTGTTGTTGACAGAATGAAAGGTTATCTAATACATTTGTTGTGTTTGTGGTGTTAACCTCTAACCTCTGCAATAATCAAGGTGATACTGCAGACTCAATACGTAAACTTAATGATACGGACCAAATGAGTTTACTGTACCTTATGCAATCGTTTAAATAAAGATCAAATGAGTTTAAGTGCATCATCCCCAAAGATTTAATTCCTAGAAATCCAAGCAGTCTCAGTTCTTAGTTCTGCTTTGACTGCCGCCACTGGACGGCCGTAGATGGTAAGAGTACTGCTTCGCCTGACTTAAAGAATCCACCAGGCTCACACAGTCAATGCCGCTCACTACGGATAAAACACACATACTCATAAGATGTAGCACCACAAAAGAACACAAGCAGTGATTATGAACTCAAGTACTCACACTGTTTGTTTGTTTTAAGTGACAGATCCAGCAGTGCTTGACTTTGGCTCTGAGGTTTAAGCACTGCAGCCCGCAAAGACTGCCCCCTTTTGGAAGGGGCACCACCTAGACCGAAAAAAACCCCAGCAGTGTTTATTGGTTTGGACACAGTCACATGCACTTTTTTTTTTTACTTGAATGGATCAATATCTCTTTTAACGTCAAAGCTGATACTAGAGTTGTTAAAATAACAAGATTCAGACAGTTTGGTGTCAGACGTGCAGGTGTGTGTGAGCGGGCGTCCATCTGGCAGGGGCGGGCAAGGCGTGGGGAGGGGAGGGAGGTCGGTGTGTGAGCGAGAGGAGACAGCTCGACATTCCATCTGACAGCAATGAACTTTTCAAACCGTCGGGACTGTCAGGGAGGAGCGGGGAGGGGAACAAGTGTCCGTGTGTGTACGTGTACGTGTGCGTTTGAGAACGAGAGCGTCTCTGGCCTGCTCAGCCATCATCACCTGTTCATGTCCGCTGAAGGTCAGTTGCGTTAACTGGGTCGAAACTCCACCTTATCAAGTGATATGAAAGAGGGGGGGGGGGGGGGGGTGACGGTGTGTGCCTGTGTTGGAACGTCACATAAAAACATAACACCCCTCTGTAATAATCCAATTAGGGATGCTTGTCCTACTTTTTATCTGGCTGCTTGTGCTACTGACATGAATCAACAACATCTATAACTTTTGTAAGCAATCAGACATATGATTTAGTTATAATACATTCATATTTTTTGCAAAAATAGCATAAAACAAAGGCATAAAAAGTAGTATTTTAAACAATTTCATTATAATAACCATTTTAATTTTTAACAGTTCTGCTAACAGTTCATATTTTTTGGGGAAATTTATTTAAACTAGAAATCCTTTGTAACTATACAATTCATTTCCTGCCATTTTACACATCCTGTTTGAATGAAGGTATAGCTGAAACAATTTTACAAAATTGTATATATATATATATGCACAGTACTGTGCAAAAGACTTAGGCCACTAGTATTTTCACCAACAAACACACATTATAAATATATATTACACACAGTATATTTTGAAAAAATGTATATTCATAGCATTTATATTTTCAGTATATTATTATTATATATGTATATTCCTAGACAGCTCCAGAAATACATCACTCACCATATATATTTTGCAGAGCAGAACTCTTTTTCCCTATATTCTTTGAGGGAGGAGCTTGAATGTCAGATGTTTTATGATGGGTGTGGTCACAAGAGATAGGCCACTCCCACAACAGTTGAATCAACAGGCCTGCGACTTCACCAGACTCCACCCGTTTCCCAGTCTTGCACAGTACCTTACGAAGACGACCCCTAATACAAGACCTGAATAAAAAAAAAAAAAGTTATGCTTTAATGCGCACCAACAAAAGTAGCAACAGCATATTAAACATATCAAACCACATTACTATTAATAAAGAAGGACTTCAAGAATGTGCGTATGCCTTATTATTTGTGCTCTGAATCCCATTATTTTAGTAAAGCCATTAAAAGAAAGTGCTCTCATGGGCTACCATTACATTCTCAACACACACACAAATAAGAGGCCTTTTCTGGTGACCTGAGGTGTTGATGTGCTGGTGGGCAAAAAGCCATGCCACAACTCAAATAAGGAACATGTGGGCAACATATGAGCAGACACTGATGGAATCTGCAGACTTTTCTAACGTTTACTCTTCTAATTTGGAGTAAAAATGGATTTAAAAGAGGGAAATGGTCGGATATGCTATAATTTACTGCCCATTCATTTATAAGTGAATACATTTGAATAAAATTATTAGAACGTAAAGTAAATGAAGCCTTGTTAGCTAACTATGGCCGTTAGTTACATTGAACTATACTTGTAACAACGAAACTTGCAACAATAGTTTCTTTTGGGAAACGCACTCCAGATTGAGCTTGATATGAATGAAATTTTGATTTAAAGGAGTAAATTAAATTGGATTGGATTAATTCTATACAGCATGTTTAATTAGTGTAGTTTAACCATCATTAAACAAAATATTTGATTGCAGAATGCTGTGATAGAGAAATCCAACAGCTGAACTTCATTCATTTTCTCCACAGGGAAACAATAACGTATCTGTTTTTAGGTTGTTACTCATGGGCTTTTTTAATACAATGCTGCTAAAAAAAAAGTGGTGGCAACACTAGTACCTCCTCCATGCTCTCTGTATCACAACGGCTGCCTGGTTTTTACTATGGACACCGTCTCTCTTCTTTTCTTTCTCTTTGTCAACTTGTTTTTTCCTTGTTCTGCCCATCCATCTCTCTTTGTCTCTTTCCATCCCTGTACATTTCAGTTTCTCTATGCCAGTCAGTTTATCCTCCTCAGTCTTTGATCTGCTTTCCTTATCTCTGTGCATCTCTCTTTCTGCTCGTCTCTCTTTTTGTCGTGTGACAGAGGTGGAGATGTTAGATGGCTGAGTTCCTGTAGATTTGTGCTGTGATGCTGGTTTGTTCCCTTTGGATGCTGATCTACAAATGCTCTCTGTCAGTGTCTCTGAGGATCGTGGTGTAGCTGCTTGTTTTGAGTGGGTCCCTGTAGTACTTGGTCTGTTATGTATTGCTGGTTTGGGTGTTGTGGTGGTTTCCATGTGGCCTGGTGTTACGTTGGCCCCTGTGTTGACTGGTTTGGCACTGCCCGGTCGACTGGACCCAGCGGGGGATCGCCGCCCATACGTGGACCCACATTCCACAAATACGGATGTGCCTGAGCTGCAAGTTTCCATCACACACAGCTCCTGTACAGTGCCTGAATACTTTCTGGTCCCGAGGGGGGTCAATGTGAGACCAGAGGCTGCTGGGGGGAGAGAAGCCTCTTGTGTGTCAGCTTCCCTCATTCTGCGCTCTGATGGAAAATCAAAAGAATTGGTTAGAAATGTGCACTAACAATAAGTTGCAGGACAATGGCATAAAAGAGAGTGATAGGGGATCTGTGGAAATTTTATATTTATATATATTTTTTAAGTACAAATTATATACAAATAAAAACTTTTTTAAAAATACGCAAAAAGATAAAAATGAAAAATTCATTAATACATATAATTACAATAAATGAATAATTAAAATTGTCTACACATCTAATAGTTATTATTTAATTATTAGAATGAGTACAAAATACTTTTCAGTTAATATCTTACACATATTCGTAATACATTTATTACAAATATTTCAACTACACCGTAAAAATTGGGCTTTTTTCATAAATATAGTTGCCTTACTTTCTAGTTCATAAACTCACCAGTTTTATGTTTTTTCTCTCTCCTGCTCTGTGATTGGACGCTATGAGTGCTGGGGGACTTTTTGTGTTTGTGTCCTTTCGCTACCCCAGGATCTTTAACACCCCGCACGGTTTCATTCAGTGACAGTTTTTCCACTCTGGCTGCGGCTAATGAGACGAGCTGCTTCTGATCTGCCTCAGCCAATGAGAGCTGCTGCTCCGCCTCACGTCTGCGCTCCTCTTCCCTCTTCCTAAAGAAGCAAAAAACACACTTTAATTTACTTATACAAATACTTTTACTGGTTCATTTATTTAATCTTTCAGCTGACACCAAGTAAAGTATCTTCTTATAGTTGCCATAGCGACTATTCACATATATTTAAGCTAGTTTTCAAACGGTTTAATATATATTTTTATTCATCAAGAACACAATAAGTACATTAACAATGATATTTGTTATAAATGCTGTTCTTTTGAAATAGGATGCTGGAAAATATATCACGGTTTCTACATAAATATGAAGCAGCAACTCATTTTTATTAGGTTGATTTAAGGTTTTTAGAGTCCGCTAAATAAATCATCTTTTTGTTCAGACTATTGGTTGGTACAATCATTTCTATTCAATATATGAGTTCAACAGGGCAGTATTTGTATAAGACACTTGATAAACATCCCTCCATGTTTTGAACACCTAGCAGGAAACAAAAAAAAGAAAGAGTAGACGGATAGATTGCGGGCAGAATAACGCTGAAAATAGACAGAAGGTTAGAGTGACGGACTACGCCAACAAGTTTAAGGCCAATGAAATGAATGTATGTTAACCTGTTTAAGCAGACCCTGAAAAAGAGGCGTATGTGTGTATTCATTCATCCTCAGAGCTGACAGACTCTAAATGTCAAGCTGTTGAGCAGCTGAACGTTGCCCAATTAACAGAAAAGGGGGAAGGATGAGTGAATCTCTCTCGCTCTTTCTCTCTCTCTCTATCGTCTCATCTATTTCCATTATTGACAGCAAGAAATTGATGCTCATATTCCTCAGCAGGCAGGTAGATAGATGAGCTGCTTCTGAGCAAACACACATAATTAAACAACAGGTATTATATTCATGCAAACATTCCCTGTCAGCTCTGCAGATCAGCCTAGCCACATCAATCAGTACTGGATTGTGGGTAAGAGAATATTTGCACCCCACCATTTATCTTCTGTCTTTCTCTTCAAGGCAGAACATGCGAGTCTTACTTTGCAGCATCCTTGCGCAGTTGTTCGTGTCTCATGAGTAGGTTCTTGCGTTCTCTGAAGGCCCGTCGGACCTTGTAGCCCTTGTAAAGAGCCTGGATGGAAGAGGCGGCGACGTCCTGGATGGCGGCGATGGACAGAGCTCCGTGCTCTAATAGAAACTGGGTCAGTTCCTGATGCTCTCCCAGCAGGGCATAGTCTAGAGGAGTGTACCTAAACACAACAATCATAGTCGGTATCCATCTAAAAAAGGCCATTTTTAATGTTTTGATTCCAAGGGAACCAAATTTTATATAAAAACTGGAGTCTTTAAGATTTTTAGTTTTTTAAAAAGAAGTCTAAAGATTGCGTACAGGACAGTTGTGAAATAACATTTTCTATTTTAATATATCTTAAAATGTAATTTTAAGCAACAATTATTTCCATTTTCAATTATTTTGTTGTCACATGAGCCATAAAAATGAATTGGATAAAGTTTTTTGGATATAACTGGATGCAATTTTTGGCAAATGTCTTTACTGTATTACAGTACATACAAGCAGGTCTGGAGATATATATATATATATATATATGCAGATGCATGAATGTTGGTTACCTCTCCTCAGTGTGTCCCATATGGTTGGGAAAGGCCCCGCACCCAAGAAGCAGCTTCACAGCATCCAGATAACCGTTATTACAGGACCAATGGAGTGCTGTTCTCCCCTTAACAAATCAACATACACAAAAGTCAGACCTCTAGCTATTCTTCAGTCTTTCTCTTTTTCGTATAGCTTATCCAGTGGGCCAGTGCATATTCTCAGTATTTGATCATACCTTCTTGTCCTGGATATTGGGGTCTGCATCATGCTGAATGAGCAAGGCCATGCAGTTGATGTAGCCAGCATATGCCGCACACTGGAGGGGGGTCCATCCTGCGTGATCCTGCAGGTTAGGACTGATCCCATTCTCCATTAGCACCTCACACACCTCTGCATTACCGCCCAGAGCCGCCCAATGCAGAGCAGAGTGACCATCTATGTCTACCAGATCAACACGTGCCCCTCCTAAATGTATAAAACTTTGAACTGTAGTCTTTGAACCAACACAGTGCCACAATAAATTCTGGAACAAGTCACTCTAGTGACGCTGAAGAAAACAGCCAGCGCCAATTCTGATAAACAAAGTGATATCATATTTTTTAACAACTTGCAACAATAGTTCCAAAAACAGCAAACGATGGCATAAAGACAAGGAGTGATCACAATAATTTATTTTTTAATTATAGACAAAACTAATGTAACTATATGTAAAACTAATGTAAAATAATGTATTACGTAACATTACATATATAACAATAGAAAATAAGTCTCAAAAACAAACAAATACATGTAATGCACACTATATAAAACGCCTAGTATATTTAAATGCATTACGTACTTTTATCCAGCTATATATAATAGTAACAGATATAAAGTATATTTAATTTTAACATGTTATGTTATATTATATTATAAAAGAACAAAATGTAGATATAAAACTATATGTACATGTAAACAAAATAATGCAACTTATTTTAAAGAATATTTAAATACATTATTTATGCACTATAATTATTTATTAGTTTATTTTCAAAGTCTGTCTAAAATTGATTGTTTTTGCACATTTTTATTTCCGTGGACAGAGACAATGGAGAGGATAAAGGGTCATGTGTGCACTAACAAACCTTTGATGAGTGTTAGAATGACATCTCGATGGCCCATCTCACAGGCCCGGAACAGAGGCGTGTGTTTCATTACATCCAGCGGGTCCACCATAGCTCCCAGCTCTAGCAACAACCGCGCAGTGGACACATGCCCTGAGAGCGCAGCCGCATGAAGTGCTACACACACACACACACACGCACAAAAGAGCACATAAAGACAGTGATCAAAATGTCAACTCTTGTTACGGCTGTATGGAGGTACATATATAGGATATGGCTTGTTAATTCCTTGATTGAACCGAAAATGCAATTATCACTGATCTGAGCTGAAACTAACCAGTTTAGGCCAGGAATGGATAATTGTGTTCAAAATGACTGTGTGTGTGTGACTGTGTAACTCTCTCACACACCTGTCCCTCCATATTTGTCAGTCATGTTTATGTCCAAGTCCTTTTTCAAATCCAGCATAATTTTGATGACATCATCGCTGCCCTTCCCCGCAGCCCACATGAATGCTGTTCGTCCCTCCAGATCGGGCTCATCTCGCACAGAGGGGTGTTTCAGGAAAACTGCGACTGTGTCCTTAGCAGACAGAGAACATAAGAAATACGCAAAACCACAAGAAACTATTTAATAAAGCAATAAAATAAGCATCGCTAGTAATAAGTAGTTCCAAAATAATCCCAATCATCTGGCAAATTTAGTTCATTTTTATGTGTATACATAACTAACAACTAGCTAAATGATTCAACAAATTAAAAACTCCTCTATATTTGTTCGCATATGCAAGTAAATGAATGGATAAATCAATCAGTCAGTCAATAAATCAGTGAACCAACCAACAATTCAACCGACGTTCTGTCAATGTTTCTAAAGCTCTAATGAAGCTCAGTTTAAAGAAACAAATGCCAAGCAAAACCTTCAAGGTCCAAACATACAGGATATTATTTTACACACTCAAAAATGATGTCTTTTGTCTTACAGCATAGTTGCTCTGAGCTCCATAATGCAGAGGTGTTGCTCCCTGACTGTCTGATGGGATCATCCCAGACTTGTTCCTCTCCAGCAGAAGGTGTACAATCTTTGCATGACCTACACAGTCACATACAAAACAGTGTTAGCATCTACACTTATAGCAAATGCTTTAAATTATAAGCACTCATAAGTGTGTGTACCCAGCAGTGCCGCCCAGTGCAGTGGTGTCCTAAACAGGTTATCATAGGCCATCACACTACAGCCCTCATATGATGTCAGCACTTCAACCACCGCCTCATTCCCATCAGCCACTGCAAAATGCAGAGGGGTGCGTCCCTCATAATCCTGCCAGTTCAACAGGGACTCGGTGGGAGCAGCGTCCTATGAAATACACAAATAATGTAGATACTGTAATTGTATTATTTGTATGTGTGAAGAGAAGTGAGGTAATAGGCATGGACTCACCAGGATACAGCGGACTGTACGTGTAGCATTGGGGTGTTTGTTATGTGCCGCCCAGTGTAAAGGGATCTTGCCCTCGCTGTCTGGGATCCCGATGTTTGAGTCGTGCTTGATCAGCAGCTTAACATGCTCGGGGTGATTGTAGAAGGCGCTCCAGTGCAGCGCTGTCTGCTGTAGAACAAACAACATTCAATTTCAAAGATTACGTTTGCAGTTTTGCTGTTCACTCGTGTTACACCGCGGCTACTAAACTGCTTCAAGGAAAATGTAAATGATCACAGCAAGCGGGCTGTCAATGAACTGCAATCAAGAAAATAACATCATGGAGCTTTTCCAAGAGCACACATAAAGAAGTCATTCACTCTTCATCATATCACATCAAACTAGTCAGCGAGCTTCCTCTGGGCTTAGAGTCCCAGTACCACCAGGCCTAGGTCAAGAATATGTGGATTTTTTTCCCCACATTGCTTTCTGTAATGATTTTAGGTCAAATGTGTTTTGGTACTACAGTCTTTTTAGGTGCTGAAAACATAATACATTAGCCAAAATACTTAATAGATCCATACAAAGAGCAATTTTTTTAAAATGTAAATATTTTAAACAATACATTATAACTTTAAGTAAATGTTGTACATTTACTTTTAAATTAAATGAAACTTTACATTCTATAAAACAAATTTCTAACTTTAAATAAAACCTAAAAAAAAAAAAAAAACTAAAAAAAAAAATAATTATAAGTTTAATAAAAATTAAAACCAAAGGAAATTATTTCAAACTTAAATGTATACTTTGTAAAACGTAAATTTAAACACAGCATGCTATATTGCAACTTTAAGTTCAGTAAATTGACTTTTAAACATATTTTGAATGTATTAATTATAATTACAAATTTAAACAAACATTACAACATTAAGTTGAATAAAATTGTACATTTATGAATATTTATGCATTATAACTTTAAATTACAATTTTTTTGTATTTTAATCATTAACTTAAAAAGCCGTAAATGACAATATTTCATATTAAATGTTAATAAAAAACAAACAAAAAAAACCCTTTACATTATGTTTCTCAAATATTATTTCTCAAATATTATATGTAAATACAACTTTCTCATAATTCCAATTTAAAGCGTCTGTGAAATTTTAAATTGATGCAGGTTTGCAATCTCAGCTGTGCACATAAAATACATTTTTATGTGTTTGTTTGTCTAATGTATATCAGTTGCAGATTTCCACAGCCTTTTTCGTGTGTGTCAGGCAACTTTGGCTCTCTCAGTTCAAGACTCCATCCAAAATCGTCACCAGTAGAGCTAATATTTTTGTCTTCTGTTTGATAAATTGCTTGAGCTTTTCCTCAATTGAGAGTCACTTTAGATGAAATGTCTGCTTAATTATTCCATGTAAATATATGCTGGTCTCCAGCCTTTTAACAAGCTTTACCAGCTAAACGTTCTTGCTCAACAATAAAAGACGGTTTGCTCTGCAGCTTGATTCCAAATGCAAAAAGTTGACCTAAAACACACACAGGCCCTTCTCTCATCCATCACTCAAGTTTCTCCAGCCACAAAACGCGCAAACAGCTAATGTGGACAGTGAAGACTAAAGACGCACTGGATGAGCTATTTTCTGCATCTGGCCGCAGAACAAGTCTCATCACGAGAAATCACGATTCTGCTTATCAAATTATTACAAAACCAACAGACAAAACAAAACTCCCTTATGCGACTCAATAGAAGCACTGATACAACCACAGTGCACACACACACACACACACATACTCACTCATGTAAGCGTAATCACAACCATACACACACACACAGAATAATGATTTAAAACAGGAGCCTTAATAACCCTGGTAGCTTTGAGCAGTTTGTCTGTGGAATGAGATTTTAAATGACGGCGTATCTAAAGAGTTGCTGTATGTGCGTAGATCATCGGAAAGTAAACTGGGGTGAATGTTTACAGTAATTGGAACCAAAGTGAATAAAGCTGCATGTGGTCTGGTAATCTGGAGCAGTTGATAGCAGTGTTTCCCAGGAAAGCACGGGGCCCGAATACGCAGCTCTCCAAACTCTTCTTTTGCTCTTTGGTGACCAGCGCCTATCAGGTTCTCTAGTCTAGTGTTTACTGATGCTAACTACAGTACCATAGTGCTACTATTACTTGTATTATAGCTCATATAGTAATGTTACAAATGTTACAGTAAAATACAACAGCCCTGCCAACAATTAATAAGCTTTTGTGAAAGCCAGTTTCTGCCTGTTTCACTGTGACTTATATCCCACTATTACAACATTATTTCCAAAGTATTTATTATATTCATATATAATTAATTTATTTCTAATTTTAGATTAAAAAGTGACAAAGACGATTAGAAAAATGTTATATTAAGTACAAATATAAATAAAAGCCATCATTTTGAATGTTGTCAAACAATCATAAACAATTCATCTTGGGTTTCCACAAAAAAAAGTAAGCATCAACTGCAACACTTCATAAGATTACATGTTTCTTGACCAAATTTCTGAAGGATCATGTGACACTGAAGACTAAATCACTAAATCACAATCATAGGAATAAACTATATTAAAATATATTTAAAATAGGTAAAAACATATAATATTTAACAATAATATTTCACAATATCTGTATTTTTGATCAAATAAATGCAGGTATATATGTTGACTGTTGCAAAAGTTATTTATTGTAACTGCAACTTCATCAAAAATGTAACTTTTTATGTAATTGTGTCTATTTGAAATAAATGTCATTATATCTTACAAACGTGACTGCTTTTCATAACTGTGATTTTTATTTATTATTTTACAAATTTCCATGCATATATTGCTTTTGTTGTGAAATTGTGTTGGTTTGTATTCTCTCTGCGATTCGTGGAAGAGGTCTTTGGCATGCAGCGAGAGAGTGATTGTCACTTTACACACACACATAAGGTTAACATTGCGATGAGACCCTGAGCCTTGTAGGCGCCTGGCAAGCTCTCACAGCAGCTCTGAGAAAGTATCTTTTATTAGACAATTTAAACAGAGCTCATATCCTCTAGAGAAACATCAGAGGGTGCAGAGCTCCCCTGCTGCTTTATGGCATATATACAACCACAAACACACACGCACACATACACACACCACCTAACCTCAGGTTCACCCCTTTCCCCACCCAAGCCAGCTACAGACGAGCCGCTGAGTGTGTGAGCATGTGTAGTGTGTGTGTGTTTAGGTTTGGTACCTTATTCCTGTCCTGTGTGTCCACTTCACCAGGTGCCATGTGCTTGAGGAGTAGAGACAGAGGTTTGGAGCTCGAGTGTCGGGTTGCCAGGTGTAATGGGGTCATTTCTTCCAGATCCTTTAACCGCCAATCGGCGTGGCGTGACAGTAAGAGTTTCATAAAACGCACATTGCCCTGAAATGCATGTGTTTATGCAAAAAAACATTTAATTAGACACAACAATCCATTACCTCTACCATTAACCAATTAATTTATGGCACTATTTAACTATATTTCAGTTGATGAGTGCCAAGACATTAGGGCAGCTGTGAAGACGGATGGAAATCAGTAACACTCCAGTTCTCCAGTCTATTTGAATAATCAATTAAAACAGCCGGCTCATAACAGTCATGAATCGGACAACACCTGTAAACCCACAACCAATAAAAATGTAAGTGTGGCTTCAGTCATGGCCCAAAAGCATCAAAAATCTAATTACAGTTTGGCTAGCTTTACTCCACTAGAAAATCTAAGAAACATGCTCCATGCATTCTCATCTGAGGGATACTGTTACTTAATATACAAAGGCAGCTATTTGTAAGTTCATTTCCCACAAAAAAAAGAGACTCTGAAGGAGTAGTGAAAAAAATAATTTTGCTCTAGAAATTTTACATTTTACCTTTAAAGTCAAACTGAAATGAAAATGCACTCTGTTCTCTAAATGCATGTTACTGATCTTATTGTGAATGAAGTTTCATTTTCGACATTTTTAGACCTTCATTTTGAATCAAAACCTCATCTCAACCTTTCAGTGAAATGACAGACCTCTCTCTCAGATGATATATACACCATAATCATTAAACCTTGCCCCATCTTAAATTCAACTTCAAGCTGGAATTCAGATCTACCTCCATCCAACCAACAGCTGATAACCAGAACCAAGTCCCCTCATACTATTTTTCTTTATCATAAACCCATTTAACTTGGATGTACGAAATATTATCTCACTATATTTCACTAAAATGACAAAGCATTCGAAACCAGCAACATACAACAAAAAAATGATGAAAAAAGTGCTTGGTGTCACCCAGGGATGTTATTCTTGGGCCGCGGTTTGGGGTAGAGACGGCTGTTTATCCATCTAAAGGGTCTGAATGTGTCTGAGTGTTAATGGCCCTCCCCTCTCATCAAGTATCCTCCCAGGCCTCCTTAGCTCCTGTGTAAAACATTCCGGGGAGAGCCCTTGTGTGTGTGTGTCAGGGTTCTCAGTCTCTATTCCCAGCCCAATTAGAGTGTTAATCCCTGAGCTACAGCTCTTATTGATCTAGATGTCAGAGTGTTACCCATCAATCCCGTCTCTCCCCGTCTTCCTCTCCTCACACTCTTGCCATCTCCTTCCCTCTTCACTTTGCTCTCCTTTCCAATCCTCTTCTCGTCTCAGTCAAACTGTCCCGTTTATTAAGTCAAACTAACATAACACATACGAGCGCTCTCATATACAGATTATAGAGAGAAATGTGTCAACATCACAAACACTAGAGGGCAGTAAACCCTAACGACACCAAGCCTTTGTAAGTGCCTATCAGAATCATGGTCAGCTGTGTGTGTGTGTGTGTGTGTTACCTTCTGTGCTGCCAGGTGCAGTGCGGTCCTCTGACTGTGGTCAGTCTTGTTGACGGCCGTGCCGGCTTTAAGCAGCACCTCTGCACAGTCCAAGCGGTCGGCCAGGACACAATACATCAAAGGAGTTCGGCCAAACTGATCCTCACTGTCCCGCAGAAGAGACTCTGCTGCGGACACAAAGCACACATACAAAAAAACAGTCTACCATAACCTGTGATTCAAATTAAAAAATATATATGGGTGATATATTGAATATTCATGGTACATTTCTACGACAAAGTGTAAAACTAAGTAACAATGATTTTAGTGGGGTTTTTTGTATGTGCATCTTTAAGGATTTGTGTTAAATAGTGTACACTTTGCTGTCCCATAAGGCCATTGGAGTTAAATGCACAAATATGAGAAATTATGAGCTGAATAGGTTCTTTCACGGTTTTCTTTTTCATAAGTTACATAATAGTACTTGTTGGTAGCCAAATAAATGATCTACATGGTTGTAGTTAGCACATTGTAGATCTTAGGACAGTACAACCCTGCAGATGTAACATGTCAGATAATATTTTTATATTCAAGAATGGCCAACAAATAAGGCCTTTTTATTTCGTAAGTATTCAGCTCATTCTTTAAAAGCATGGTGTGTAGTATAAATTAAATGACAAATCTCTAACATTTATTGTTTGTTTGAATAAAATACAATCCTTTCAAAGTGAACATACATATGTTTTTATCCTTTTGATGATATTTAATGTTTATACAGATTCAAAAGTCTAGGTTCAGTTATAGTTTGATTGTTTGTTTTTGCAGAGATCTATATTTTTATTAAAATGAAACAAAACTGACAATAAAATTCTTTATTTAAATTAACAGCTTCGTTGTTTTTGTCATGATTTCTCCAAAAATATCAAACAGCACAACTTTTTGTAACATTAATAATATGAAAAAATGTTTTCTACCACCAAATAAACTTATTAGAATGGTTTCTGAATTAATTTAAAATATATTAAGATAAAAAAAAAAGTTATTTTAAACTGTAAACATACTTCAAGCATTACTTCTATTATTTGCATTATCGTTTTTGAGAATATGAAACTTATAAAACACAAAACAAATGTGTTTTTTAAAAGACATACTGCACACATAGAATACAAAGTGAAGAGTATGGAGCTATTTGAGCACTGATATATGCGTGATACCTGTGATCAGTCTCTGTAAGGTGTTTTTGTCTCCATTCACAGCAGCCGCATGCACCTGAGATGGATTCTGGGGGATCATCATCGCCTGGTGCACACACACACACACACACACGCAAAAACATGTTTGTATGTGGTTCACAGGGACTTTTTATACCCTAACCATACACCTAAAACCTACTCCGCACAGAAAAGGTTTAGCAATTTCGATTTTCAAAAAAATAAAAAAAAAGCAGTTTGTTTTTTGAGCCATTAGCTTTACGAGCACACAGGAAGTATTCATAAACCATTTTCACATTGTAATACTTATGTCATCATTATACACATTTTTGTATTTCCTCATAAACCATATAAACCTGTACACACACACACACCATCAGTCGTGCGATGAGTCAGAGGCCAAACATCAAGATTACAGGCCTAAAATCTAAACTCACTCTTTCTGAAATGAGCTTTGAATGGTGACCAAACCAACCATTACATCCACTCGCAGTGGTTCAGCCGGAATGCTGGGTAATCCTTAGACAGGAAGTAGCAGGAAGGGGGCAAATCCCCTGCTGGGACACACCCTGCCCAACTCATCTCTTATTCATGCTCATTAATATTGCAAGAGATTTAAAAAAAAAAAAGAAAGAAGAAAAATCAATTACATACACAAATCCACGATAAATGTGTGTGAAGCATGTTTATGACTTTTTCAATGAGCGCTATAACCCATTCATGCAATTCCCTTTTGCCTTTGCCATTCTTTCCCGTCACACACAACTAATTAGCCGCTCTGTTCTCACGCACCTCATGAGAGGGTAATTGGGGTTAGTTAATGCAGTCTCATAAAACTACTAAGAGTTACAACTACTTCAGTAAAATGTGTGTTTGTGTGTGTATGTTCTGATTAAAGCCTTTAAATGCTCTCCGATACACTATAATTCAGCTTTATTTGACTCCACGTAGTTTAACGAAGGAACTCAGACATCACCAACAAAAAAAGCACACACAATCTGCTTTTGGAATTACGATGTGGAAAAAAGACAGCAGGGGGATGGATGCCTTTGAGAAAGGTGAAAGGGAAGAGCTCCATCTGAACGCGTACTTTCAAGTGCGTTCGCGTCCGAAAGAGTTAGTGTGTGTATGTGATCGCGTGGGAAGTAATTTTGCGTGAGAGAAGGTTTTTATGGAGGCTTCTCTCATATCGACCACAAGCTTTCCTCAATTTCCTCCAGACTAGGACGCACACATACATGCAAACACACACACTGGGGCTTAAGAACAAAAATGCCTGGCATACAAATCAAATGACTTTGTCTCAAACGTGAAATAAACTTTTAAAAAGGAGCTGGTAGTTTTCAACATGTTGTTGTGGTTTTCAAACAATTAGGAAATCAAATATGAATATTAGCGACATTATATTGATAATAAGTTGAATGACACATGGTTATTTTTTGACTAATTAAATTACCTGTGCGATTATTACAGCTTCAAATTCAAGTGCAAATCAACTCAACTACCTAATGATTCAATTATATAACTAATAATCATTTTAAAAGGTCAGCATCTGTCATATCAACTGGTTTTGTATTTTACAGAAATACTCAAGTGAAAAAATAAATAACTAAAATAATCAGACGAAGCAAATAAATATGTGTTATAGAGATACACAATAACACTGATTTTGACTTTCACATTTTTCCATTGAAACTCTGGAACACTTTAAGGATTCATGCAATGTGCACAAAAAGGAGAGCACTTCGTCTTGTGTGTGTGTGTGTGGGCAAGTATCCAGCTTGTCTAGCCCAGCCAAATGACTCCCCACCAGCATCTTATTGAACAACCAGCTGAGTCAGGATTTAGGGAGAAGGAGAGACAGAGAAGAATAAAAAAGAGAGAATAATGAAGAACAAACCACAGGGTCAGAAGTTGAGCTGTGTGCACATTTGTCAGTAAAGCAGTGTCTGGCATTGCAATTGCAGATCTTTATGATTCACATCTTCCTCTCACTTTCCAAAAACACAGCTTTTTTCAAATCTCTTCTAAGTATCTCGCTGAGAGACATCGGCCCTTTCATCTAATGCCCAGAGGGCAAATCCTCCATACTTTCTCCAAAGAGAAAGGGCCCCATGCTGTGGATGCATGCAAGCATCCCTGCGGATGTCATCCGTAGTGTGTCTTGACTGACATGATCACCTTGTGTCTCATTAGCCGTGGTCTCCCATAATGCCGAGCGACAAATAAGCCCCTCTGGTGAAGGAGGTGTGGCTTCCAGTGGGCGATTTAATGCAATTATGTAGTTCCAAAGGTGTCAGTCACGACAAAAATATATCTTTCTGCATTTCCTCGTAATTATTATTTATATTACATTATAGTTATAATAGCACACATCAAGTGGTTAAAAATAAAAAAATTTAAAAAATAAAATGTATAAACAAAAATAATACAGTTCAAGCATATTTTGTATTTATATATTTAAAAAAGAACTTTTTTTTTTAGAAACTTTACCATAAAAAAAAACGGTATAACATTTTAGGTTTTATAGACTTAACTTAATTTCACAGTTAAAAAATAAAAATAAAAATAATTTTACAAATAATAGTAATATAATGTTAACATACCAAGCTATTGTAGTACTGCTTTTTTTACGTTTTTCTTTTTTTCCTGTAAATTATACAATGACTTGTTCTATTATATGTCCAAAAAAAAACATAATTTTAAGTTGTATTAAAATGTATTCAGTTAGTCACCGTTTACAGTAATTAAACTTACTGGTAGCCAATTAACAGTTAAAAATGACATTTTTACAATTTACCAAAAGTTGTAATGTCACAACTGAGCAGGTTACTTTAACAAAGAAAGCCTGAATCCAACTGCTACGCATTTTCCCATTCAGGCCATTTGAATCATTTTACAGGCCAGGTGTAAATATGATAGAACATTGGTCTGTTTGCTTTCATGAAGGTATGCATTAGTCACTGATAAACTGAGGCTGATGGTGGCTCTCTCAGGTAGGACAGCGGTGTCTTGAACGGATCCCAAAACTGAGAGATGGCACGGTTTGAGTCTCCAAAGCACACTTGGGTTAGGTTGCTCTGATAGGTCTCTTGGGGCCAGACTCGTAGTGAGGGGTGGGGGAAGTATTATGGCAGACCCTTTCTGACATCTCTAATGAGGCAGCCTAGAGAGAGATATCTCTTTTCTACCCTCCCATTCTTTCTCTCTCGTCCCCCCCCACTCCTCGCTATCTCTCTTCACCATCTACTCACATAAACACGCATGGCCCCCCCAGGCTATCCCCTCTCCTCCCTACAGCGACTAATTGGGCCAAATCTGTGATCTAATTAAACGTCCAATTAGTAGGAGAGGGGCCATTTAGCCGCTGGCTACACCGCTGTGTGCGGGAAATAATGTGATTGAAAAACAAACAGAAAATCAATGAGAGAGAGCGAGAGAGGGGGAAAGAGAAGAAGAGAGAGAGACAGCGGAAATGAAAAAGATGAAACAAGATTTGAATCAGTTGGGTGTTTATAAGGTTAGAAAGCAATGAGCGACACATACAGCTGTTCCTCATGTAGATGTGTGTATCAGAGTCCTGTCTCCCTCAGCGATGACCCCTTGAACACATGCTAATTACATTATTCACAAAACACACACGTTAACTGCATTATTCTATCCGTGCAGTCAGTAAGTACATTATTCTATTAACACGCTCAAAGAACCATAAAAATCAGCACATCATCAATTATTAACAGCTCACTTAACCCTGGAGAGAGCCAAGCCTCCCTCAGAAACATTCACTTACCCTTCACTTCATTAAATATTAATATAAGGGTCACATTAAACATGGAGGCCACTGAATAGATTGTTCTCATTCATACTGTACATGCTGCGGGTTAAGCGCAGAAGGGTCAGACTAAAGTGACCAGAGTCTGTCAGATGTCACCACCACTGAGGTGTCCATTCTATTCTATTCCACTCCAAGTGGAATTTGAGAAGTTTGATAAGTGTGATTATGAAAATAATATTGGGTTTTTTTTGGCTCTCAAACATATATGTTTATATATCACATAATACATTTGTAGTAGTTGTAGTGTATATATACACACACATTACATACAGTCATGGCCAAACATACTGGCACCCTCTGTAAATATGATAAGGAATATTAATTTGAAATTTACAAATAACTAACCTTTCATTGGATAATATGAATTTAAAACATGACAAAATAAATCTTTTTCTCAAATACACGTTGGACACAATTATTGGCACCCCTAGAATTTTTTTTACTTTTTTTTTTTTATAAACTCTAGAGCAGTGAAATTTCACATTTCCACCATGAGGGCAATAATTAAGCCTTTTCAATCAACACAAAATGTTACGCAACTGCCTGGAAAAGGTATGCCGTGTGTCCATATGAGTTTGAGTGGCTTTAAGACTCTCCAAGGACCACAGCTGGAGAACTGTAGAAAATAGCTGATTTTCGGGGTCAGAAAACCCCAGAAAGGAAATTGTCAATCGGAGGGTCATCAACATTTTTAGCAGCAAACATTAAAGATGGGTTTAGTGAACACATGGATAAAAAGTACCCCATT
>JAUMHI010000058.1:11134315-11153928 GCA_032359435.1 Enteromius unitaeniatus | reverse complement strand
TCGGAGGGTCATCAACATTTTTAGCAGCAAACATTAAAGATGGGTTTAGTGAACACATGGATAAAAAGTACCCCATTTGTACAATGAAATATACTGTTGTATTTTTGATATTGTGGGCCTATATTTCTGCTGAAGGTCCTGGACATCTTGTTTAGACACATGGAATCATACTTTTAACAAATATCAACAGATGAAAAAAAAACCCAAATCAATAAGTGACTGACCATGTTAGAAATTTTAGAATGGTCCATGTTTGGATCTTCAACCCATACAAAAATCCAAACACAAACCTCAAAAACAACACAAAAATTGGTTAAGGAGCAAAAAAAAACTAAACAAGCTTCTACTATGGCCTTTCAAGTCCGCTGACCTGAACCCTTTAGAAAACAAGTGAGGTAAACTGCAAAGGTTTATTAGAGTAAGAAATGTATTTCATAATGACATTTCCCCCAAATGTTAGTTTAATTTTAAACTCTTACTATCTAATGGTAGATTTTTGTGATTTTTTTTTTTTTTTAAATCAAGGATCAAAAGGATTAACAACACAGATAAATTTTTACAGCCTTCTTTGATCAAGGGTGCCAATATTTTTGTCCATGACTGTATGAGTACATATTATATATTTATAATGCTATATAATAACTTATGTGAGAACAGTATCTGATTTTACCGAAGACAAATTACTCGTACATGTCTTTTGCCTATAGGTAGTTGATGTATGGTGAAAAAAAAAAAAAACCTATCTATTGCTATTTGTAACTTAAAAAAAAAAACATGTTATCTGTACATTACGTTTATATTACGCCTGCTATTTTCATGTGTGAAATAAATTGTTGATGTGACAAAATACACAAAAAGTTATGTTTATCTAAGTGCATTAATGCGCCAGTTACAAGCTTCTACTCTCAGCAACGTTTCTTATTGATAAAATTAAAAATATTTATATGACAGAACATTAAAGTATGCATTAAAAGCTCTTCATACATAGCACAATACGCATAATCCCTTCTAAATCTCAGCACAGTTCTTGTTGCCTGACTCTTACCATGGTGAAGTCCAGGAGGCAGGGGAGGCCTCAGCAGATGTTACCCAGCTAAGTGAAGCCTTGCTGGGCTTGGCGTAGCTGCAGATCCCCCTGGCAGCTCTGATCTAGTGTTCTGCAGGAGAGAGAGCGGATCACTCACACACAGAGCACAAACCACCTGCTCTGACCTACTGTGCCAAACACTACCAGTGCTCTATGCCAAGCCCGACTTATAGGAGTGTACTGACATAAAATGATCAAACAACCCAGAAGCCTTGAAAGTGTTTCTTGTAAAAATATATGCTAAAAATAATAAAAAAAACCTTAATTGAAAAAACACAATTGACGTTTAATTGAAGTTGTTGTATATCATTTAAATATATTAACTTTATCTCACATAATTATATTTAAATAATTTAGAAGAAATCATAAGAGGCACAAATGAGTAACTCTGTGATACTTAATCTGGATAAGAAGCTTAAATATGTACATTTTGTAGGGTAAATTACGGTCTTTTGTTTCAGTTTGAGATACACTTACTGATATCTCAAACTTTAGCAACATCTGAGCTCAGCTCAACTCATTGTAGAGATCCTTTTTCAAACTCTAAATGAGATGCATTACTGGGTCTTAGGATATCATTTGTGATTTTTCTTTCATATGCATGAATCAAAAATTGTACAAAAATAAAAAAAACATTTCATATACCATCTCATACACCCTTTTTACTTCAAGCTAATGTACACTGTGCCTAAAGAACTGTGTTGACAGTTTGCTTATTTATTTCCTACGTGGTGGGTTTGGACAGCTAGTAAAGTCTATGAATCAGCTGCAGAAATCATTGACATCTTTATGAACACTTTGTGTCCGAGCTGCAAATAATCAAAAAACTATTTTAACAAATGCAAACGTTGTTACATACATTGTAAAAAAAAACTAAAAAAAACTTCAACAACAACACATGATTGTGTCAGTGATTCATATACTAAATAATGTATATAACTTTGAATGCGTTTGCATGTAACGTTAGCTTGACTGCTACATGCAATAGAATTCCCGTTATACAGTTAGGAAACGATGATGCAACTTACCACATTCACTGTGAAACAAAGCTCCATCTCTCACTTTGAACATCAGGAACCTTTCCAACGCACTGCGCTGCTATTTTCGGTGTTTTCATACTTTTTGTAACTTAAGTCTTGCTCTTGGTCAATGATACTTCTAAATATCTTGAGACCGCAAACACATCTGGGCACGTCTGGAAAGAAAACTACAAATACCACAGGCATCTTTCTCCCCGCGCGGCCTTTAAAGGCATTTGTAGTTTTTAAAGAAACAAAACCTAATTGACTCAACGACTCCCGTCGCGGTATAAAAACTACATTTCCCACAATTCCAGAAAACCCGGAATCACAGTTCCCGTAGTCCTGGCCGTATGTACTGCCTGTTTCCTGCAGCAAAGGAGAAGGAGGTGGTGTCGAGAGACTGGCAAAATCCAACAACATCGCAACCTCAACCAACACCACTATACAATGAAATTATCATCAATAATACCCGCTCCCGAACTGCACTACTTCACCCTCCTGCTGGTATGTGGCTGAGTAATCCCGCGCTCTTTCAGTAGCACACTTCTTCAGGTTTACTTGGAATAGCTAGCTCATATAACGCTAGCTATTAGAAGGGGTTCATGGGCTTGATGTGATGTTTTTGATGTACATCGGTCATTGATGGCTTATTATAATTAGATCTCCAGATTTGGAAGAACGGGTGACTTTAATTATGCCACTTCTGAATATGTCAGTAGGTTTAATGACCTGTAATGAGTGTAGGTTGGTGCTAGACAGCCGGCTAATGTGGCTAACCAGCTATTAGAGGAACCGGACTTGCAGCTGCAAGTATGGGACATTTGGAGAGTTTGTAGTCTGTTGGCCAACTATTTGTGTTTAATGTACAACCACACTCTCATATAAACATGCCAACTTATTTGAATCCTTTAGAGTGTCTGCAAGCAAACTAAGAGTCATTCAATCATACAACCTTTATTTTATGGCGTTTCAGAAACAGTGTTACAAGGGCCAGGAGAGTTTCGTTCACTAGTGTAGATAACGACGCAAATAAATCAGTTTTTGATTAATAGGAAGGAACGACGTCTTCAACAGCGAAAGTTTGGGAAGCTTGCACGAGATTTAAATGATAATGCAACTTGTTGAATTGAACAAATGTTTGAGTATCTCACTCTCATTCAAAGTTGTGAAGTTCACGTTTCATGTGAGTCTATTCAATACGGAAAGTCCTGTAACAAACGAATTAAGCGCTTGAAGTCGGTTTACAATAGGAGCTATAGAATTCGCAGGTGTCGACAGTGATCTTTATAGCTCTAAAGTAAAGAGTGGGATATTTCGAGAGTCATTTCATCCGACTTTGCAGTAAAGAAACCGGTTGGTGAACTACTCTGTTGTGGCCGAATTCTATTGGCTGTAAACCCGGAAGTGGCCAAGGCTGCTCCGAGCAGAACAGCGTGGTGTGAAAACCACAGCAGCGGTATTTTTGCTGCCTGTGTTGGACATTTAAACAAGCTTTTCACATTTGGTCTTTTTTTATTTATAAAAGCAATATATGATATAACACCTCAGAGTAGTAGGCGTAGTTAGTGACCTCTGACAGCCTCGCTCTGTCATTAATAGATTTTTTTTACCTCATAGTTAATATGTGTGTAATTCCAATTTATATGTTGTCACATGGCATAATCGTTTCATATAGTTCATTACTTAATCTAATTTAGCTTCAAAGCAACTTCATGATATAATAAATGCATAAACCCACTAATAAGGGTGAAAAAGTGGGTAAGAATTACTTGTTTTTACCCAGTTTATTAAATGAAATCACGAATCATTCTCGCAAATATCCTCTATCAACATAACACTACTTTGATGGCAGATTTAAAGTAAGTAGCGCCAGATGATTTCTTCCATATTTTGATGTCAAGTGTAACATATTATCAAAAAGAAAATATCTATAACATGCATTTAGAAAATAAATAGGGTGAATTTTCATTTCATGCCATCTGTAAATAAAAGTCATTTTTGCCTATAAGCAATTAAAATGAAGCATAAAAAGATACATAAAAGTAAAGGCCCATTCACTCCAGAGATGATAACTATAACTGTATCGATTTAATTACGCGAGAACTGTTAAGTCCAAACCACAGCTGGAGTAATAGTTCGTTGTCAGAGCAATTCTCTACGTTACCTTTTTAAAAAGCTCTAGTATTTAAAGCAAGAGATCATCTGCAGTGAGCGTTAATAGTACACGACTGTTTTAAATTTCCATAGAATTTTATTGGTGTGGACACTATAATTTTTTTGTGTGAATGGGCCTTAATTCGTTCAATAACATTTAGTTTTACCTGTGAACCGAGACTGCAGTATACAATTGAAAAATACTTACGAACTGGACTCTAAATAATTTAAGAACCTGCTGATCAAACCTGTTTGTGTGTCCAAGTAGAAACTCGCCATATTAGAGCCGGGAAACTCTTTGTAATGAATCTCGTTAAGAAATGGATATGCATGTGTCCAAATTTGTTTACTGAAAGCACGCCATATGTTGGGTCTAGCTGTGATTTTATACTTTGCGATCGGAGCGGTTGAGATCAGCCCATGTGGAGCCGTGTGTTTGTTTTGTTTCTGTGGCTGTGTTGTGACAGTTGGAGACTTGAGTTCTCTGAGAGATTAGCCAGTGAATTTAGGCAGTGTTGTATAGCAGATGCCAGTTTTGTTGAGGAGGATCACATACGCCTGTGTTTGATGTTATTTAAGTATGAGCGCTTTTTTGTTTCTCTTTCTTTCTTAAAACAGTCTTAGTATTCGGTCATGGAATTGAAGACCAAGTGTGAGACTATATCATATAATTTCCAGTCAGCCTTGCCATTCACAGTGTACTTGTCAAATTAATCCATCTCACAGTGTTTATTTAAGGAGGGGAAAGATGTTCATGATACAGCATTATAACTGGCTATCTTTGACACAGTGAGTCAAACAGGATGTAATGAAATGTATCAACAGCAGACTCATCCCGCCAGCCTCTTTAACACATGGCATTATCAAACCCATTTATCACATGTTAGATAGCCACGTTTCTTAACTTAAATGACCTTTGGCAGTGATGCACTCATTTCAGAGTAATAACACAAAACGTATATTTGCGACATTATTCATACCACCTAGAATCAGCCAGAATATCATCACGTGGCTAGAAAATGGCAAAAGTCCAAACTACGCTACATTACATTATTGTAAACATAATGTAGGACTAACATTTCCAAGTAGATATGAAATAAATATTTAAGTACATTGTGTAGTAGTATTATTACAAAAAATGTGGTAATACTATGAATTTAACATAAAAAGGATGTACTGAACATGAATAAAAATATGCATATATTTTTATTTAAGCAAAAAAGCTTTTCTGTATTTTATCAAAATTCCCTTATTTGAGCAGTAGTATGTGATTGGAATTTAAAGTGCACAAAGATCAGATTATGGGAGTTTATCAGTTTTTACTCTTCCTTAGTAGCAGTGAGGCTTAAATGTACTTTCCCATTAAAGGGGGCTTTTGGAAAAGAATTGGGAGAAATAGTAGATGATTTATTTAAAAAGGTCATCTTGAGTGAAACATCTTTTGTTGATAAGAGACTTCAGACTCATTCTTATAGCTACCGGACTTTAATCTTTAATCTAAAAGTCCGGTGGTAAATTAGTAAGAATCAATATGATAGATTATTAAATACAGACTTGACTGTCACAATTGCTACAAGCAGATAATAAGGTAATATTAATTTAATATAATGTAGTGTGGATGGATGCAATGATGAGGTAATATTCAGTAGAGGTTAGTGATAGTAATACATATACACACTTGGAATAAGCTTTATGAGCTGCCACACTAGTGATATGGAACGGGTTTGCAAAAGTACACTTTCCATTTGTTTATTAATATACCATTATTTAGTTTTTTTATCTATGAATAACGTGTTAGTTCTTTTGTGTTTGCCTGGACTGATAGCATCAGTGTCCCTGTTTGACATTCAAATAAGCTACATCCCAGACTGCTTTTTGATATTTGCATATGTGTTTAAAGCTAATTCCATGGTGATGTCATCAGCATAAATAGGTAATCATGTTTCCATTTCAGTTCTTCAGTACTTTCCTCAGTTATATTTGTATGAACCTAAAAATAGCAAACAAAAGTAGGGCTGATATAAAAACCTTTTGACCTTAATTACTTACTGCCAGTTTGGGTCATAAGGATTGGTCCACAGGTCAATGTGCAGTATGTCCTTGTTTATTTATTTACTTCTTTATATATAAAAAATAAACTATTTATTTTTAAAAAACCTCAAATGCTACAAACATGATTTTTGTTCCCCATATTTCTTAATGCAAGAAATATTTCAAATGCCACACATAGTTTCGCAAAAGTTATTGTAATAATTTTAGTTGGGTTTATTAAATGATGTATAAGTCTCAACAGATGTTTAATAGACCATTTGTCTGTCTATATTTCAATCACCAATAATTCAGCTTATTCCACTTATTTCATAGCTGAAGGCTTGTCTAGTTTTAATTTTCGACCCTGCATTAAAGCAGGTCTTTTGTATTAGATTCTAGATGATCAATATGACTGTCAAAAATAATGGTGTATCGCTGTTGCTGCTGACACACATACAAACAGTTCCCTGTTTTGCTGGCAGGTAACGGGTCTATATACTCCAGGACGAGGAGAGATCACCAGCCTGGATGCTGGAAACATCGATGACATCCTCAGTGAGTTCTTACCCTGTGTATTTGTGTGTTTGAAGGAGGATGTTTTATCATTGGTTTCAATTAGACAGTTGCTGTACTTGTGCCGTAATCGTGGGTGTGAGTTATCTAAAGGTGCTTTGTCATTGTAGTAGATCAAATGAAATTAAACCACACGTTTCTCTCCACAGACAGTGCAGGGGTGGCTCTAGTCAACTTCTATGCAGACTGGTGAGTGTTCCAGATGTCTGTCGGTTAGAAAGAGTCATGAGAGTTGTTGGTTTTGTGTGTGTGTGTGTGTGTGTGCGCAGACTCCCCGTATGGGAAGATGACATGAATATTTAAGTTGACTTGTCCTGAGGATAATGAAATAACAAAAATCTTTTTGATGATGATGTTATTAAGGTTTTTGCAATACACTTATGCCATGATTCAGTTGGGTATACAGTACTGATATCACAATACAATGCTATAAATAAACTCTTTGCCTTAAAATGGAAAATAAAGAGTTTGGAAAATGTCCTGTTCATTAACTAAATATCCCTTGTTAAACTTAGCTAAAAATACAGAATTATGTCTGATGTTTATCTGTAATCTGTCAAACATTTAAAATGTTTTGTATTGTTATAAATAATGCATTTTATTTTTAATTTATAAATAATACATTTGGAATATGTGGTATCTAATGTGCACTTTGCATGTGCACCATTGTTAACATGTGAATAAAAGCCTACATTAAATATGTATAAACTTTCATTTTGAGTGAACTATACACAATACATATTGTCATTTCTCATGGTACTTATTGTAACATTTTTGTGATGTATTGTGAAACAATATTGTGTAATACACAATTATTGTTGTTCAGCTTTATTGATATTTGGTTAATAATAAAAGACTACATGGAATATTGGTTAAATACTTCTACTTAAAAATATTTTTATACACCAGAACTATTTAAAATGGCAAAACGATTTTTAAAATAAGTTGTATTTATAGGAACTAAAGTAGTAATATAGTAGTAATATTTTTAATTATTCATGGCACTTCATAAAATGTATTTGTTTTAAAAGAGAAACATTCGTAAGCATTTATTTCATACTTAAAAAAACAAACAAATGCAAAGTAGTGGGATCTCATAAAACTGTGAAGAGGTTTATCTTGTGCCTGGCTTACATTACGTTTTATTGAACAGACCTGAAATGAAAAAAGAAAAACTAGCACTAGCATCTTGTAAATTCAAGTGTGTCTATCTAGTTCTGAGCTTGTTTTGTTTGTGTGTATTTTCTGCAGGTGTCGTTTCAGTCAGATGCTCCACCCCATCTTTGAGGAGGCATCGAATATAGTGCGGGAGGAATATCCAGACGTCACACAGGTGGTGTTTGCTCGGGTGGACTGTGACCAGCACTGTGAGTATATACACACACACACACGCACACACACATTGGTTTAGCCTTTGAGATAAAGCAAATTAAACAGAATTATTGATGTCTTGTAAAGTGTTTGATGGTTTAATGACAAAACTGCATCTTCTGTGAAGTCAAGGCGGCTCAAAGATACCCCACAGCGTGGGTGGGTGTGTGTGAGCGAGAGAGACCGCACATGACTGATTCCAGCCGATCGGCTTTGGAGTATTTACCCCCCACATCAGTTGACTTTCATGTCTCGGCCCCTCCCCCTTTCTTTCTTACCTTCTTTCATTTTTCTCTACTTTAGTTCTTTCCCCTTTTTAGCTCTGTACTTTGACTTGAGTCCATCTTTCTCTTTAAAATGAGACTACCCATGACCTTCTGACCTTCTGATCTTTCCCTCATATAACCTAAAAAACGAAATATTCATGGATTGACCCATATTTTGTTTTCCAAAGTGCAAAAGATCTCCAAGGTTGAAGTGTTGTTTTTTTTTCTACATTTGGGTCATAAAAACTCACCTTTCTATGTATTAGAAAGCAAAGAGTATTAAGCATGACCGACCGGAAAAAGTCATTCTGTTGGGTTTCATTGATTTTAAAACACCTTTAGATATTCAAATGACTTCTATACTGTTCACTACCATTCAAAAGCTTGGGGTCGGTAAGATTTATTTATTTAATTACATTTTTTTTTTTTTTTCTTCATCTGTTACTACTTTTATCAGTGATTAAATAAATCGACCAAAAGTGACAGTAAAGACTATTTCACATAAATGCTGTTCTTTTCTGTTCATAGTGAAAAGGTTGACCAGTTTCCGCAAAATTAATAATAAGAAATGTTTCTTGAGCAGCAAATCAGCATTTTAGTATTATTTCTGAAGGATTCTGTTATTTGGCATCTCAGAAATAAATTAAATTACATTTAATAAATTACATTTTAAAATATATTATAATAAAAAGCATTATATGACAATATTACTGTTTTTAATGTGTTTCTGATCAAATAAATGATGCAGACTAGGTGAGAATCTTCTTTAATAAATTAAAAGAAATCTTTCCGACCAAATCATAATTTGAATGGTAGTTTAACCACTATAAAAGAGATAAGTTCTTTTTATGTTTCCACTGATAGCTGATATAGCCCAACGCTACAGAATAAGCAAATACCCCACACTGAAGCTGTTCAGGAATGGGATGATGATGAAGCGAGAATATAGGGGTCAGAGGTCAGTGACCGCCATCGCTGATTTCATCCGCCAGCAGAAAGTGGATCCTATAAAAGCTCTAGAAAATCTGGAGGAAATCAGCACTATAGATGTGAGTGTTTCATCATCACAATACCTTTTATGTTTTATTTCTGTAGCAGGTATAAAATGTCTTCCCAAAGGGCTTTTTAGATCCAGTGACTGAGAATAATAGCTGTGTCTTCATGATGTCTATCCTTCTCTTTCAGAGGAGTCGACGCACCATCATTGGTTACTTTGAAAAAAGGGACTCTGACAATTACCATACTTATGAGAAAGTGGCTAACATCCTGAGAGATGACTGTGTTTTCCTAGCAGCTTTTGGGTAAGAGAAGCACTTGAGATGCTTCAAGTTAACATGACATGGTCATTCACAGAACCTGTTTTCTAAGTCCCAATCCCTTGGGCCTTGAAGGGGTAAAAGAGAATTTTGTCATCATATACTCCTTCTAATGTAATGTCAAACCATTGTGCAAAAATAGTTTTTCGGTGGAACACAGAAAGACCATTTTTGATTATCTTTATTCAGCCCTTTTCCATACATCAACTTGAAATATGACCAAGAAATCTTATGGACTACTTTTTTCGTTCCTAAATGATGTTGTTCAGACCTTTTGCATAACACAGGTTTAAAATGTTGAGAATAGTGTATGAATAAACAATGACAGTATCTTCGGTTTCTCTAAGCCAAGACACAACAGGCAGTACTGATCAGTTAGGAGATTTGGGCTATTTTCCAACATGTATTCTATTGGACTAGTGGAACATCCAAAATACACATTAAGGGCCAGTTTCCTGGTTAGGAATTAGATTAAGCCAGGACAAGACCTTTGCTAATTTAGGACATTTAAGAATTTTTAGAAACATGTCTTACAAAAATGCATTATCTGTGAGCATTTTAAGACCAAACAATGGCAATGAGGTATTTTAAGATTTCTCAGTGCAAGCTTTTTCCAGTTTAGCTCTTAACATTTATTTTAATCTAGGACTAGTCTTAAACCCTGTTCGGGAAACTGCCCCTAAGTGTTTATTTTAGTACACTTTATCTGTCTCCATAGATTTCCAACACGTACCTTTTCCTCTGCACTGAGATTTATGGGCATGAATGCGTATTCTATTACATAATGCATTTTGTTGGCATATTTACACATAACAGTAGAGAAAACTTTCAATATAAAAATTGTCTTAATGTACTGTGAATAATCAACTGGTGAAGTATGGTGATATCAACTAAGTCTTTACCTTTCCTTAAGTCAAGTAAGACTTGATTACCTCAATTTTACCTCATTTTTCTATTCCTATCTGATTATTATTTTTACAGGGAAGTTTCTAAGCCTGAGCGGTTCAGTGGTGATAATATTATTTATAAGCCAATGGGAGAGAATGCTCCTGACATGGTCTACATGGGCTCACTCACAAATTTTGACCTCAGCTACGCCTGGACACAGGACAAGTGTGTGCCACTAGTCCGAGAAATCACATTTGAAAATGGAGAGGTATGCGTTTCTTTCTCAGAATATCATTTTGTGTGTTTAAGAGGTAACACATGTACTTTTTGTCCGCATTTGTTATTTGTGTACATCTAACAGTCGAGCAACGAGTTCATCATTTGAATAAGAAAAGTCCCCTCCCCCTCAGTGTACTTTTCCCACACTCGAGAACATCTGACTGTGTATGTTTCAAGTGTGTTTGTGTTTTTAAAGTCGTCCGCATGCCATGTCCCTTTAGTGGGTGTGGGTTTTTTCTTTGATTTACTTGACCGCATATTTTGAATATCTTCTGTCTCTGTTGCTTGGTGCTCAGATTCTACACAATCTGCTCCACTGACCCGCCTCTGCCCAATTGCACTTCACCCAAACATCCTATACGCTCTCAAAACTCATTAGACCACATTTGCTTCTGGCCCTCAAATCACAGCGATCTTCCATTAGTGTTGATATATTGAACAACAGAAATGGGACTTTTTACTGTTTTCACTGCCCTGCTTTTTTGTGTTCATCTGTAATTAGAATTTGTTTTTGTGTGTGTGAAGGAACTGACGGAGGAGGGCATCCCGTTCCTGATCCTTTTCCATCAGAAGGATGACACAGATAGTCTGGAGAAATTTCAGCAAGAAGTGGCTCGCCAGCTTATCAGTGAAAAGGGTAATTATAGTCAATATTTAGTCATTTTAAGAAAACTACCAGCTCACACCATCAGCATCGCACCGGAGGAACCTTTTCATGGTTCCTAGAACTGTTTGCAGAAGTACCTGCTTCTTGGCATGTTCACACCGCAGGAACTAGGAATGTATTAAGTTCTAGGAGCTTTGTTAGAGGGAACTAAATTAGCTCTACTCTCCGCCTTAGACGTCATGTCACACTTATCTGGAAACACTACAGGACTTTCAAAGTCGTCGTCAGATTGGTTGAATTATACAGGATTTCCAGGAGACATGTTTGTCCCATTCTGTAACGTTCCGCCTGGAAACAAAGATACTGTGATGCCAAACTCTCGTGAAAGATGAAAGTTGTCAGTGACGACGAGTATTTATGAGAATCAACTGAACGCTGGACTTTCAAAAGTATGTGAAATATTTACATTTCGCAGCATAGAATAAAAATACACACCAGTTTTACACACTGGTCTGTTATTGTGGTGACATTTTCACGCTTCTTCAGAGTAGGGTCTGAAAACAGTTCTGTAGGAACTACCAGCGACATAAGTGTACACTGACCATGATGTATTATTAAAATTAATGAATAAATCTACCAAATAGTTGGGTTTCAAAATGTTTTTTTTCTCCTCCCTGATGCAAATGCTGTTTTCATGGCTAAAAATATTTAGAGTTTAGATTTACAACGCATCTAAATGTACCTTTTCTCTCAGGTTCTATAAATTTTCTACATGCCGATTGCGATAAGTTCCGGCACCCTTTGCTGCACATTCAGAAGACCCCCGCTGACTGCCCTGTTATTGCCATCGATAGTTTCCGCCACATGTATGTCTTCCCAGAATTCAGCGACCTCGCGTAAGTATTGGACTTGTCCTTGTGTATTTATTGCAGAGATTCCTTCAGCCTCCTCTCTGCAGGTTATCTCTTGTTCCAGACACCTACCAATTAAACAACGATTGTAGACTCGGCCCACAGCAACACACACTGAGAAGACTGATAGTGAACGGGCTTTGGGCTTCATCTCTCAGCCAGTTATGCCAATTAATTTAGCAACACCTGACTGATACCTGCAATGCGTGTGAACACAGTAGCTTAGTTTTCGAAGGGTTATAACCTTGTTATTACAGCATCGTAATTATTTATGACACCAGAGGCCGTACATGACAGAAAGCATCATAATTCAGCGCATGCCTTATTTTATTAAGCACTCTGTATGTCCTATTATCCAATAAGGGCCTTATCAGCCTGCCTCTTGTCAGTCTTTGATACAGCTGATTGTCCAGGGGGTCAGTGGCGTCTGGGGCAGTACAGATGATGTCATTATCTTGTTAAAATGCTGTGGTTTTGGAGACTGTCGGCTCTCTCTGGTTCTTATCTGTTCACTCATTAAATCAATGATGCTGCTCGTGTTGTTGTTTGTTTTTTGGACTGTTTTATGATGCCTTGTGTGTATGAACAGGGTTCCAGGAAAGCTGAGGCAGTTTGTTTTGGACCTGCACTCAGGAAAGTTGCACAGAGAGTTTCATCACGGCCCAGACCCCACAGACAGCACTCCAGGACAGGTCAGAGTTCACCGAAGCACTGCAAGGGATTGCTTTTGAGTTGGACTTGACATCATTTTAGAAATCATTCTAATATGCTCATCTGGCACTCAATATGCATTTTTAATTGTTGAAAAGGCTTAATATTTGTGTAAACCATAATACATTTTTTTCTTCAATAAATAGAAAGTTTAAAAGAAGATGCGATTAGTAAAGTTATTTACATTGTTAAAGATATTTTCTGTCACTTTAGATCAAACTAATGTATTTAGAGCATTAATTTAAGCATTCTTGAGATACGCAAAGGCATCATATAAATAAACATATTGTTATTAACAAAAAAATCTTTTGAATAGTAATGTGTGAAATGCTCGTAATTTCAGATTCCATTATTAACAAATGGAATGCCATGTTAGTTAATCAGCTTCTATTTGGCCTGTACATATCGAGATGACATTTTGCTCAAAATCAGCGTTGTCCACTTTTCAGCTGATTAAAGTACCCCATTATGACAGGCACTTTACTCAGGTTGTGAGTTCAGCACACTTCCTGATCCAAATCTCTGAAAAGAATGTGTTCATCTCGACTAATTAATGCAGGCATACATTAATTAATAATTTGACTGAATGAAGCGTGCATGCTGACATTTGAATGCAGACGCAGCGGAATGAACCCAGTGGCCTTGGTGCAGAGCGATCTGTTGACAGGAACACATACTTTTAGTTGCGCTTCTCAAAATAATGACTGTGTAAACAGGCACTTTACAGATCCAGGTGGTTTTGTGGTTATTTATTGGCCTGTTTGTTTGTTCTAGCAGGAGGAGAATAGAGAGGTGGCCAGTAATCCCCCAGAGAGTTCCTTCCAGAAATTGGCCCCCAGCGAGACGCGCTACACCATCCTCAGGGACCGGGACGAGCTGTGATGTCATAACCGCATCGAGACCCAACCCAGAACCCAGCAGTCAGCTGGTGCCCACCAGGCACTGCCGTTGACTGCGCGACGTCTATTTTCATAATTTTTATTTTAGATAAAAAAAAAAGTGAGAAGGTGTACCCCTGAGCTTTTTTGGGGTGGGGAATGAAGAGGAGCGTTTTTACTTTTGTTTTTGGAGCTTGTAAATATGTTTGTGCTCTGTGGGTCTTGTCTAAATTAAGAATCAGATTTTTTTTTTTTTTGCCCCCGTTTTGTCTCCCCAATTCCCTTTTTTGTAGAAAAAAACATTGGTACATTGATGGTCCTCTTTGTTGGAAAGCAAATTGAGTTTATTATGGATCTTAAGAGCGAGCATGTGGAATCATGGGGGGAAAAAAGAGCAAACCTGCAGTCAACCTGTGGTGTTTCACTCCAGTACTCAACAGAGCGTGCCCTGTGTGTGTGTGAGGAAGAGTGATTGAGAGTGTGTGTGCATGCACATGTATGTTACATGTGCTTATTAGTCTGTATTCATGTACTGTACCTTTCCAGACTTGTTTAAATTCACGCTCGCTAAGATCCAGACTCGCTAGTCTCATATCATCCCATTCCACCAGGGGGAGTGGTCAGGGGCGGGGTAATGTGGGGGTCGGGTTTAGAGGGGTGGGGATTATTTGTAAATCTGTCATCTCGGAAGGGACAAGGAAACCAAAAAAAGTAAAGTAAATTAAAAAACATTTTACAAGATTCTATGTTGTCTGTCTTTCATTAAACATGTTTCATTGTATTGATTTGCACTTACTAGGTTACTTACTACACGTGCAGTTAATATTTGAAAAGATAATCTCAATCAAAATTATTTTAAGTATACAAGGTTCTTTCTATGTTACATTATTCTAAATAAAATGAGCATCACCTCACAGACAAGGACAGTCCACTGAAAAAAGTCACCATCATGCTCTTCCAAAGTTGTATGATGCATGTGTCTTTTAATCAAAATGTCCTGTTCCAATGATCTATCATTGCTCCCCAATGTCACAAAGACAAAATATTGCCTTGAGCACTTTATACCCCATCTGCCCACCAACACTGGGCTACCCCTTTAACTGTGGCAGACTCGGATGACTAATCTGAGATTAAAATAAAGGTTTTTAGATTTAAGATAACATCAAAAGAGGTTGCACAAAGGATGCAATTGCTCAAAAAGGCCTGATTTAATCAGTTGTGTTTTCTTTAAATTTGTCAGTAGTCATTTGATCTTACAATGTAACAAAACTTAGCATGTCCTTAAGTCAACTGGTTTAAACAGACATGCGAAGTACATGTACAGTAAAAATCATACATTAAGACAGCTTCAGCTTATCACTTGTGCTTAAATTTTACCTTACTGTACCAACAACAATATTATGGAACAATTTCATTTTATTTTTGAGTTGCGTCCTTCAAATATCACTGACAGGCCTCACAGACCTTTCTAAATAGTGCGTGCAGCAACATCTGCTACTTTAATCATAAGAAACTACACTGAGGCTGAGTTTCAAAGACTTATTTGAAGAATTATTGCCATTCATAAGTGGTAAATAAAGTGATTACATTTCTTGGATGAAATTATTGAAAATGACCTACAGTCAGTATCCTATTGTTACTGTTAACTAAAACTTTTTTTTTTTTTTCAGCACAAATCTAAATGAAAAACTGTAAGATAAACCTCAAAATATAAATATTAAAAACTAGTATATAAATAGTACTAAAAGTAAAAACTCTTTTTTTATTTAAAATGTTGTTAAATTCAGGTTTTTTTAGAGACCCAAGCTACTCAACCACTACTAGCAAAAGAATTAAAAAATCTAAATGATTTCATTGCTAAATATTTAGCAGAAGCAGCTTTATAGCCTTAAGTCTTTTTTGTTTGATTTGGCAATTATGGTGCTCAACTAGAGTGACCATCAGTTTCTTGGTCATCACAGTAACCAAAGCCCTTCTCCATCAGTTGCTCAGTTTGGCCAGGAGTCTAGATTTAGGAAGAGTCTTGGTTGTTTCAAACTTCTTCCATTAAGGCTAGCAAAGACTACCTGCTTCTGTGGCCCTTTAATGAAGCAGCATTTTTTTCCACAGATATGTGGTTTGGCGCAAACCTGTTTCTCAGCTCTTGAGGTAGTTCCTTTCGACTTTAATGCATGGTTTTGCTCTGTTATGCATTATCAGCTGCTAGACATTATATTAAGATGTGTGTGCCTTTCCAAATCATACCCAAGCAATTTAATTTGCCACAGGTTCACTTCACCTCAAGTGTAGTAACATCTACAAGCAATATGAATGCTCCTGAGTTTCAACTATCCCAGATAAGGGTATGAATAATTCTGCATTGGAATCATTTGTTTTTAGTTTTAATAAGTTGATGTTACAGACCTGTTTTTGGCATACAGCTATGGTGTATGGAGTGTGGATTGATGTGGGGAAAAAAGTAATTTAAAGCAATTTAATGTAAGGCAGAAACATAGGAAAATGTGAAAAAATTAAGGGGTATAAATACTTTTGCAAGCCACCCTCTTTCTCCCCTATATATAAACCTTTTTTTTTTTTTATCAAACGACAAAAAGAGTTTAAAGTATTGTCTTGTTTGTTTGACACAAAGACAGTCACACAGAATGACAAGGGTGAGTACATGATGACAGAATAATAAGTTTTGGGTGAACTATACCTTTAAAATGTAAAAATCTTAATAACCTGCACAGTATTTTGCCTCTAAATATCATGCATTTAATTTAACGTTTTCAACTTTTAACTTTTTTAATTTTAAGGCCACAAGTTGCTCATTAAATGTGTGGGAAAAACATCTTTGAATATTAAGAATATTCTAATGACAGTCTACAAACACTTAATACAATAATTATTAAGAAATATTTACAACAACTATTTCTAATTATAAACTTCTAGGGAAGCTGACCTAAAGTGACTACAGTTTCTCCTCCACCATCCTTATCTTCAGACATCAAAGAAAACTTTTATCTTCTTTCAGCTACGTCTTTATAGTAAAATGGAAATGATCTGAAGTGGGTGTTTAAAGGAGACACAAAAAAAGGGTCTCTGATGTAATGAAACATCTTCCCACCCACAGCAGGAACCCATGACATCACGACACCTATGGAGATTACATCACAGAGCGCCACAGATGGCCTGCTATATTTTCCGTTTGAGTGCGCGAGCGTGTTCGCAGAGAATATGGAAAGTGCAACGTGTCTGCCACTCGGCTATGTGTAGGTCAGTTGTCTGGGACTTTCCCTCCAAACACATGCAGAGCTCAGCACTCGGGCTATCTCTTGTGCATCACACACAGAGTGGCTTGCATGTGCTCTTGGAGACGTTCATTCGCCCCTTCTTAGGGGAAGTCCAGTGTGTTGTGTTATGAGGAAGGCGTGGGGGCCAGTGTGCGTCTCAGACCCAGCTCCGTGTTTGTGAGGGGATGCCCCTGCTCACCCCAAAAAACAATGCGTAAGACCGGGGGCAGCACAAGTAAGGACAAAAACAATCTAAAACAGTTTCTTTTAAAAGTTGGTTTTTAAATAAAAAAAGTGTATGTTTTGGTTCCTAAAGGCCAGTTTGTGTGAATCAGTACTGCAAAAGGACCAAGAACAAGAGTTTGATAACAGACCATTTTTATTTTTCTTTATTTTTGACATGTTTGAGATTAAAATAAGGGGTGGATAAACCATAAGGCCATTGTTCTTTTCTGCTGGCCCTTCGGGATCGTAATCAAATAACATTCAAATGTTGTTTGTGCTGAAGGAGGTCTCACAGCACATTGATTTCAGTATTAGATTTGCCTCTCTGAGACTTGTGTTATCAAAGCCTTACAGGGAAACCTCAACCAAATCTATCAGCCACCCCGGCAGAACATAGAAAGACACATGAAATACACCCAGTTTAAAGAATGCTTTATCTAAACCTGAGCATTGTTTTTCAGAAACACGCCAACTGCTAAGGAAAAACACAAAAGATCTTAACAAATCATACACGAAGCACTGGTATTTCCAAAATTACAGCAATTAAAATTATTTTAACTTGTCTTTTATAAGCCATAATCTGTAAGTACTTCTATAAGGATCTATTCTGTTACATATATAATAAAATCATTAAATTTGTATATTAATTAATGGCTTATTAAGTTTTATTGAAATTGTATTTATTTTTAGCAGCCTGGATCATTATTGGATATCTGAAATGTTGAATATATCAAAAGTTAAGGCAAAACAAGCATTCATGGGCTCCGCAGAATATGGAAACTATATCATAATTTGCCATTAATAATGCTGTGTTTCTCACTACTGTGCATTGCCTCCTTTCTTATATCTGTGATACATATAAACCTTACGAAGTATTTAACATATAATCAATGTTTTCATATCCACTCATAACCCGTGAACAAATAAAAAAAAAAGAAATGCATTAGTCACAATACAACTTTAAGTGTTTATCCTGAAATTCTGCAAGAATTCTGTCATTGCGCCACAACATAACTATAGTATGACTATAGAACCATGTCACTTACTGCAGATCCTCAGTATGCATAACAAATCTTACAGTTATAAAGTTCATACAACAATCACCTATAATCGTTAACCACCTCTAACACCTACAGTCACATTACTGCTACAAAGGTCAATCAGCTGTTCAGCAGCACGTCAGATGTTGGAATAAGGCATTGTTTGCTTTGGCATTGAACTGAGTGATGAATTAAGGCAAAAGGAAAATTAGCAGGTCCACTTGTGCATGTTTGCACTGCGTGTAGGAGTTATTCTGCAGTTGTGGCTGTTTTATGTACGTTGAGCGTCTGGTGTTTATTTCACAACGCACGTGGGTCGGTAACTCCACCGTCTCGTGGCCTCCTCTACAAAAACAAATGTGCTTGAGTGTGTCACTGAGTGTCGTTCTTAATGTTGTCGTTGCTCTTAAGCTGTTGTAGCTGCAGGTCGATTCGTTCTTTCCTCTTCCGTTGGATCAGGTTGCCCCCGGCAAAACCAAGTACTCCACCCCCCACGGCAGCGACCACCCCCGCCACTTTAAATCCTGCTAAGAGTCCCAGCGGCCCCCCTAGCACTCCCCCCACCACTGCACCAGCCATGGGCAAAACCGCCAGCTTCGAACGGGCCGCCTGTGGAGAAATAGCACATATACACACATATCTATATCTGTAGCGACAGACAGACAGACAGACAACATATGCACACAGTCATTGTGGATGTTAACAAGTGAAAGGGGAAAAAAATTATTATTATTTAATATATCATGTGTTAACTATAATTTAATAATAACAATAATAATGATTTTAACAATATAAAAAACTATTATTATTTGTTTCCTTGTTATGATAATTAACATAATTAATTGTTAAATATTATTTAATGACAAAAAGAACACTTATTTTTAATTATCCTCTCTATAACTAAATTTCCTGTTTTTATTTTTTATTTTTTTACATATTACTGCATGTTTGTTGTATCACATATATCACATATGTTTCAATA
>JAUMHI010000058.1:11123830-11134215 GCA_032359435.1 Enteromius unitaeniatus | reverse complement strand
TTTCCTGTTTTTATTTTTTATTTTTTTACATATTACTGCATGTTTGTTGTATCACATATATCACATATGTTTCAATAAAAAAACATAATAATGATGATAATAGCAATTTAAAGAGATGTATTATTTTTTTTATTGTTATTATTAATTTGTTTTATTATTTTAATTATAATTTTTTTCCCCTTATTATTTCAGGACAATTATCCTCCTGATATTTTTGACTTAATGCCAAAAAAAAAAAAAAAAAAAAGTGAAATAAAAATTTTAAATCATTGTATCTGTGTTTTGTGTGTTTTTTTAATAAAAAGGAGCCTCATGTCGCTGACCCACATGCAATGTGCATGAATACATCAAACAGTTGAGAAATTAATCATTTAGGTGGCATCAATGTCCCAAAACGTTGTTTGAACTAACACACTTTTCATGTGCTGTTTTTCTGATAACCAAACAATTATAAAGTCTTTCATGTTCAGTTTCCAGCGAAACAGAAACATATGCAGTCGTATGTAAACACACACACACAATATTAATCAGAGATCTAAAAAAAAAAGCACGATGAAATTGAACGCGTGCAGATCAAACCAGACCTGGTAAATTAATTTGATATCAGGTAAAAAAAAAACCTCCCATAGCCAGATTATTCTTTAATTGGCCAAACGAAACAAGCCCCCCAGCGTGCACACACACAATTTAATTTCAGTGATGATATGTAAACTTTAAAGGCAGGGTCGACCATCAAATGCCACCTTTCCTCTCTTCTCATCTCTCTTTCACCCTTTCTCATGCTCTCGTTCTCTGTCATCTAATCATCTTCACAAGGCAGGGTTAACCGAGCAATTAATTATGTGTGGAGAGAGAGATTGAAGAAATAACTCATGTTATTCATATACGCCTGAGCCAGCACTTTAAGGACTGACTTTATGCGTGTGTGTCAGAATATCTATGTCTTTAGCGGTGTGTGTGTGTGTGTGTGTTGACCACCCCCTGTCCTTTTCAGCAGTCACAGAGGTGGGTCCACTCTCTAACACAGGCATCAGACAAAATACTCAATAGAACTGCATTAACTCTCAACTCCAAAAAAGAGAAACATTTCAATTGAGACTCGATCAATAAAACACATACAAACCCTCGTTTGCACGCAAACACACACGGCCCATGCCTCCATGTTTCACCCTTCCCTTGCTTTCTCTGTCAAAAGTTGGTGTGAGTATGTGTGTGTATATGTATCGAACCCCCAGCAGGAACTTGAATGCTGTTTATAGACTCTCTTTTACACTCTTTAGACTTCCATGCGCTCGCGCACACATCGACTCCCTGCGAGGGGCCAACCAACACACATCGATCCCTCTCCATCCCTTCCGCCACCATCGCCGCCCCTCTCTCCCCTCTCTCACTTAATTGTGGTTTCCTTGCGCTCTAAGGTGGATCAATGAACTGATGGCAGGGTAGGCCGAGTGAAGCAGGGGGGTAGAGTGGAATCGATCCCCTAGCAGGAGTGTCCCCTCTCCCCTTACCTTCCCGAGGCTCTGGGTCCCCTCCTCCACATTAGCGGCTGCTATGCTAACGTTGGCTTCAATGCTGTCAATCTTCTCCTGCTGAGCCTAAGACAGAAAGACACAAGTTACAGAATGTTCATACACACAAACTACATAATGCTCCAGAGTAGGAGTATTACATAGGAGTAGTTGATAATATATATACTGTGAGATATGTGTATACACAGTAGTCAACATTTGAAGTGGATCAAAACCTTTCATCAAAGTTGTCCTGAAACCTTAAACCAAAATGTGTTGTTTTTGGACAACTTTGATTAAGTTTTCTTATCTATTTCAAATGTTGACTACAGCATATAGCAGCGAATATGCTTTTTTAAACATAAAAAACATGATAGTTAATGATAATTATTATTATTATTGACAGTAGTCATCACGATTAATCGATTTGACAGCATAGACAGATAGATAGATAGATAGATAGATAGATAGATAAAAAAATCAAATCATAGTAAAAAGCAGACAAAGACCTGCTCAGTAATCTTGATTGTGGGTGAATGGGAGGGGGCTGGTTGTCGGGGGTAACTGGGTGGTCTGTCGGAAGCTTATGAAATATTCAAAGAGTGGCAGCTGTCTCTCTGTCTAAATCAGTGTGAGCTCTAAGTAATCACTACACACACATAAACACACACACATACACAATAGAGACGGCTGTAAAAAATCTTCTGTAACTCTCCAGCACAGAGTTACATGAGCCTGGCACCTGCCCCTGTGCAGCCTGTGTTTGTGTGAAAAGAAATCTGTATTTGCATTGCTCTTTGCAGCTCATGGCGACTGTAAAATTAGTGTCCCTCTTCCGCTTCATTTTGAAATAATTTGTGTGTATGTAAATGTGTCTCGAGTGTGCTTTCTCAGGGCTCAACAATAAGGATGTCCAGTTGGCCCAGGGCCAGTCTGAGAAAGTTTCAGGTCAGCTGATAAACTGTCTCTATCTGACTGGTGCTCCACTGCCACTAAATCTAACATTTGTTGATCCTGTATATATGTTTTTATGTCTTGCAGATTTAAAACATGTGTTTTTGTGACATGTATAGGACATTGCTGCAGTGAATTCTCTGGATTTAAATGGATAAAATAAAGTTTTGGTTTGATAAAGTAGTAGTTTGTGGCACATTACACTTATTTATACATATTTTGGTAGTGGGGCCTGTGAGAATGAAATTGTTTTTTGTAAAATATAATTTCACTTTTAGAATTAAGCCCTTCTGTTGGTTAAATAACAGCACGATTCATCATCATCAGTGGAGGAGGACAGGCAAAACACTCATCACAAATCAAAATCCTATAAGCACTTATTTATTAGTCATCCACACACACCTTGCCACCTAACCCTGTAAACAGACTATTTTAAGACACTCACTAATGACTGGGTACGAAAGCTATTGATGGCTTTCTTTTTCTCTCCCTCCCTCCCCTCAGGAGTAGACGATAATCAGCACCGTCTGCTCACAAGCTGTGTGGATGCTCAAGAGAACACACAGTCACACACACAGACCTCCTGGGGTCATCTTTGGCTCAGTGTTAACCGAATAAACTATACTGTGGGTGTCCTCTACTGAGAGGCAAGCGCTAATAAGGCTGGCTATCATCATATTATACTTAACACCAACCAGAATCCCATCATCGTTCCCCAAGAGTGCGAAGTGATTACTGACAGTCACGATCAACTGTTACTGATATTAAGCTTTTGTTTTGCAGCCCTGAATAAGCTAAAAGAAGCTTGTAGACACATCTGAAGCAGAATGACAGTAAACATACTCAAGATACTCAAGCCTTTTTGAAGCATTTTCCCCTTAGATTCACTATTAGTCTTTTGTCACTGCAAACACAGTATGATTTTCTGTCTTTGGTGCGAGATTTTAGTAACCAAACCGCAAAATTAAATTCCCATTGAATAAACATTAAAAAATGGTAGTCAATGGGGAAAATCACTTAATTTGGTTTCTTCAAAATATCTTATTTTGTAATCTGCTGAAAAAGAAACTTTGAATAACATTGGGGTGAGTAAACGATCACAGAATTTAAATTTTTGGGTGAACATTCATTCTGAGAGTGAGAGAGACGAATGATCTCTCCTCCACCAGTTTTCCAACTGCACATTGTTCTAATAATGGCTGCTATATGGCATGTCTTCTCATTAATCCTCGCTGGTTAGCACATGGCTGACAGACTGTCACCAATCTCTTTATGTCTTCTCAATCACACACACACACACACATTGCTGGGATCAATACCACCTTGTTGGCTCTCAGGAGACAAAGCCATTTGTCTGACAGCTCTGCCAAACCTAAGGGTTTTGGTCACCACCTTTTATAAACACACATGCTGTCTCTCACTGTCTCTCCCTTCTTTCTTTTGAAAAAACAAAACAAAGAATGAATCGTATCCATATCTGTGTGATACTTACATGAACAAGAGTGGAGAACTCGTTTACAAAACCATTTAACTCCAGTAGGTCCTAAACAAACATACCACAGCAGTCACACACACTGAAAATCTATGCATTCAAATTTATTTATGTATCCGTAAGTGTTTGTGTATATTACCTCAGCTAAAGAGTCCCAGGACTCAGCAGCGTTCTGTTCTCGAGGAATTTCAGGCAGTAGCAGCTGTGTTTGAGTGACAGGGGAACCGAGCAAACCTGTATCACCGTTACCTAACCCATCACATGAAAGTGAAAATGCTAGCAAACTATAATAATAATAAAAAGACATCTTGAATAACTTCATAACAATCTAGACACACTCAGAAACACATACTGTGCAATGTCTCTGAGGCAGTGCTGAGAGTTTCGTGAGTGCTGAGAGCATCCGGCCTATTGATTGAATCCGAGTGAATCTGGAGGAACTCCTGAATGGCAGCGGAGGCTCGATCTCTGATTGGCTGAACAAGTTTCTCCAGAGCTTCAGCATCAGCAGTGCGGACCCGCCCACACAACTTCTCCATCTCCCGCAGGTTCGATCGCAATTGCTGCAAGGATGAAAAGTGAAAGATTTTGTGATAACAGGATCCACCATTTCATTCAAAACCTTCTATACAAATGATACGTTCAAGTGCACGAAAAGTTTAGCAAAATGGAATATATAACACTGTGAATGATTGACTTTAACGTCTTAGACCCTAGGATCCAATCCAGTACTGTCAAATTTTTTAATCTGAAACAAAACTTTTCAGATCCATGCCAACATCTCCTTAAGTTCTTCTCAAGTTTGTTTCAGTAGGTAAGTTAAATAAGTATCTTTGTGATTTCGCAAAAAGAGTTGGTCAAATAAAGATTTTAAATCAGATTTCCTATTGCTTTTCCATTACCTTTACAGTGGTTTATGTTTACTGGATTAGTTAATATTTTTATTTTTTTTAAAGAAATAATTGTACAAAAAAATGCTGGGAAAGCTTTGGATATGGCATGTCAATCTTCTTTTAAATGATCATTATTATTATTTACACATTTATTTTGTAATGACAACTCCAACTACTGTATACTCTTCATTGCCTTTATAATATTTGATAAATAAAATATTATTATCATAAAAAAAAAAACACACAAGTTTTCCAGAAAAAAATATTTTCAAGATCATTATTCATTATATATATATATACATTATATATATATATATATATATATTTTTTTTTTTTTTTTTTTTTCCTAGGTTTATCTTGAGCAGAAGCACCCTGTGGTTATGTATTTTCTCATTAATTATGAAGCAGGTGTTGATGAAAACCTTAGGATATACATAAAAAAGAACTGGTGCTTTGTCAAAGCCCGTTGATTCCCATCAGCTCACGCCCGGAAGCAAACATCTAGCAGGGATTACAGATCAATTCATATGTATTGAACAGAGGTCAGAACTAACAGCCGGCCAATCAAAGCGTTCCACTCAACTGCTCTCATTTTACACTCTGAATAATCATACTCAGGATCATCCCTCCTAACCAATTCACACACACACACAGAACATAGGTTGGGGATACTGAGGAACTCAAAAAGATGAAATAAATCTTAATCTGGGTCAGTCCAGCCCACCCCCAAAGCTCACAATATGTGTGTGATGAGAGCAATCTTAGGGTCTTTCCTCTCTTGCTCTCTCTCTCTTTCTGTCCCCTGGGAGCTACTTTAACAATGTCTGTCTTGTTTCCGTCTATTGTCAGTCGTCCACATCTCGCTGACACAGAAACACTTGCAGGCTCTCACACACTTTCTGCCGGGGTGGACACAGGAAAGCTCTCTGGCATCTCTGGAGGGACCAGACCTGGGTGCTAAGGTCACACACACACACACTCACCCCACATAACACACTGCAAGGACTGCCCCATGAGAGACCTGGACAGACTCTCAGAGACATTAACACACAGGTTACATGCTTGTCTGGCCATTAGGTAGAGAAAAGACATCACACGTACACCATCCTGTGCTCAGGAGAGCTGAGTCAAACATTGGTTAATATATATATATATATATATATATATATAGACACGTCTCACAGCTGTATCAGACCAGGATGAAGGCATCTTTTTAGCATTTTCATAGAAATAAGTGAATGCACTGATTACTTTCTTCTAGTTTTTGTTTTTACCTGCATTGAACCTGATCAACATGAGAAGTTCACCCAACAAAATATTTGATTAAGATGCACTTGCCCTCAGGCCTTGCAAGATGTAGATGAGTTTTCTGCTTCAGTGGAACAGAGTCCAAACACCTGTAAAACATCACAATAATCCACACCACCCCAGCTGATCAATTTCTGTATTTATGTTTTTTTATTAAACAATCTGTGTGTTTGTAATCAACAAATTCAGGATTAAGATATTTATGAACTGGAGTGGTTTGAATTATTTGTGGACTATTGTGATGTTTTGATCAGCTGTTTGAACTCTTATTCTGACGGCACCCATTGGTGAGCAGGTGAAGTAATGCTACATTTGTCCAAATGTGTTCCGATAAGAAACTCACCTACCTCTCAGATGGCCTGAGGGTTAATATATTTTCAGCAAACTTTATTTATATTAAAAAAAGCTATTTATATCAGAATGAGCAAGCATACAATGAAAGTGAATAGTGATCACAGTTTTCAAACTGGTTTTTAAGTTAACTATGATTTCAATTTCAAACGCAAACCACTGTGATTGTATGGAAGGCAGCAGCTCAAATAGACAGATAGATCCTGCTTGATGTCTCATTTTAAGTTCCATTGAAAAAAACATTGTACAGGGTGAATTAAGGATAACTTCCATTTTTGCCTGTGCCCATATTATCTTAAGATTTATTATGCATTTTAACCATAGCAACAGCCTCTTACATCACTAAGAATGTTTTGTCTGAGCAGAATTCCACAGTGTTTTATGGCACATGGGAATATTTTGAAATCAGGTCACTACCCTGAGAAAACCAACAAAACCAACAATAAAATGGAGAGATTTTATTTTAAACCGAATCAACACATATAAACCCAAATTTCTCTAGTCCTTAATGGTATTTGTCCCACACATTGAGACATTGATTTTGCAGTCATTTGCATAAGGATAAAGATTTTTTTAAATGTTCTTTTTTTTAATAACATTATTAATGTCTTTATTGTCACTTTCGATCAATTGAATGCATCCTTGCTAAATAAATGTATCAACAGTTATTACTGTCAATCATCATAACTTCAAAGTGCAAAAATTGCTATATTACATTTTTTTTTTGTTGTACCTGGACAGTGCGGCTGGAGTTGATGTGCTCTTGATGCAGTTTGTCCCACTGACAGCTCCTCTGAAACTACAACAACAAAACTTAGTTAATTTCACCGCTTTAACCGTTTATGCATATTTAGTCAAATCTCCTCATGATTACAGCCTAGTAATTCTATGCATATCCAAGATCAACCAAATCATATTATCCTATTATTTGTTCCTCAAGCAGACTAACCGGGAGAGATTTCAGACTCAGCACTCGACTCCCTATGGTGACCACACACAAAGACACATGGCTCTCTCTGTTGACCATATGCTGAGTTTTGGGTGTGATGCACTGGGCTTTGCTGTTCATGTGTGTGTGTTTGTACCTTTTCTATGTTGTGTTGGTGCTGGTGCAGTCTCTCCAGGTCAGTGGGAATGGCCACTTTAATGAATTTCTGAATGGGGGGCTCCAGGCGCCGAAGTGGAAGCTTTCCAGCCTCTTCTGCCATCATGACCGTCTCTTATGACCTCTATTATAGGGTCAAAGACTTAACAAATCCATACTTAGTATTTTTCTAAAAGACAGTAGGAGACAATATGAAAGTTAAACCATAGATAAAAAATAGTACTGGGCAATGACTAATTGCTATTTATCGCATCCAAAATAAAAAAAAAATTGTGTATGTAATATATGTATGTGTACTGTTTATATTTATTATCTACATATAATACACATACATGGATGTATATATTATAAGTTATGTTTAAATATATAAATAACATAATATACATACTATATGTGTGTTTATATATATATATATATATATATATATATATATATATTATTTAAACAAAAACTATTATTGTGGTTGCAATTAATTGTTAGTAATCAGTATTAAGTTGAGGGGGTTGGTAGAAAAATGCTCTGGTAATTAGTAAAATAGTGTTAATGTAATAGGAACAGATGATAATAATATGGTATTTTTGATTTAGGCTGATATTGATTTAGGCATTGAATGCATAATTTTTTGTACTACGGTATTAATATTGTGCTTTATCATACTTCGAAAAATATAGTCCAACATCACAGCATTACTATTAATATGTTATATGTGTAGAAAACATGGTAAAACCAAAGATACTAAAGTGCAGGTGTCACGTGTCAACATTATGTCAGATCTTAATCAACACGTCTATAGTCTATATGTCAAATTTACCTGACAAATCAGGACAGTGTGTTCACATTCTCATGTTCAACATTCTACTTTTAATACGCCAAAACAATAAAACCCACAGGGAAATTAAATGTGTAGAAGTTCAGCTAGCTTGCTACACTCCCTCAACAGAGGCTTTATTCAGATCTCTGATTGTAAACCACATATACTGAAACTGCCTTTTTCAGGTTCAGTCTTTCCTTACCTGTCGAGAAAACGGTAACCAGCGAAGCCCTGCTGTCGGTGATTTTAGTCGCTGTCACTAACTTTGTGTTTGTAAACAGTGGTTTCGCTTTGTGCTGTGTGCATCTACAAAATGTGTCCGTCGGTCTATGGCTCTGAGCGGAACTAAAAATGATTTAAAAGAGTGAACGTGTCTGGCAACTTTATCATCCAGGGGATAAAACACTTTTTTAACGCACTGTTTTTCAAACGATGTTTATTTACGAAAAATGTCTATTGTTGAATTTGAAATAGCAAAGTTTTTCTGGGAGAGGTAAGCTATTAATATGCACATTTGGACTTGTTTTCGGAATTTCAGAGTAATACATTACACATATACTTCTATAGAGAAAGAAACTGTTTTCTGTTTTCACGTTTCATAACAATAACATTTTGTAATATCCAATGTGCACATATATTCTAGATCATAAAAATATATGGGCCTAGACATTTCATGCCTGGTGTCAAAGATACAGAGTGTCTTTCTTATGTACCCTATCTGTTTCTAAGCTTCTTAAAAAAACCTTTCTACAGATCATTACGTTCAACGAGTTGTGTACAGACAACAGCACATATCTATTGCCCTATCCAAAGAAAGTCTAAAACAAATTTGTCCTGAGCTTTGGAGTTATGAGAAAGTGATTAGATAATGATTACAGAATTGTATAACATATTTTAACATATTAAAACGTTTTAAGCATTCTGTATAGGTAGGCTATGTAAATATATGGTGATTAAGGTTCAGACACACCACACACACCTGCTCTTCCCTCAGCACCCCAATGATCAGTGTTTCCGGCTTTAGGGAACACCGACGGATTAACCACATGTGAGCACTGAGATCCAACCAAAGCCCACTGTGTGCTCTCCCTCCTATGTCTCTCTGGGTATCTTTGTTTATATATCTCCCAAAGGTTTTTTGTAAAGCTCTGGATCTTTAGGTTTATTTTGCAATCACACACATACATAAACAGAAAGAGATGTAACCACCATTTTAGTTCATAAAGAGCCTACAAAGAATTCACCCACACAACCAGGCAACCAGCGTGAAAAACCACACTGCTGACAACAAGTTTCATAAGCCTTTTTTACAGGTACTAACCACCATATCTACATGACTGATAATCACTCCTCTGCTCTCCAATTGACTGATTACTATCAAAATTAAATTAATAAATAAAATCTTCACAGAACAATTATGCATCTTAATTTAGCTACTTTCTTTATGTAATTTATCATTTATAATAAAATAATAGCAATATTTTAACAATCTCTTACATTCTCTCTTACATTCTGTTATGTTCAACTTACAAATGTCTCACAAAAATGTTTATATATAACGAGATAAATATAAATATAAATATCAGTACTGGCTCTTTAAGTAAATCTTGCATTAATTTGATTCATGTTCCTGATTGATTACTCCGGTGGATAGAACAACAGAGTAATGGTAATATATAATGACGGAAATTAAACTTTATTCATCAAATGCACAGACAGTCTCTGTGGTCAAGATGACGATAATCACTGGAAATCAGGTGTCCCCAACTAAGCAAGCCAGAGGCGACAGCGGCAAGGAACCAAACCCCCATCCATGAAAGAATGGGGAAAAAAACCTTGGGAGAACCAGTCTTAGTTGGGTCCAGTTCTCCTCTGGCTGGACGCCCAGCACCTAATTTCCAGTTCAATTTTAAACATGTTGGATTGTGTAAGGACTTATAGTGTGTGTGTGTGTGTGTGT
>JAUMHI010000058.1:11096825-11123730 GCA_032359435.1 Enteromius unitaeniatus | reverse complement strand
ATTATTACCTGTGGGTTTTTTAGGTCTGATAATTAATACCTCTGTTTTGTCAGAATTTAACAGTAAGAAGTTACTTGACATCCAATTTTTTATATCAGCTATGCATTCCTTTTAATTTTTCAATTTGGTGTGTTTCACCTGGCTGAGAAGAAATATAGAGCTGAGTATCATCAGCATAACTGTGAAAGCCAACACCATGTCTCCTGATAATATCTCCCAATGGTAACATGTAAAGCGTAAAAAGTAACGGCCCTAGTACAGAGCCCTGAGGTACTCCATACTTCACTTGTAATCTATATGATACGGTTTATGGTTTATGTGACTGCTCTGTGTGCAGGAAAGAATAAAATGTGTGAACATCCAAGTCAAGAGTTTGTGTGCTGAAGGGTGGGTCGGAACCAGGTCAGATAAAGGGAAACCCAAAAGAAAGAAAAGAAGAAAGTCACATACACATATATATATATATATATATATATATAATACATTAATTTTCTTAAACACACTACTGTTAAATTTTTTTGTTGTTTTGTAGCAATGATGCATTAAATTGATCCGTAAGGACATTATTGTAACGCTCACACAGGGACAAGTGAGGCAAGGTAAGTGAATTCAAAGCAGGTTTATTTGAAACAGAAAGTTCTAGTCAATAATTCAAAAAAGAGGTTCAACAATAAATCATAAAGTGGTAAGCTGCTTTGGAATGAACAAACAACAACAATCTCCTGATCGCTTTAACACAGGTCCTTCTTCTTGTATTATTTGCAGGTCTTGTGAGGCTTAAGGGAGGTGGCCATGGAGAAAGCGATCTCCGGATCACTTTGCTAGGGCAGTGACTGAGGTAGACAGGTAAGTAACAAGGTAAGTATAGCAGTGTGGTATTCTCACTTGTCAAGCATGATCTGACGATGGTCTAGACGTGGTTGAAGGGACAGGTGAGTAGACATGGTAAGTATCAGTGTCTTTTAATGAAACAAACAATCTCCTGATCGTAATGGTGCCCACCAGCTCTCTGTAAACAGGTAAGTAACCAGGTCAGTAATCACATAATTCTCTGAAGGGAGATTTCTCACATTGATTTGGTGATCTCCAGATCCTTGAGGAGATCCTCAGAACGTGATAGTCCATAAAACCTTGAATCCTGGTGCTCAATGTGGGCACAACATCTGTGGAGGTTGAGAGAAAGTGGAAAGATGCCTCTGTGGAGGCTGGAGGGGGGTGGGGCCTCTGCGGAGGCTGGATAGCAAGAAGGAGGAAGCCTCTCATGGAGGCATGGTGGGAAAGCCTCTGTGGAGGCGGGGCTGGGTGAGGCTTCTGATGGACGCGGGGCAAGCTGGGCAAGACCTCTGATGAGGAGGGATAGAAGGGGATAGGAAAAACAGAGGAGGAGGAGTGGAGGGGAGGCTTCTGTGGAGAGGAGGGAGGGGAAGGAGAACTTTGGGGGAGGGGGGGAGTGAGAGACAAGGAGCAGTGCAAAGGTTTAAGCATCTGCGGAGGCTGAGCTGGGGAAAGAAAGCAGCCTGGCTGCAGTCACCTGGATGAAACCCGTGCGTCAAACCTGATAATAGATAAAAGATGAAATTAGGGACAGGAAATAATCAAACACTTTTATTTTAGCGCTTTTAACAATACAGATTGTAGCAAAGTACTGAGCATTCTCAAATGGAGAACAGAGTCATGGTAATGTATAACGACGAGATTAAACTTTTTATTTATCAAGTGCAGAGATGGTCTCTGTAGTAAAGACGACAATAATCACTAGATATTAGGTGTCCCCAACTAGGCAAGCCAGAGGCGTCAGCGGCAAGGAACCAAAAACCTCCATCCATGAGAGAATGGGGAAAAAAACCTTGGGAGAACCAGGCTTTAGTTGGGGTTGGGGCTTGTAGTTTTGATTGGATGGAGTAGAAAATAGATTGATTAATTAATTAACAACCCCCATGCCTAGCGCTAATTACCAGCCCAGGTGTACCTCGTTGACAGCTCCCTTATAAGCCACACTTCTGGACTAGTTAGACGCGAAGTGTTGTTTGCCCTGGGGACATTTCTGAGCATTCTCTAAAGCGATTCCCGCTATCCCTGTATTACCCTGGACTGTTGGCTCTATTACAATTATTTGCTGCCTGCCTTGACTGCCTTGACTCATCATTTACATTGATGACATTCTTATTTATTCCGAGGATTATGAATCTCACGTCGCTCATGTTCGTGCTCTGCTGCTGGGCGACAGAAAAGTTGAAGAATGAAGAAAAGTTTAATTCATTGTTTACCTGGGTCTTTAATGTATGATTCGCTTACCTCGCCTCTTATATGACAAGTTTTCGGGTTTGAGTCGTTCGTTCAGTACATGACAGCCCTATAAGTTTAACCTATGCAGCCTGAGATAGAAACAGAATTGATTAGTTAATCTCTCGAGTCTTTGGGTTCAAGTCGTTCGTTCTTTTGTCATGTGACCACTTGGCACTTACCGGCTCAGTACCCGAAACAAGTGAATCAATAATTCCAATACAGAAATGCGCATGCGTGACTGAACGAATCACTCCCACGAGACGACTCGTTCTTCCCGAGTAACATTAAAATAAACGAATCATTCAAGAACGACCCCTCACTACCTCCAAGATCGTCGTGGCAGAGAGAGAGTGAATCGACTGTAAACAACATAACAAACATTGCAATAGTTTTTAAGAAAAGTCTATGATTCGCTATTCAAAAAATAGCTTGTGAGAAATTTTATATTTATTGTTCCCCCCCTACTGTTAAATGAAATTTACACCCATGCTTCTAACAGCGCTCGCAGGGAGGGGGCTCTGTCAGAAACCGCGCCTTTGTGGCTCTCTATGATCGTCACCAGAGGGAACCCTCACCTGAGTACTAACCCCTTATTGGACTGCATTTCTGCACCCACAACCCCTGTGCCTAGCGCTAATTACCAGCCCAGGTGTACCTCGTTGACAGCGCCCACACTTCCAGACTAGTTAGACGCGAAATCTTGTTTGCCCCAGCGACATTTCTGAGCATTCTCTACAGCGATTTCTGCTATCCGTGTATTACCCTGGACTGCTGACTCTATTACAATTGTTTACTGTCTGCCTTGACTATTCTGCCTGCCTACATTTGTGTTTGATTTCCGCCTGCTTCGATCACTGCCTGGTATTTCAACGACAATTCTGTCTTGTCTGGATTGCTCTGTTTACTGTGTTTCTGACCCTGCCTGACAACTTTGATTAAAGCTTCCGCAAATAGATTTGAACGCTTCTGACTCCTCATTTCAACAATGGAAAAGATTTATTTTGAATTGTGATCATATTTCACAATATTATTACTGTTTTACTTTATCAAATAAATGCAGCCTTGATCAGCATGAGAGATTTTCTTCAATAACATGCCACCAAAAAAATCTTACAGACGCTAATTTATGATCTTAAAAATGAACAAAACACTGATTGAGCAAGAGAAATAAAAAAGAGCGTGAGATACATAAAGACAGAAAGAAAGAGTGGGAGGATGGAAAAACTGAAAGTGTTTGTGGTAGGATCTAAAAAAGGCTTTAGAGGGGAGAATATGAACCCAATAACCTTGCAAGCTGCAGTACGTTCATCCAGTCAGTCTCAACTTCTGACGTGTAGCAGAGTTCTCCATCTATCCAGACTGTCCCTCCCATACCGCCCTCATCCATCCTGACTGAGGGGGAGTCCCACTGTAGTGGGGTAATACCACATGCCTGTGAAGGGACCAGTCTTCATTGTATCACCATCATCTTCAACTTCAACCCCATCACCCAAAGGTAAAACCCAAAAGGCCAGACCACATTATTCAATGAGATTAGAATCTGGAATACCCCCTTCACAGATCAAACAGGCCAGTGCAGCCTACACCCGTGCTTCATACCAAAACAATATGAGACTAAAACTGAAATAAGACAGAGCTCCTGTTTTAAAAAATATGCAAAATTCTTACCTTTTCTGAAGAAAATGCGAGTGGTGTGCTAAGGTGTGTGCCAGGTGTTTTTAGCATGTTGCTACAGTATATATTTGTTTTGGTGTTCTGGGTGGAACTCATAGTCAAAACGGTTCATTCCAAAGTTACTTAACTTAGATAATGGCTCAGGTTGTTCATTCATTACAAGTCTATTTCATCTTTCAACCACTTTATCATCTTTCACCCACTTTACTAGGTTACACATCTTTTCAACAAGCCGTGCAAGCTGAGTTAAAATGAAAGTTTCAGCTCAAACAGGATACATATGTGATTAGAGTTTTGCTTTCTTCAGAAACCAACACTTGTTATAATTAATGAGGAATAGTGAAATTGTATTAAAATTGTGAGTTACCTTTAGATTTATTGTGAGTTGCCTTTTGATTTGAATGAGTTTGAACTCCTTTATTTTTAACTTTTTTATTGTTTGAGCTACCAAAAAGCTACCAATTTCTATCCCAGGAACTCTTTCACATAGACCAACAATCAGTTTAATGCATTTTAACTTATCATTAGTTTTAAACTGGATTACAAATGAATTCTAAGATTTGTTTTAGGGCTCAAGTGTTTGATTATGTTTGTCATCTTGCTCTAAATGTATTCGTTTAAATATATATAATAAAGGTTTATTAAATACAAGGTTTGTAAGGTAATTTTGTATTTAATTTAATTTTAATTTTATAGAATTTATATTTTTGGAATAATTGTAGATCATTGCCAATGCAAATGTGCACTTCAGCATCAGACATGATTTGCATGTGTGTGAAAAAATCTTCTCGCTCTTCTGCTAAAGCTTTGTTTCCAGTCCACACTGTGTGAGTCCAGCCCTGCTGATCTCCTCAACACACTCGCTAACAGCCAATCAATATATCATGAGCCACACAAACACACCACACCATACTTGCAGGGAAATGAGGTGTGTGTGTGTGTGTGTGTGCCCCTCCCCTGCTGCTCTAATACAGGGTTTTAATGAAGACTCCAGGGGGGTTGGCTACCTGTCACTCTGAATCGATCTGCCCTCCCCCAGACTGACAGCTTCACCAACCTACCATCCACCTGTCTAAGTGTGTGTGCCACCGTGAGAGTGTTTATAACATCCTCTGAAAGCTTAATATAATAAAAACATATTATGCTGTATCATGATTAATCACATCATGATTATTATTTTTTTTTACATAATGTGTGTATAATGTGTACATTCATTATGTATATACAAAGACATGCATGTATATATGTATATAAGAAAAAACAAAAAAACAAGAGAGATGTTTATCTTCAATGCTAATTTATTTATTTTATTATTATTATTTACATTTTTCTCTCACACCACAGGACACATTGAAATGTCATAACCATATAAACTGTGACCTCCACTAATATTGGCACCCTTGGTAAATTTCCATCCTTTCCCCCAAGATAACAGCTCTGAGTTTTCTCCTGTAATGCCTGAAGAGTTTGAAAAACACCTGATAAGAGAAAAGAGACCATTCCTTCATCCAGAATCACTCCAGACCTTTCAGAATACCAGCTCCATGATGGTTCTCTTCTTTAGTTCACCTCACTCAGGGTTCGAGTCAGAGGACATGACATTTTGTGCTCAGTGACTAATTCTTGTGTTTATTTTGATGTTTGTTTTGGATTATTTCCTCAATGGAAGACCCAACCATGGCCCATTATAAGATTTTTTAACAGAGTTAGTAAGTTTTAGATTTGTTATCTGTTGGTATTTGATAGAATACATGATGCCATGTGTCTAAACAAGATCTCCAGGACCTCCAGATGAAATATAGACCCACGTCAAAAACACAGCAGTATACTTCATTGTACACATGGAGTACTTTTTATCCCTGTATTTATCAAACCCATCTTGAGTGATTGCTGCTAAAAAACAATTTTTTTTAGTTTCATCTGATCATATAGAAGCCAGTCCCATTTGTAGTTCCAGTCCTATTCGTCAGCTGAACATGCTGGAGATTGTTTTTGGGTGATTGAGGAGAATTTTTCTTAAACCCTCCCAAATAACATGTGCTGATGTTGAGGCTATTTTTAAAAAGGTTTTCTGACCCTGAGACTCTGAACTATTGTCTGTAATTCTCCAGCTGTGGTCCTTGAAGAGTCTTGGGATGATAGAGACACACATCACACCTCTTTCAGTTCCTAACATTTTATGTTGATTGGAAATTCTTAATTATTTCCCTGATGGTGGAAATGGAAATTTTCACTGCTCTTTTCTTAAGCCCACTTCACTAATTTGTGAAGCTCAATTAACTTTTGCAGCATGTAAGAAATATGTTCTTTGGTTTTTCTCATTGTGTTTATGATTAAGGGATTTTGGGCTTTGTTTTCCCTCCTATATATATATATATATATATATATATATATATTTCTGTGATACAGGAAAACATGGCTGGATAATTTCATGTCCATAATCACCCTGGAGTGCTCAAAATTGTGAATATGAATGGAAATATACTTCAGCAATATTTTACTCATAAAAATTTCTAGGGGTGCCAATAATTGTGGCCAACAAGTCTTGGAGAAAAAAAATTGTTTCACAATGAGATTTTCTCCATATTTCAATTGTTTTACTTCAATGATAGGTTCGAATTTTGTATTTTTTGAACAAAAGATCAATAAGATAAACAATGCAGATTTATTTTCACAGCCACCTTTGCCCAGATTTACCAAGGGTGCCAGTATTAGTATATATATATATATAAATATATATTACACACACATGCACACACATTTATTTAGAATCATTGACAAACTATTATGTTTTTTTAAAGACTTAGAATGTGATTTTATATATATTTTACCATTTAATTTTAGTTAGTTTTCATAATTTGGTTTTTGTCATTTTTAGTAGTTTTTTTTTTTTGTTTATATTATTTCAGTTTTAGTTTCAGTTATTTTATCTAAAGCAAACAGCTAAAATAAAAAGCTTTTTATATTTGACTTGATTTAAGTTTATTTATTTATTTAGAGTACTAAATGTTTTTTTTAATGGTTTCAGTTTGGTTTCAGTTTTAGTTAACTAAAATAACACACATGCAAAATCCCTCTCTCATTCTCTCTCTCTCTCTCTCTCTCTGTTTTTAAAATTACAGAAATGCTAGTAGTCTATTAGGCACAGTGTTATGGTAAAAAATACAGTATATAGTATCAATATGAGAATTCCCATAAAAACCACATATACAAGTGTGTGTGTGTGTGTGTGTACGTCCCTGTATGCCCATGCATGGTGAGCTTAGCTCTCGACAATCCCAGACAAATTAGAAGAGTGATGGAGGAAGACAGAGACAGAGCAGTCGTGTCAGTGTGCATGTGTGCGTCTGCACCGAAATGTCACAGCATGGATCGATGGGGCTTAACGAGGACCGCAGACTTGATGTGGTCAGAATCCCCCAAAATGATCTGAATCTGTCCCCCAGCTCAATCCCATATCTAAAGCTCAATGCAGTGGGGACTCTGACCAGAACTGCCCCGATACGCACATATTAGGGTACTAGATGGTATTGGGCTATAAAGACACCTGGCACGTTGACACTTTTTGAACTTTACAAAGGGGGAGTCCCTCGGCCTCATCCTGAGTCGTGACAACAAACACAAGCTTCAAGAGAAAAACACTTCTGATGCTTTTACACAGAGGTGAACAGAAAAACGACACTTCCACTCAAATAATCAGAAGGGTTTTTTTATGATTTCAAAGTGCTGAACAGAGCCTCCAGTGAACCAAAGAGAAAAAAAACTAAATAAACCAAAAGAGACATTGAAAAACATGTTTTTTTTCCTTTTTTCATATTTCTTCTTCAAAAACAATGCACAACTTGTACCACAAGATTTGAAAAAGCTATCAGATAAAAACACTTCAAAATATTAGTTTTGTATTGTGTATATATATATATATATATTTATATATATATATTTATATAATTTGTACTTTCTCATCTGTTCAAACTGCTGCCGTATGATAAAGTAAGCGAGAACGCCCAGTCAGTAAGTGTGTTCAAGCCCTTGTGGAGCCGGCAGTCTTTGCAAAATAAATACAAGCAGAGGCGAGAAGGAGAAAACCATGCATATAATCTGTTTTTTTTTTGTACATATAAAAGACATTTTTGCACCAATGTCCTCCATATTAATAAATGGCGTAGACAGTATAAACATACAAAAATGAGCATGAACATGGAATGTTTTATTCCTTCCATCCTCTCTCTGCACCTGCGTCTCACCTGCCCTCTCATAAAATCCTGTTTATTTTTAAGTGCTCAAAGCCCAATTCTACCCTTTTTAGTCTGTTACCCTACCACTAAAATCCCTTGGTTTTTATTCATAATAATAATAATAGTAAAAACTACAGTAATTTCAAGTCTGTGGAACTTCGTCGTTTAAAGTTAGTGCGCAGACCGGGCTAAATCATCTCAATTGAAGCCGTTACCTTACAAGATGAGTCTTAGTATTAAAATAATTTAGAGTTTGAAATAGGACTGGAACAAACACACACTCTCTCGTTCTCTCCTCTCTCTCTCTCTCTCTCTCTCTTCGTTTACAATAGCACTTAGTAAATTGCACTTGTTTGCAGGTTTCTGGGGTGTGATCAACTGTGATTCTGGACATTAATGCACTCTGTCGTTCGGTCTGTGTGGCGAAAGCCTCCCTCAGAGACACTCCTACATGTTTTCACACACACATCCACTTCGTTTCTGCCAACGACAGTTGATATGTCATAATCTGGCATCTGAAGCTGGCGTTTTGGATCCGTGCGTATGTGTGAAAGGACAGCTCGCGTGCACTTGTGTGTTTGTGAGTGTATGTTTGTGATGAACACAACTGCTGTCATTGAGGTGGATTGTGGTGGAACTTTTGGACCGCCTGCAAAGAAGCCGTACACACATTCTTGCACGGTAATACTTCTCCTGACGTGGCGTGCTGAGATATAGGCATGGTGCTCGTTCCCAGGGCACGTTACGTCAGATACGCTCAAACCCCGCCTCGTATCTACACTATCAGGCGCAGAGCAGAGATAAAAAGCGCTTATATGATTGGTTTCTCCTCAGACACATTTGTTTCCTGTGAGGATTTGGGGACTCATGGGAAATCGAGTTCAGTGTCACTGTTAGCTACTGGCTCTGTCCCTCCCAGGGTGAGTTTTTAGCCACTGTGGGCGTGTCTGAGTGAGCTTGTGGGCGTGTCAGTGGTGTGCAAAAAAAGGGGGCGTGGTCATCAATAGGGCAAGGTGTCCAGAAACCTATCGATGAGGGGAGGTGGTTGGACCAGGTCCTCAAGCTTCAGGTAGAAGATCCTCTGTAAGCCTTGCGTACGCTGAGTTCGAAGCTCCGCCCTCAAGCCCAGCACACCTCCCAGTGGGGGAGGGGCCTTGCCAGTTGAAGCCACACCTCCTGCACTGACTGAGCTCAGGTGATCTCGCAGGCAGCAGACTAGTTTGGATTGCAGTTCTTCCACTTTTTTAGGCTCCTTCAGACCGGGACATTGTTCTGAAATGAGAGGCAAGAATTTGAGTGTTTTTGCTAAAATATATTGAAGAGAGGGGACCATTCTTTGGGTGATTTATTTCAAAGAACAGGCACGCAACATCTAATTTTCATAATGACCAGTGCAATCTACCAAGAGCAATGCAAATTTCCACGTGAGTTTAATAATTCCGCAAATACCAGTGAACTGACAAGTATAAATCTTTGTAAATCGCATTGCGTGATAAATTTACAGGTGATTTACCAAAAGGGAAACTACTACAAATACAATAAGGCGATATCAATAAGGTGAGTCACAAATATAACTGTGTTCGTGCTTATTCAGGATGAATTTCCCACTTTTTGTCTTTACTAAATCCTGACAGTAGTTCTTTAATGCTAAATCAAAGCTTGCAGAGAAGCAAGCGAATAGCAAAACTGGCCCACAATAATATATTTCAATAAAAAAAATGTCTAACAATTCTCATCGTCAATCAGCAGTTTAGTGTGTCTTTGTATCACACTTTAAACAACTTTATGTGTGTGTTTTTTATTTTCACAGCCAGTGGAAGTGTCTACAGTATGGTAAAAAAGCCATGGAAGTGCAAAGGGATACTGGTTTGCTTTGGATATATCTGTGTGTGTGTGTATGTTGCAAATCTATGTGTCTGGAGCAGCTCCATTGTCACTGCATTCAGCCTACGTCCTCTCTCACTCTCACAGTTTTTTTTTTCTTGCTCTCCCTGTGCCTCTCGCTCTCTCCTGGGGGATGATCGATGGCGCTCTTTCACCGCAGACACTTTTAGAGGGTCGATAGACTGAGTGGAAGAGTGGAGAGAGGGAGAGAGAGAGAGCGAGCTAGGAAGAGAAGAGAGGTAGGGACACAAGCTCTGCTGAGTAGCGCTCAATTCCTCTACAGAGTTAAGTGCTGCTCTGTGGGGGCTACCAAACACACACTCTACACACAACACTGTAGATTGTGGCTGAAAAAAGAGAGGTAAAGATTGGGCCAACTGGGCGACTGATTGACAGCTATATCTCTCTGTTTTTATTCACACTTTCTGTGAAATTATACCTGCTTTGATCTTTCTGAAATGTTTTCCCCAACATTAGCATGCTTCTATTTAATTTTTTTTTTTTTTTACAAATAAAGCAACATAAAAACAGCAGCATGTGGTTTTTATCACACTGAATTAAATCAAATTTCAATTCAATATTTCTGTAAGTATAAGTTCCATGATTTGGAATTTAATTTATGCAAAACAACTGAATATGATTCGTGCCATTGCACTACGAGCTTCCTGAGTTCTTCATCCTGATCTGTCCTATCATAATATTACATAATAAATATCATAATGCCAAAAATTTTTGCAAATAAAGCAGTGTTTCCATCCATGTGATATTTTCTACTGCAGTCACATGACAGTTGAATATTCATATTCATCTACATTCATCTATGTAGTCAATAAACTTTGAATAAAATTAAACGTTTCCATCATAATTTATGCACATCCATATCTAGTTTAGCATAAAACCTTTTCCACGCACATTCTTGAAATTTGATTTGCATCCCTATGTTGATACTCCAAAATACTTTGATAGAAACCCAACTGTCTTTATTCTTCTAATGCTTGCCAGAACGTGCCTGTGTTTCTGTGTGTGTGGCGCAAAGTGTGTATATAGGTCGACCTGCTGTTTAGCCTCTGTGTTAATAATGCATGGTAAGACTGGAGCACCTGCTGACCCAACCACACACACACACACACACACAGTGTCCTACTTTGTCAACCAATAATCAACTATTTCCACCTGCATTCAAAGAGGAGATGCACACAAACCTCATACCATCTCGGTGTCTTTGCAGTGTGTGTGTGTGTGTGTGTGTGATTAATGGGGATTATTTCTGCTGTCCAGGTAAACCTAATCTCTGTCAGCACCTGCCCCACACCTGTGATCACTGTGACGACTGCTAGCAGCGGGACAAAACGGGGTATAAATACACAAATAAAAGAACGACAACAGGAAGTGACAAGTGTGTGAAATGCATAGAAAGGGATTTCAGAGTGTTTTTCAGAGGTTGCGTGTTACCTGTGAGCAGCACTAGGGCGCACAAGCAGGAGAACGCAGGCATGTCAAGGTTGAGACTCAGCAGGCGATTGCTGAAGTCTCGGATGGAGTCCAGCCACTCGCCGAAGCCACGCAGGCACTGCTGCCGGTGAAGAACCAGGCCTGTGCAAAACACAAACTTCTCGTCCGCCAGCAAAGACCTGAGTAAAAGAGAGGGACAAGAGGTTTAGATGAAGAACTGTTGTTATTTATACAGCTCCAAGGTGCCGTTTGAAGCCACGAGTACAGTCGCAGCCTTTCATCTTTTAATTAATCGCCGTTCTTCTCGTTCCCTTCAGAACAGGTACCTGTTTCAATTTAGCAAGCCTCTAATTCTGTACATAGCCACACATGCTATCAGAGAGCACACACAGTTGCTGCTGTGACACACACACACGCTGATTATCACCTCTCTCTGATTCATGTGATGATGATCTGCCTTTGGATTGGCTGTCGAATCTGTGTTTAAGGCATACTGCACGGAAACAATTACCATAGCGACAAATGAAAGCCAGTACAGGGAAGAGCACATCAAAGATAGGAATGGTCCTAATTATGCCAAGCTTTCCCAATTAAAGCTTTTAAAACATTCCTGAGATTATACTCTTTCTTTCTTTCTCTCTCTCTCTCTTTCTCAGCTCTGCCCTTTTAGGGTTGGAGGGTTCTGGGTCAAAGCAAGTAAAGTTGTATCTTCACGTATTCTCACGATAATCGCTTGTGTGTAATTGCAGCGAAACACCCAAACACTTGCTCTGCACTCGTCCATCTACTCAATCCACTCATCCTCTCTCTCTTTTGGTTTGTCTTCAGCCCTTTGCTCTCAACCCTGCAATTTAGGAAGAAAAACTTCCTCTCGTTTTTCCCGTAGAGTGCTGGCTTCTGCTGTGTGAACTGTTCTTCATTAGTCTGCACGAAAACACACACTCGTATAGACAAGGAGTAATGGAAAGAGGATGAAGGGAAAATGGCGAGGAGGAATATTCGAGAGTCATCTTCTGAGCTGTTTTTGAAGCCCGAAGGGGTAAATAATCAAAATGTGTGCTTAATTAATGCGGTCCAATGGTTTTAAGCCACTACATATGAATGCATATATACAGAATCCACAGACTGGTGATGTTATATTGGAAAGTGTGCATCATTTAGCCCTATTCACTAAAGGAGAGCACTTGAAGTGAGTACTATGAAAGGAGCAGTGCACTTGCATGTGGGCGTCTGGAACACTTGACATGAAGATGTATATGACTGTTATTTTATGCTAACATTATGTTTAGGCTAACAACTAATAATGTGCATGCTAAATTAATGTATTAATTGTTCGTGTATATTTATTTATTGATAGGAATATTAGTTTTGACAATTTTAGGGGATCTGTTACGAAAGAGTGCTCACTTTGGCTGACGTCTTCATTCAAAGTTGTAGTTGAAGAGTCAGTATCTATGTCACTCTCGGAACAAAGCGGGCGCAATCATCAATCATATTTAAAGGGAAGCCGGTGCGTCCCGACCTCATCTCGGTCTTCACTGGGTGTTTATGCAATATTTGCATTTATTCACATCACATGCGATTTGATTAGCTACTCTTGTGTTTGACTGTCATGATTTGGCTAACAGCCACGTAGTAGGCCCTCTCATGAAAGGTTTAAAAATGCTGTTTGCAATCAGTCTATTATCTACCGCTGGCATAGAGAAGGAGGGAAAACAGCAAAAGAGTGAATACAGAACGAGTGAAAGCTCCTCATTACAGCACAAAATTAACAAGAGCATCCTTGAGTAGAGAAACGCACACATTCCTATTAAATCCGCGTCAGAGTGAGTAGCTCTCTTTGCGTCCGTTCATTCATTAACCTCAACACGGCCGCATGGGGTAAGAATATGTGCAAGTGCGAGCCACATCACATACCATTCTCTGTTGTGTTTCGGTGGAGTAGTCTATTCTCAAAACATGTGAGAACTGTGAATGTTTGTGAGCGGAAAATGTGCAAGTTTGCCCTTATTTTGAAGTCTCCACACATTCTGAACGCGTATCTTGTGAGTTTTCGAGTGTCTGTGACGTAAGCCCGGATGAATCCCCCCACTTAAATGAGTCAGAACCCAAGTCTGCAGCTCCCTACTGAGGCTGTGACGCCACCACCCACTGCCCTCCCTCCCCGCACCTGCTCCTACACCATCAGAGAGGGAGAGAGAAACACAGAAAGAGCACCAGAGCTAGTTAAACAGGGAGCAGCTGAGCTGAGACAAAAATCCACTTCCTGTTAAAGCAACATCAGAATGTCACTGAGTCACAGGGACACATCCACACACGCACACTTCTACTTAAAGTCAAGAAACAACAGGTTACTTCTAGTCTGGACGCAAACCGTTCTGGTCTTGCGAGTAAAACAGAAATGCAACATAATATAGGGAAAATAAAATGTAAGCGATCATCAAAACAGAGCTGTTTCTGCCAGACATAATGTCTTGGGAGGAGGAGGTGGTTAAGCCGGGCTGTTAACCAATAAACTTAAATAAGTGAATTCCACAGGATCTTCCACACAGTGTCCATAGTAACCCTAAAGTGCTGAATAAAGAGCAAGAACACACATACTCGTTGTTGTATAGAAAGTCACAAGTAACTAGCAGCGACTGCAGCATATTACACAATATAAATCATGACCGTCTGTGAATGACTTCTTTCACAGTCATAATGATACTTTACACCTCATGCTAATTTATAAACCAGAAGAAAATCCTAAGAGACATATGAGACATCACTAATAGCAAGTCATAGAAAAATTTGACAGTTGCAATGAGATATTATAAGTGTAAAGTCAGAGTGTAATTGCTATAACTATCGTTTCCTCCCACGGCTGTAGTCATTCAGATGAAAGCAGAAAATGTCCAATTAGGATATTATTACAGGCTCTTTTCTTTGTAATGTATTTCAGACAAAGTATTTGATTGGGGGACAAATATTAATGATATATTACTGGAAATATTTTTAGTTTGGCGTCTCTGATTAAACTTTAGTAGCAAAAAAGAGATTAGTTGAGTTCGATGAATTATTGTGAATCCCTTAAAACAGTTTGTTTCAACAAATTGATTCATAAACATGATTCAGTGATTCATTAGAAATGCTCAAAGAAATCTCCATGTGGCAGTTTTTATATTAAAATGTTGAAATATTAAATGTCTAATAAAATTACAATGATATTGAATATCAATCTTTTCAGACATTTTTGACCAGATTTCTGTTGCATTTGACATCTTACATTAAACATTTTAAAATCTTGGCTCTTGGTTACAGTGATTGTTCTTCTGATTAGAAAAATACATATTTTGGGAGAATACATTTAATAATAAATAAAATGAATCACTGAAACAAATATACTGCATTGATAATATTATACACTCTACATTTACGTGGCTAAAGTAACTGGCTGTAAAACACAGTGTTACAAGCAATATTAGATAAATGCATAATATACTGTATACAGCATATAATTAAGATTTTTATTAATTTAATTTGTGCTATAGTGCCCAGCTCTATTATTATGGAGGTTTTAGTGCACACCAAAGATGGTGTACTTTTCAATGTTTTCATTGCCCTAAAATCTATAATGTGAGATCTGTGTGTAGTTGCACGTACCTGTTGGCGAGGCGAAGCACGAAAAGCTCAAGAAAGGCAGAGTCAATGAGCAGGTTCTGGTCATCATGGTGAAGCTCAGAGAATCCAGGCAGCCGTTCCGCCCAGCAGCGTGTCACCTCCATGGAGCCGGTTAGCACTCTGTAGAACATCTGGATCTGCTGAGACTCAGATAGACCCACTGGCTCCACCACACTAAACTGCAGGAAGCGCGAGACATGAGTGTGCCACACAAATCAATAAAACTAAATAAAATAAATGTGAATGGTTATATTGTTGTTTTGACATATTTATGCTTTTGTTTTCATAATTTATTCATTTATGTAGTAAATTGTCAAATAATGAATAACTACACCAAAATTCATAAAGGATCTCTCCACATAGATACCTGACTGTAGTCTAGTTCTCGTGGTGTAGACTGGGAGTAGGCCCTCACTACAGCATTCAGCAGGCTGAGGGGAGGTGATGGGGGTGAGGGCTCTGGCTGCAGGGGACTCTTTGGTTTAGATGGCAAGCGACCTCTCCTCCCCTTCAGGTTGTCTGTGCGCACCACTGTGTCAAACACACAAACATATTTTAGATAATGCAAATTCTCCACAAGCAGTTATAACATCTAAATATTATCATGGATTAATATTATTCAGACCATATGATTCCGTTCCATACATGCAAAACAGTGACAGTGTATTTGAACACCTCATAACACCTCACCTTCATATTCATTATACCAATCATTTTGCATGTTTGTTTAGTAGTTTCTTTCCCTCTATGTCACTCAACAATGCTGGACTGGCCAGTAGGGGGCAGCTGAAATCTGCATGATTGCAGGCTTCAGAAGGAAGGGGTGAGTGAAGGTGAGATATAATAAGAGCAATATATGTCTGTCCCAATCTCCGGATGAGATGGAAAAGATGATAAGAGGTGTGATCTTTTTAAATCACATGGTATTCATGCTTAAATTCTACGCGAATTAAATATCCCCATGAACACACGTGCCTGTGACTGTCCTGTGTGTTGTGTTATTACCGGTTCTGAAGCTGCTGATAGGCTGTGATTACAGAGGCAAAGTACTGCCGGTAAACAACCCCATTATAGTTTAATTCATGCATTCATACTAACCAACCAAACCAGCTACGCACCAAATCTGAATTAATCCATAGCGCTTCTTGAAAGTAGCGTGTGCATCTGTGGGTTTTAAGTCATTAAGATAAAGAGTGTCTATCTCCTTTGCATCAGTCTCTAACCAGAGGTCCGGCCGAGGTCAAATGCACCAGGGCCTATTGTGTGATAATAGGCCTAGCCAGACATATTATAGGTGTGTGTGTGTGTGTGTTTGATACCTTCTTTCACCATGCCTACACTGAGACACTTCTGGAAGCGGCAGTACTGGCAGCGATTTCTTCTCCTTTTGTCCACAGGGCAGTTTTTACTGGCCAAACACACGTACTTCGCATTCTTCTGCACTGTCCTCTGCAGCCACCAACAATAAAAAGAGAAAAGGGAGAGAGAAGAAAAACAATAAGCTAACAGGTCTAAACATATTATTTATTTAATTTGATCCCGTTTTTGGCTAAGAATTAAAAAGGAAGCTTGCAGGTCAGATTTTAATTACAATGTGAAAAAGCTCCGGCTCCATCAGGATAATTAGATAAAATTAATTTCCCAACATGCCTTGCCTGCAGGAGGGACAATTTTATTAGCGCAAGCTACTGACAAGGAAGATCAGTGCAAAGCGTGCTGAGGCCGCTCCCGCGAGACATCCCGCGCTGCGTGATAAAATTGTTTGTGAAACTCGCGGGTCACCTCACGGCACCTCAGGGTTTTGGCGGATCGTGCCTCTGCAATAAACCCCCCTGGAGTTGTTTTCTCCTCGGCTGGATATGCGCGATTATTGCTGACCTTATTAAAATGAAATAAAAACGATCTGCGAGTACTCGCGCCGTTAAAAACCGCAGAAAAGAGGGAAAAGACTTGACAACGCTAAGGTTCAAACATCAAATGCACGTGCTAACGGTAAGTCAAAAGATTAAGCACTTGCGTGAGACCGGTAAGTTCCGTGATTAAGGTAGCCTAATATCCAAAACAAACAAAAACAATCCTTTAACTAGCTAACGTTACAACTGCGGTCAATTTAATAGTTCTCCAGCAATGTTGTTTCATTGTGCAGTTATTCAATTAGGAAAGCTGCCAGTTGTTAAAATGAAAAAAAATACAAACAAACTACAGAAAGCATGTTAGGTGTGTAGTTACTTGATCATTATCTTTCATACATATTTAGAAAGTTTAATCATGCCTTTGTATGTCAACTTGCTAGCAGCTAATGCTATCATAAAAACCTTCTGTGTCTTTTTTAAAGTTTATCTAACTTTCATTTTTGATTTGTATTAAAACGCTTTCAATCAAATTAAAAAGAAAAAAACCTCATAATACACAATACACCAACAGGTGTAAATGAAAATCAATCAAACCACCTGCGTTTCCCAGGAAGCTGGAATTTTACCATAAGGTAAGGGTAAAACACCCACCCACACACGTTATCCGTGTGATTTGCACGGTTTCTCATATTTCACTTAAATTGAACATAAAACTACCACAGCGGCAGCGGTAGAGTGCACTAATCTCCCAGTGGGCACAAAATGCACTTGTTAGCTAGCGGAGTCTACTCAGTTACAGCTACATTCACACTGATTCAGTATGACTTGATTAAAATACAACTTGTAGAGCCCATCATCTCGAAAGCACCCTGGGCATAGTCAGAAAAAACATACACTGCAACTCCGTTTTCTACTTTATAGCCGGTTCAGAGTGTGACAGATTCTGTCTGTTTGGCCACAGTCATTACAGTTCACAAAACAGGTTTTATTGCTGCAGGACCTCGCTAGATGAATAGACATCTCGTGATGTTCATAAAATAAGATAAACAGCTGTACATATGATGGCCATTTAAGTAACTAAAAGAGTTTCTGTGCATGAAGATGCATGTGTATTTGTATTTATTTATGCTCTAAACGATGTCACAGTACAAAACTGTCATGGCTACAACAGTTTCCTGACTTTTATTTTAAAAAGTCTGAAAATAAAACACTGCACTCTTAATAAATAAAGGTTCTGAATGTTGTTTTGGTGCTGTGGAAGAACTATATAATCAAAATAGTCCTTAAATAATCAAAAGGACCCTTTTTCACTATAAATAACTTGTGCATTTACAAGATTCCATGGATTTTAAAGGTTCTTCACTGAATTATTGATGCCAATAAAGAACCTTTAAGAGTCCATGACAAAAACTACAATCTACTATTATTGTCCAACTACCATAATTCTCTCATGCAAGCAAGCACATAAACATACAAACGCACACACACAGAGTTGCGGCCCAGTGCACAGCAGGGTCCGTAGGGTCGGTAAAGACAAGCAGTTGTGGATTCATGACATGTAACATGTGCTAATGGCCCTGTCACACATTAAAACCCCTTAGGGAACCTATATCCCCCTCTCCTCGTCCTCTCCTCCCCTAATCAGAGATGATCAGACTATCTTATCTGGCCCTCTCCTCTGGGTGTGTAATTAGACGTGTGTGTATGGCTGTTCAGTAGGAGAGGTGGAACTGGGTCACCATTAATTGGTTAAGTGTGTGTGTGTGTGTGTGTGTGTGTCTACGTGTATTGCGCACTTAGACTATTATAAGACGACTATGTTGGTGAATGAAGCACATTTTAGTGTGTTTATTATTCAACACTCTAATGCCATAATGCTGGCACAAAAGCACATTTAACTTTGTTGCAACTGATTTAATCAATGTAAGCTAAAAAAAGGACTGGAGATGAGTTCGAATTCAGTTAAGAGCTGTTAAACTTTTATTTCAGAGGAGTGGGTTGTATGTGGAGGTTTTGTGAATGAGCGAGCCTGTCTTGACCCTCCATTAGGTAAATATACCGAATAAATATTCTCACTCTGAGCATGTTATGAGTCACAGAGCAAATTACAAACCAAATAAATGGTGTGAAAATAAGCAGTGTGAGCGAATGAGCAAGACAGAAAGAATAGATTTTGTGTGCTGAAATTGGTCAGTCACTTACTATTTTTCATTGTGAAACAGCACAACGGTTTGTATTCAGATGTAAAACAGAACCATAAGTGAAATGATTTAGTGCCTGTTGATGAACATAAAACTAAAGCTGGAGGGAAAATCTGAATAATTTTGGTGGATAAATGCACGCGCACTTCATTAAAAATTTGTCTAAAAAACTAATGTACTAAGAATCAGTGTGCATAAATATAATATAATAGGCTTATTGTATAAAAACATTTATAAGATATTTAAAAAGCGAGTTCGCGGTCTGACAAAGGATATACACTGCCACACAATGCACCATCTTGCATTAAAATTCACCTGCTAATATTTATATTGTGAGTTAATGAGTTGCCTGAGATAATTAAATGGCGAGTGTGTTTTGTGAGTTGGGGTGAGTACGAGTGTGTGTATGCATAAAAATAAGCACGCTGATGGTCTAAGACTTGCCAGTGTGCATATGTCATTGTTTGTGGATGTCATTTGTGTGTGTGCATGTGTGCCAGCGTTGCAGTAATGGCTACAAAGCCTCAGGCTTACCAACCCCTGCTTTTATTAATTACTAAATAAAAACTAATTGTGAAACTAATTGAAAAGAGGCATAATTTATTTCTGCACCAGACCACAGGCCATTTCCAATTATTTCAGCTCTGCCACTCTCGCTCCTTCACTTTCATTGTCAGTCTTTCATCACAGACTATTTTGAGTCTTCTCGCAGTTTCTGAGCAAATTAAAATGTACATTTATTCCAAAATGCAAAATGACTGCCATATATATGTTAAATTCATTGTAAGTGTTAAATGAAATCTTTACTCTTCAGTCTGTGCGTGTGTGTGTGTGTTTCTGGCTAAAGCTCCAAGCTGCTGTATTTTAAGTGCGCGCCGCTGTCACACCTCTCACTGGTCACCGAGGGAAACGACCCTCACAGACGCCGTGGCAACCGCCGCTCAGACGATTTGTGAGAGCACTCAAAGATGCACACACACATTCACACTCAGTACACACAAGCCAACGCTTTCATGAAAAGGCTGAGCAAACCTGTCACAGTCGCACCTCTGAAACTGAAACTAAACATTTTTTCAGTTTTTGTGCACAAATGATTTTCTGTACCGCCTCAAATGGTCATATAGACTGTATCCCATCCCATTCTTCAAATGAACAACAAAAACACACACCGCTCACTAAAGAATTGCTATTCACACGGTGGGTTTTAACCTTGGTTCAAACGCCCGCGGAGTGCGTTACAATGGTTGGTTAACCCTGAGCCTCACACTCAGAAAATGAGGTGCGATCGGTGTAGAGCAGTGTGAGGCTCTTCAGCCAAGAGCTCCTTTCAAACCAAGAACAAAACTAATGACCACTAATGAATACACAATTAACAAACACTACCCAGGCCACACTGCTACACACACAAAAAAAAAACACTGACCAACACACTATACAATAAAGCACAAGTACAATCCTCTTACACTCTATTTAATGACAGACACACTCAGATACACAATGAGACATGCTATTCAAATTAAGCACACGCTGAAGAACACATATCAATCAACACAAACTGCAAACTCCCACGTCAGCTTCTACAATACTACAATCATTTGCAATAGCATGAATAAATCTAAAGCATTAAGGGAAATCCAAATTTGGGAGACTACCTTCAGTAAGCACTTCCAGTCAGCATTAGTTAACCTCAGTTGTTTAGTTCTTTTTAATAGTTTATTGTGCTGTGTCTTAAAGAGAAAGTTCAACCCATACAGTAAAAGTCAATGTTGACTAAAACAGTGGTTCAGAGGCTGACTGGGGACTACAATAAAAATCCAGAAAGGTTGCAGGATAACTTAAAAGTAGTTAAATTAATAAATTATTATTTACAAATTAAAATAATCTAAGTCTAAAATCAGATGAAATATGGATGTAAACTGAACACTGTTAAAAAATAATAATCTTGGTTAAAGTAATTTATTAATAATTTCAATTGCTGTTAATAAAACCAGATAAAAAACAGCAAAAAAATCATAATGCAGCAGAAATATTGAAAATATCTAAGAAACAATGGTTACACTAATTGTTATTGTATGGACAACATGAAAACATTTTTCATCTTTCATCTTTCAATATCATCTTTCGTGTTCCACAGTAGTCGTACAGGTTTGGGACATGAAGGTGAGTAAATGATGAGAATATTCTCTCTCGTGAACTACTACTTTAAAGGCCCAAGTACACACGTGTCAGCTAGTGTGCAGTGGAATCTTATAGGTTAAGATATTAAAGTAAAATCTCCCTGCCTGTGATACTAATATTTACATTAAACAGAACTTCTTGTTCGATTCTTTCAGTGAAAATGTGTGTCAATAAGGATTATTATGTATTTGCAATAGCACACTCATTTAAACAGCAGTGACAGTGATGAAACGTGGGTGCGTCTGAATTCGAGATCTGATCGAGAGTTATTAGAAAGCGTAAGTGCTGCAGGGATGCTGAACTCTTACCTTAAAGAAGCCCTTGCAGCCCTCGCAGGTGCGCACACCGTAGTGCTGACAGGCCGCATTGTCTCCACACACCGCACAGGTACCCTCTCCGGAGCTGGTGCGACAGGGCGGCGATGGCAAACCCTCTCCCAGAAGTGGCGGGCATGGGCCCATGCCCAGAGAGCGGAACGCCAGGCCTCCCGGCTTACCCATGTTCAGGGGGTACATGTGTGAGTGCGTATGGGAGTGCACATGTGAGTGTGTGTGCGTGTCCAGGCTGGGTGGCAAATGTGAAGACGAAGAGGATGAGGAAGGAGAGCGTTCAGTGCGCAGCGGAAGGCCGATGGCACTGTCGTAGCTGCTGGTGGAGGGTGGTGCCGGCTGCTCGTAGAAATGAGAGAAGCGAGGGCTCTTCAGTGGGCCTTCAATCAGGCAGGGCTGGGGCACAGGGGGAAGATTGTGTTCATCCCACAAGAAAGAGCTGCTGGGTGGGCCGGAGTGAAGCGGCGTTGGGGGCGTCGAAGGGGGCGACTGCTTAAAGTACATGGAGCTCCCAGCTATTGCTTCGTCGGATGGTGCCATGGTTGGGTAAGACTCCTCCTCCTTTTTGATAATAGGGCGTTGATGAGGGAGTTGATACAGACAGGACGGTTTCGGCTCAAAGCCGCCCTCCACAAACACATTAAAACTGGGTAGGGAAGTGGTGGCAGCCGCCGCCGAGATCTCCCCCCCTCCGAGCTCACACTTCGAGTAGTCTGTCGCCATGAGGTCAGCACTGTAGTCACCATGGTAACCAAAGGACTGGGTGGAGTAGCTGGACCCATGAGGTGCAGGGCCGTACTGGGCCTGAACGCAGGGCATGTCTATAGAGCCAGAGAGAGAGGAAGAAAAAGAGAGACTTATTATATTGCCTTTTGGCTGAATTTCGTCAGGTGTACAAAGGATGTGCTGCCAACCATAGCATTTCAGTACTGTTTTGTTAGTACCAAGTTAGTAGATAAACCATTCACCTGGAAATATGGGTTAGGCCGTGAGCTAGTGGGCACACATGCGAAAACTAAATAAATAAAAAATGCACGCCTCATTCCTGACTTGGATTCTCGCATCTGAATTAAAGCAAATTCTGTCATCATTTAGGCCCGCTTAAAGTTACTTTAATGCATCATTTAAAAGAAAAAAAACATACAATGAAAGTGAGTGTTGCTGACATCTCCACTGAAGAAATAAATGATAATGAGAGTGATTAAATAATGACAGAATGAGCAATTCTAAATGCAGCAATACATTAAACAGCTTTAGTTTTCTTTCTGGTGTTATATTCCATGCCACTCTTGAGAGCAAACACCGTCTAACTATTCTAGCACACATACCTACACTTCAAATAATCCATTGATTATCCATCATCGGTCCTTATTTCATAAATATATACGCAAGTAAACATGCACAGAGAAAAAGGGGTTTAGTCGCTTAATATTGAAATCATAACGCCTAAAAGTTTGAACCAAAACGCTAAAGATAAATATTCAGGGTGGTTTCAACTCTTTTCATTTCATGCGCGCCATGCACCTGTTGAAATAAAACGATCGTGTTCGAATCCACGAGGAACTCCCTCGTTATTCGTAGTATTTATCTTGAGCCAGCTCTGCACTCCAGGAAAACCATATTGCCAGCGCGCACTCCCAGAGTTATATAACCTACAACTGTGCGTCTTGACACAGCTGTTTAAGTGCATCTGTGCAGAGCTACCTGAGTAGGTGAGCAGAAGTGTGTGCGTGTCCTTTGTTTGCTTATTTTCCCTAGGTGGGGAAGTGTACACAGACCCGACGTCGGATTGACGCTCTCGTGGAGTGACTTCGTAATCCTTGCGCCTCCAACACGTCATGTATGTTTAGTAAAATCAAGAGGCTTATCAATTATGAACGCCTCTTTACCTGCGATGACTCGGACCGGTGCGCGAGCCTTCCCTTCCTACGCACATCGCTGGCTATGCTTACAAACGCATATGGATAACAGTGAGTTTAATGTCAGTAGATCTTTCTGTCACAACAGTGGACTCACTGGATAATGCACATGACCAGACGGGAGCTTACCTCAAGTAAACATTTAGTTTGTTTTTGTTGTTTTTTGTTTTGCTCAGCGTTCTTTTAGAATTTCTTTTAGAAGTAGGTTACGTTTATTCAAAAGCAGTAAACATCCTTTTTGCCCGGCTTACTTTATTACCTCTACTAATAAAAGTTAATGCTGCAGTATTTTCTCCATGTATTATTAAATGATTATGTATGCACCTGTAAACCAAACTGGATGTCAAGACAAAGTACAAACTAATCTTTTAGAGTTGAAAAATCAAAATAAACTGTTCTATTCTATTCTACATGTTTGAGTGTAGCCTAAGTTGCTACCTTTAAACGACTTTCAGGGGCGTAAGAGTAAAATGTCACAGTCGCGCGCCAACCAATTAGTGTTTTAGCGCCCCTAGCGCATATAGATAGTCATTAACTAGGCCTGTATTAAAGGCGTTTTAAACAAGAATTTTTTTGATTAAATATTTTAAATGTGTACATTTACAAATCTCAAACAAACCTGTTAAATATTTCCAGTAGTTACGTTTTGTCCATGTAACGTTAGCGTTCGCTACAGACTGTTTTTACACAAGCTTTAGGTGCTCTCTAATTCACTTATCATATAACTTCTAGATATTGTTGCCTATTTGGTGAAGCCTGTATAAAAAGTAACATCCTTTTATAAAAAGAAAGCAACATTTAAGCTAGTTCTAAGGCTAACTTTATTTTGGAGGTAGTTTAACATTGTTTTGAGTAATTTACAGGCCTGATATTCCCAATTCACACCTTGAAGGATGAAAGTCTTAATTCAAAGTGAGTGAGTGGGTTGGATAAGGTGGACCCCTTCATTGTCATGGATTGTAATGAAGGAACGAATGGTTTGAGGTACATCTCTCCTGTGCTGGATGGAGCAAATGTGAGTCTTTCACCATTAATATCTCACACCACTGTCACCACACAAACACATAGTCATAACGTGCACTTGATATACACACAATTATTTCTGTCTTTTTTTGGCTTTCTAATTTAATACTTAATTTTTTTTTAATCTAAAAACCACTTAGTAAAAATCTGTCAGAGAGAGACATATGCACTGATAAGTCCATTGTGTAGTTTTGGAATTTGAAGACAACACAAAATATCAAAGTTTTTTGGTGTATTTTTGACGCACTTAAGGCCAGCTGAAATTATGCAAGACTGGGCAAATCCTTATTGAAAAAAAAAAGCAGGACTCGAATTTGTGTCAGACTCCGTATCTTTCGCGTGTATCCGTTTATGGTTTGTTTGTGCACGTGCAAACCCCATTGCACGTCGTTTTTCTCCCTCAGCTCCACATTTCACCATGACACGGATAATAAAAATGAAAACGCAGCCAACCTAACGTAAAAAGTCGAATTATTAAAAAGGTCCAGACCACATAAAGTCATACTGAAACGATGCTTTACAGCTCCAGTGTGTGTGTGTGTGTGTGTGTGTGTGCGTGCGCGTGCGTGCGTGTGCGTGCACCAGACAGAGAGAGCCTCACACAAATACACACTCAGCCTTATAGAAAGCGCTTTAGAGGGATGAAACAGTTGCTAACCTCGAGGTGTGCATTTTAGATGGACAAAATGCAGCTGTTCCAATAACTGTGATCGCTTGTTCATTGTCAGAGTGCCATAGATCTAACAAACAAAAAAATCAACGACATCAAAAAATAAATAGATGTACATGACACGCTAACCAGTATGAATTTGCTCTTGAAACTAACAAGCATCAGTGGAACAAACTTTCACTTTCCAAACACTATAAGACAACAAAGACAATGTATTCTAACAGCAGCACACGAGGTTGCTCTGGCCATGAAGAAGAAAGTATGTTATGATACTATTGGTAGGATGCAAATATAAAATGAAAGAGCTTTAATATAGACTGCGCTCGTTCCAACTGGAACACAAATGCATGCTTTTTCTGCCATATAAATGTCAAACCACCATCTGCGAGACTCATGTTTTAAACAGAATTAAATGCAATTTGCTGAGGAGTGTTGTACAGAGAAACGACAATGCCTGTCAAATCAGTTATTATTCCGGTTATTTGCCTTTATTTCCGGGACAATTGCAAAAACAAACAAAACTCTGAGGGAAACTTTTTGTTAAAACTACCCCTGTCAAAAATATCTAGCCATATGAGTAAATTGTTGCTTTAATGATACAAACCAAAAACTGTGTTTTCTAATAATTTTCACAGGTACAAAATTTACAACGTCAGTGAGACTTCCTGAAATTTCCAAGTTTCCAAAGTTAGACAAACCAAAATGATATAGGCTAACAGCAAAAGTTCACCGGCATTGAGTTACCAAAACAAGCAACAAACGTGTATTATCTTACTAACAGTTGGTTTACATTTAGTAAAATAAGTATGGTGTTCTTAAAACTACTCAATTATCATAGCTTAATATGAAAGGTTTAAATATGCAATCATACACAAAGTAATAATGTCTAAAAGCTCTTCAGAATCAAGAATCAAGAATCAATTTTTTTTTTTTTTTTACAGAGACTTGTGGTACCTGATTGGCCTTTTTCTCGCTGAATCGTGGTCGGTTTCTCGGGTGGAGGCTGCACGCGTCTGGGGTTCGGGGCTGCTTCAGCACACGCGGCGGGCGAGGTATCCGGTAGCCGGGACTCAGACCTGGGCTGCAGGCGCTCTTCCGAACCGGTGTCTGGAATCGGGAGCACAGAATGATTTAGCTCACAACGACATAGGTCACACACACACAAACAGGAAACTGGGAAAATAATAATCATACGCAGGATTTTCAGGTAGTGTAAATTAAGTAGGTTAAACATATTTTTAGATAATTATTTGTACAGTACTTAAAAGTGTGCAAACTAATAAACAAGGGTTAAAGGTTACAAGATGATTCAGGTTCGACTCAAAAAGCAACTAAGACCTTTATATAAAAATACAAATCCAAACCTTTAAACATTTGCATGCTAAAAAAGTAAATTGTAAAGTAGGTGCATAAGGTCAAACAAATACGTTCACTGATATTTTGTTAGAAAATCACACTAAATATAAGGAAATGTTAGGCTACTTGTTAAATAGCCTACTATTTACAAATATTGAAATGCTACTTCTTTTTTTCTTTTTTTT
>JAUMHI010000058.1:11061595-11096725 GCA_032359435.1 Enteromius unitaeniatus | reverse complement strand
AAGGAAATGTTAGGCTACTTGTTAAATAGCCTACTATTTACAAATATTGAAATGCTACTTCTTTTTTTCTTTTTTTTTACAGACTTTGACAGCGATACAAATTGTAGCCTTTGGAAATAAACCAACACTGATCAAAGAAAGAAAGAAAGAAAGAAAGAAAACCCCAAGCAGAAAAAGCATTTCACAAGATTGTCTAATAAATATCACACTCGATGGAAAAGCAAATAACAAGTGAAAAAGTGCATTAACGTCAATAAGTATTATACATTTTTAGGCACCAAAAAAACCCTCAGTATCTCACACGTCTATAAATACAATGGCTAACGGAATAATATTTTCCCCTTCTGTTCCTGTTTTCGAGCATGTTAGAACAGTTCTGGGCGTCTAATACAAGATTGCCTTGTAGTTTTTTTGTTCCATGAGCTCATAATAATGACAATCTCAGTGACAGTGGTACAATATTCATCTGGGCACTCACCGAAGTCCGACTATCCCCGTCTTCGGTCAAATAAACCCAAGCGCCACCGAGGAGTTTTTAAAAGCGACTAGCGCCCCCTCCCTGACAGAAGAGCGCTCTCACAAAGCCAACCCTCGACACCAGTTACTGAGCACTGTCTTTCTCGACCCCCAAACTACTACAAACAAAACCTTCATAGTCTGGATATATATATATATATATATATATAGACTGCATACACTAATGCATGTAAAGTATGGACAGGGAAACACAGGCCAGCAAAAAAAAGTGAGTGTTCTCATAATTACGCTTTTTTTTTTGCTTTACACACTCGATGCAACGAAGCAGCAGCGTTCTGTAGACTTATTGCGTTTATTTTTGAGTTGAGCTGTTTGTCTTTCTGTGGTCATGTGTGATTGTGACAGAGCGTGTTTCAGTGTGTCCGCATGGACACCGGTCCGCTTGTGCCCCGGTAACCTAGAGAACCGCGAGACAGCCCTGAAGCACGCGCTCCGGTCTGCGTTCAATAAGCGCGCGAGATAGAGGCTTTCCAGCAAACACAAAAGAAAGGGAGAGAGTGGAGATAAAGGGATGGAAAAATACAAGTACAGTAAATTAGCTTAGAGAACGGGATTTGACATCCGACGGGGACAGAGACCTGAGGGAAAGAGACAGGCTCTGTACTCACTGACCCGATCTCGCGTGCGTTGCAATAAAACTTTAGTACTTGGACGCTTGCCCTGATCGATATACCGGCGTATCATACACCTATTAAAGCCGGCTCTGTCACCACTCTCACTATTGACACGGCCACTTCCAGTGAAATAGCCTACTTAAATGGGCTGCTATAGTATTACAAATCTTTACTTTGCCCATAAAGGTGTGCAGGTCAATAATAATCATGTGCTTTGATTCTTGCTGACCTCAAATTTACACCAAACCATAGCCTAGTGAAAGCAAATACTTTTAAAAAGTATAACAGGAGCACGTTGCTTATAGGTGTGACTTCATTATCAAGAATGTAAACACCATACAGTTACTCCCAGTACAGGCTACACAGGCACATTGTGTGGACTCAGTATATTGCTGTTTGTTCAGAAATTGAAGTGTTTTGGAAGCAGGCAAAGTCTACATGTCAGGACATTTAGCTGTTTATCAGAACACTGGTCAGGACAAGTGGTAAGAGTTGTAAATATGAAAATAAAATGTAGTTAGTTCGCTAATTGTGACGCCACTGTGACAGTCATTTTATTTGATTACTCTGCAAATGTGTATTTCAAAGTGTTATGTTCGCCTGCGGTCCTTCCGTAGCTTCGAGACAGAATGAATGAAGCTCGTGTTGTCATCTAACTGAAACGTGGCAAAGCAATGTTGATTTGATTACAGACGAAATAACTGAGAGTATTCTTAACGCAGATGCTGCTACAAACAAATAAACAAACAGTCGCACGATATTAAGTCGCGCTTTTGAGAAAACACTCAAGGCGCATCTCACAAGACTCTCTACCGGCGCCGCGCGAGCTTACGGCGGATTCACCGGGGTGAGAAAGAGGCATCCCATTTCCATGACAACCTGAGAGAATATTATACGTTTCGCAAATTGAATTCGGATTCAGCCCATCCATCTACAAAGACGTCGCACACAACACAGTTCGTTTGTCTTTACGCGGTGGGGAAAGAGCATTCAACAGGTCCGGACCATAAGTTCTTTATAACGCACTGCCATGCAGAATGTGAATGGAGAACGAAGAAAAACGATATAAATAAGAGAAAGCATGTTGGCAGCGTTTTTACATTTCAATACGCACAGTGCGAGCTGTTTCTATAAAGCGCATTAAATAAAAAAATCCCACTTACTTGATTTCTGTTGAGGTTCCGTCTTTACATATGTTTATAAAGCCTTAATAATTCCTTGTGCATATCCAACAGAAATTTGTAAAAACTGAAAAAAAGTAGTTAAATGGAAGTTGGTTTCAAAGTCGCAAAAGTTGATGGTTTTTCATTAAAAAAAATATTATTTGACTTATTTTCCTCTTAGCTAAGAAGAAAAAAGTACTCCGTGGTTCTGTCAGCTCCGCTATAAGTGTCGGCGTTAGTAACGGAGAGGATGCGCTGAGCGTAAGTTGCAATGTGCCTTTGTTTATGTGGCGCGCTGAGCGAGAGAAAGTCTAATAGCACATTTATCTGTCCCTGCTTTCTACATAGCAAGCCTGGAATGCGTGACGTCAATGTGACGCCATGGGAGAGGTGACGTCGAGCAGTGTAGCTCCCCGGCCTCAGTGGTACAGTATACACAAGTCGTACAGTCCATGCCAGGAGAGAGAGAGAGAGAGAGAGAGAGAGAGAGAGAGTGGGAGGAGGCTTGATCTTCTGGTTATTTAAAATCGCGCGGTAGGTCAAGTGTTATGCTGGAGAAAAATTGCGCTATAAATGTTATTCGTGTTAAAAAAAATCCAGAGATGATTCAACTACTTTACATGCTTTTATTTTATTAACACGTGCCAAATTCTAAAATAGAATTGATAAGTGCATCATACACACAAGTGTGGTCTACATAGTTTAATTATTTTCCTTATATGTAATACTCACTGTAAACATATTTAGTGGTTACAAACACATGGGTTATTAAAATGTGTAAGGTCACTGCACGCTTTATAGACGAGCGTATGTGCTTGTGAATATTTGCCTAAAATTAAGACTGATACGCAAATTTACATTAAACATTTTATCGTACAAACAAAGCAAACTAAATATTTTTAAATTGGCGGAATAAAATGGCATGGTTGTGGATTTAAATCCTCAATATGCTTCCGCCGTGCCCACTAAACAAATTATTAAACGTAGCTCGCGTAGCCCATAGTACAAAAAAAAAATCAACAATAGCCAATCACAAGGCGCGTAATGTCTTGGCCACGTTCTAATTCTGGCCAATGATCAGCTCCTGGAGGCGGGGTGAAGGCTTGACGCACTGAGGCGCGTGATTGACGCAAGCGATGTTACTAAATTTAGCAGCGGGCGGCCAGGCGGTGTGAGATAGCAGATCCTTCATTCATTGCGCTGGGGCGGGTCCGTTTATTTTAGACATTTGATTGTGTTCCAGCCAATCCAAATATAGTCGTAGACAGGTATTTTTAGCGGAAGCGTGTCCCCGTTACCTCTTACCAGGGAACAACCTTATGATATCCCCATACTGTCATGGGAGAAAGTGGAGAACCGGTAGCCTCTGGTAATTTCGCCCGTTGGCGCAGAATGAAGCTTTTTCGCGGGTTTCTCCATCTTAACTGTGTTGTTTCACTCGCTCGGATCTCTGGAAAAGCAGGGTAGTGTTAACCGAGGACGCCAAACAGGTTTCGGTTGTTGTGCTACCTTAAATGTTGTTGTAGTTTAAAAGCAAAGAGTAAGTTACTCAGCCAACAACATGTCGCTAAGAATCTCGACACAACAGGTAGTAGTTACAGACAGTCATTTTCCACACAGCTCATGAAACGCTGTTGAAGATAATTATAAACATGCGCAGCACGTGCATCAGGGTGCATCTCCAAAAGGTTAAATGCCTCGATAGATATTTCTCCATTTTGGAAAGAGCTTTCGAGTTTACCAAAAATACAAACTGTTTGTTTATATGTTGTTAATTTCTGAACCTCAAGAAGTCCAGTGGTCTGTAGTGGTGGGGAACATGTGAACATGCACGCGAGACCTCGGGGCTAGGCATGGAAACGGTGCTCGCGCGGAGGGAAACTCGCTTTCAGCGCGGCTGCTTTGCCGTCACGGGGAATCCCCTCTCCCTGACCTTCCCCCGCCTCTTTAGACGCTTAAGGAGGGAGGGGGTAAACCGGGTCAAGTGATATTAGCCTCGTTTGTGACAAGACGGGTTCAGCTTGGAGTGGTTAGAGGCAACTGGTTAAATATCACTTGTCACACTTTTTAAAGAACCAAGAACCGACGCATTATGGGTCTAAAAATACACAAAGGATAACACTGAGTGAAAGAGACATTGGAAGAAAACAAAACAAGCCCATGTTAGTGTCATAAAAGTGCATGACTTGGCGAGGAAAGACCTTTTATAAAAATGTAAAAATATGTTTTTTAATAAAACAATACAATACAAAATAAATCCTATCCTTTAACTAGGAATGAGTGTAAAGGTCATGAAAATTCATTGGTTTAAAAGGGTGGGGATGTTCTGTCTTTTGAAGGCACTCTTTTTACCCCTATACATTGGTTTCTCTAGAAAACAAATTATGGCTCCCCACTGAAACTAGTAAGTATATCATGATAACATACTTTTTAGAGACTCTTACACTAACCACAACATTTTTATCATTTTTTTTTTTTTAAATTCTGAAATCAAAGTGATCACACATCTGCTAGAGGATGGCTATTTTATTTATAAGGGTTACATCTGTATTATTTTATATATATATAAATATATATGTAATTTATTAATGAAGGTCTTGAACTTTGCTCTTTGTACTGAAAGTGGCAGTGAACTTCTACTTAAACTCCTACGTTTTCCGGCAGAGATTGTATAATGGATATGTCTGAGTGACAGATATCCAAATGGCTTTTACAACACTGACTCATCAAAAGGGATGGGAAAACTGTCTCTGTATTCTGAGGTGAATGCAGTAATAGTCTCATGATAACTACAATTATTTAAGATAAACGTGATATAAGTGTATATATATATATATATAATATATAGATTTAAGTAGTGATGGCTCAATTATGTCTGACCATAAACCACACATTACTGAAAATGAGCAACAATGTAATTTATATTTACATATTCATACTTAAACTAGAGAGTGACTGTTGTTTTGTTGTATAAGTGTTAAACCAACCGTATCACAGATTGACAAGCTAAAGGTCATGTGTGGTAAAAACTATTTGTTAGTTTTTCTTGTGTTTGTGAGTGGGTGTTTGTGCTTATGTATGTTGACTACACTGAAGCGATGACCTGGATGTGAGAAATTATCAAAGTCAGTTTTGCACGTTTCTCTCTCTCTCTTCTTATTGGGAAATGTGAGTCATTCTTCAAAATCAACTAAACTATAGTAGCAGAAAAAGGCAGTTTTAAGGAATGGATATAAATGTCATTTCACTTCTGTACGTTAAGTGCTGGTAAGAAGAAAAAGTAAGGGAAAAAATAATTCCAAATTTGTTAAATAATACTCATGTGTATAAGTCGAAAGGAAAGAATAGGCTACTAGGGAGGCCTACTTTCAAACTGCACTTAAATTGAAGACTATTAATTGCTATATTGATGTACATATGTAAACTAGAGCATACAGCATTTATTAATACTTCTTGCTTAGAATGCGTAGTTTGCACTTACAGTAGTTTTATGTTTCTTTAGACTTCTTGAAGAGCAATTATTGAGGTGGAGATTTGAACAAATACTGCATTACATTTTGCGTTGTTTCTCTTAATTCTCAAATATTCAGGCCAAGTCACATGATGTTGTTTTGTGACTGATTTGCATCTTTTTTTATATCTATAAGGTGATCACCATTTCCTGTCAATATGGACAAACGGATACATCACAGTAAGTAATTACACTGTTTTTTTTGTCTGCTAAACCCTTTGATGGTGTAAATTAGAATGCTTTAAACTAGTGCTGTCAAACAATCACAGTCATATCTTAAAAAAATACATTGTTTACATGGTATGTGTGTGTGTGCTGTGTATATTTATTATGTATATATAAATAAACATCCATGCATTTATATATTTAAGAAAAATGTTATGTTTATATAATATTACAAAACATTATTAAATAAAATATATGAATATATACAATATGTGTATTTATATATACATAATGTACACATTCCAGAAAGATATATTATGTAAATAAAATGTGACTAGTCATTATTAATTGTTTGACAGCACTACTTAAGAACAATTTTGTTCATTGTTAAATGATGATGTTTGTGTGTGTAAAAGCCAAGCATAATACTTAATTGGAACATATTATCATCGCTAATGTATGTCACCAGATCTCATCAAAATAATGTTTGCTACTTTAAAATCAAATCAATAAAATAATAGCAAACATGTATTATGGTTCCCAAATATGTTTTTATAGTGACAGGTATGTACATCAAAAAGCCATCTTGTAATGTCATAGTTTTTGTTTGTTTTACAGTGAATATCTAGCAGCCACACCTGTCAGTTTTTAACCGTAAATTGGAGGATTTTCACAGTGCATGAAGCTTGTGGGTGTATGCGTGCATCTCTTCCTCTTACCACTCCTCAATATTTGAGTTGACCCACTGTGTGGGGTGTCAGAACAATTGTACAGGAATTTAAACTTAGAGTTTAGCAGGTGTTCAGAGGTAAAATATGCAGACTGCTTTTGTTTTGAGCGTGCCATCGTGACAGTGAGATAAATTAAATGGAGAACTGAAAGTTTTGATCAGTGCTAATCATTTATATTTTGTAGTGGTGTGTGTGACTGTTGAGATTCATCATTTGCAAATATGATCTTTTAACCGTACAGACATATTAAAAAATCATTTAATATGATAAAATTAGTCCTGTCACAGTAAAAAAAAAAAAACTTGATATATATATATAATTTTTTACATTACAGTGCTCCAAAAAACTATAAACAATTGTGTTTATGATTTATGAATGAGGATTTCCCAGTGAGTAAGCAAGATTAGTTTTTTTGTAAGTCTTTGCAGCATATTGTACTTTGCATGTGAGCATATAAAGGGAAACCCATGCGTAAACCTCTTGGAATGCATGCATTGTTGTTTTTGTGTGCGTGGTTGTGTTTTTCAGAGGACTAGACCATGACTTATGTCTGTCGGTCAAGTAAACAAGTTCCTGAAAGACAAGGTAGGTAAGATAGAGAGAAAGACACCTACTTTCTCTTAAGATAACAGCTCTTTACAGAATGTTATCAAACTGATTACTTCTTGATGCATGTTGCAAGGTTTAGTTTTAAATGTCAGTGCGTTGGTGTTTTTCACCTTTATATGATTAATCACATGACATCTACTGTAGATGATGAATTGAAGATGGAGAAAATATTGGCTTGTTGTTAAATCAATTGTTAACTTGTTAAATTGTTTATATTTTAAAACAATTATATTATAAAACAAATGTTTTCTTATTTTTCCTATTATATAGTTATTTTTCTTATAAATACTTATAATTTCTTTTTAGGATGATTTGTACCTTTTTGATAAGCCTTATTTTTTTCAATATTTTCAAATTATTTAGTAACTGAATGATCTTTATGTGTGTGATTTTGAATAATAAAGTTACACAGAAATATTGATTACAACAGTATAACTGACAAACATTTTGTTTAGCGTTTAAAGAGATTTATAAATTAATAATTCTTACTCTAATACTGAATTGTAATGTAACAACTTGCAATATTAATACTGAAGAAATATATATTTATATAGTTAGAACTTTTGCAGTCAGATTTTAATGCAGCAAGTTGTTACATTACGGTTCAGGATTAATGTGCCAAGTTGTTGCATTACTTGTCAAGTGGAAGTAAATGTAACTTTTTTACCAAAGTTTTTTTTTTTTTTTTTTTTTAAGCTTCCCTTGCCACTGATGCTTCAGTCAGTGGCAAAGGACACCCCTTATTTTGTGGTAGCATCACATTGAAATTTGACCTTTCGTGGCTTTCATGACCTAATCTGAATTATTTTAGGCCCTGTGAGTTTTTCGTGTAGCTTGCACTCCTCTTCTCAAGATGCAATCCATTTTTGTAATCAGGGATGCAGAATTGAACTGATAATGTCAATGTTTGGAGTAGCATACTTTCCGACACCCACATTTTCACCTTTTTGGATGTAAGGACACACAAGGTACTTGAGGTCCATGAAATCGAGTGGAAAAGTTGTCTCATGTCTGCTGACTTTCCGTCATAGTCGTGAATCAGCATAGTGGCATCTTGACCTTTAAATCTGGGGTCACTCTAAATAATACATTTACACTGAAGAAGGGCGTATTACTCACCGTTTTGATATATTCAATGGCAAAGTTGTAAGAAGAGTTTCGATGATGATCAAATAGATTCTCACACTCATAAATTGTGTGGGTTTTGAAGATCTACCCGTTACTGGCAACAGGTGTAGGAAAACAGCCCCCTGAATTTTTTTAATTGAGATTACCCAACAGAGTCCCAACAGTGCATGTTCGTCATATTCGGGAATCACTCTTTCTTGTTGAGTTTCATGCTAAACCTGTGCCACGCCTTCTATTTGACACACCATGATGCTAAGCAATGTCTATGTGTGGGAAGTTGTCATTAAGCCATTGATTGCATAATAGTTGCCTCTTTTATTCAACTTCATTCAAAGGATTTCTGATGGGGTTGAAGAATTATGAAATTACCTGCATCTTTTTGTTCCAGACAGCTGCATTCTGAACAAACGTCTGTGTTTGCCTGAAGGCCTCAGGAATTGTAGAATTCACACACACACACACACACACACACATTTTCATTCTGTTAAACCCACACACAAACATAAAGGGGTTGTGGCATACTAGTGCTTGAGAAAACAGCAAATACTTTCAATTTAACAAATGACTCAGAGGGTCAAGCTCATGTTCAGACAGGGATTCCCCAAACACTTTAAAACAGCCTCGCTGAACTTCATTGGATATACAGCATAAGCATATTTTTCATGTACAGCTATTCACACACACACACACACACACACACACACACATATATATATATATATATATATATATATATATATAAATCAGAATGTAATAAACTAGAACAGGGCTGATATAAGAGTAGGTTTACAGTATGATTTCATAGCCAGGTCAGAAAATAAGTTAATTGTAATACATTTTTATGGTGAAATTGTTGAATCAAAACTTTTTTTGTTGTTGTTTAATTATTGAATGCATATTTCATTGTTTGTAGAAAGTGATTGGTTAGATAACCTTTTAAGCTTTCCACTGATGGTGGCAACAAAGCATGTCTGTTTTTAGGTAATATTTCTTATAGTTGCATTTATAGGGCTGTTGAGTGAATGTATGGGGGTGTATGTGTGTTTGTAGTTTTCTAAGAGGATATGATTCATATGTGCTCATTCGAGAGTAGAAAGGGGATGGTCTTATCTAAATGTTTAGACAGAGACGTTTTTGTATAATAAATAATCACATTAAGCGTCACACCGCCATGCCGGTTCCTCCCCACTATGCCTGCATTCACCAATAAACCACATTACAGCAAAACCTGCAGCCCTGTCCTGATTTTTAAAGGGCCAAAAAAAATAGGTCAGGGCTAGGTCAGTACACCTAGCACACTGCTTTGCATGTTCAATAAATTTATGGCACCTAAGATTGAACTGCAGTTTTATCAAGTAGATATACGTGGATTGGAATCATCACAATCCGGCTGTGACAGACAGCTCAAAACTGACAACTTAACGTCAGAGATGGGTTTTGTGGGAAGAAGCACACACGCAAACACACTATACTTTTTCTGTCTTGTGATTGCTGGAGGTTTTGGGAACCAATAGGCTCTTTATTTAGTGCTTCTGTGTGAAGAAGGAAGGTCATTAGCTTATCACACTCTTTATCGCTAATACACAGAGAATACTATGTATTAGCAAACGCTTCCAAACATAAACCTCTTTCATATTTATGTAGAGTTAAGAGAGGACAAAAATGTAATAAGCTATCTGATGTTTCCCGAGTTTAGTGATGCGATGGGTCCTTCAGTGCTGGATCAGTGGAGAGCTGGACGGTCGCCAAGCTTGCAGTACAGTGGTTACAGTGTGAATCAAAATGATCTTCACTCAAGAGAGAGAGGGACTTCCCCATCTGACTCCATTACAACAGTGAATACTCATTCAAAGCACTTAGGTAAGTGCAACATGCAAGATGAGGCCAAATACTCTTTAAATAGCAGCGCTAATAACATCCAAGTGCATTAAATTCCCATGAAAGACTAAAATATACACGTTAAATTCAAAGTTGGTCACTTTAAATGCAGTTTTTATTTGGATAACGCAAAAGCATCATAATCTATTGTGCTCATGGAACATGGCTTAAAGGGGTTACTCCATCTCAAAATAAAAAGTTTGTCATGAATCGTTTACCCCCATGTTGTTTCTTATATGTTAAAGCTTTGCTCATCCCCGGAACACAATTGAAGATATTTTGGAGCAAAACTGGGAAGCCTGTGACTATCCCATTGACTGCCATGTAAATAACGCTGTCGTGGTCCAGAAAAGTATGAAATACATCATCTGAATACTCCATCTGCCATCAGTGATTTAACCGTAGCGCTATAAAGCAACAAGAATACTTTTTGTATGGAAAGAAAACAAAATCAATGACTTTATTTAACAAATTTGGCTCTGTAGCGTTGCCGTAGCATAATTTTGGAGAGTATTGCTTAATGTAAATAGCATACGCTGTTCTGTGGCAGCCGCGAAACACAGATGTGCTGTTTTCATTCAAATCAAAGTATAAATACACAAAGAAGACGCATCCTGGCGTCTATTGAGACATATTGTTAAAAAATTTCAGATCTTTTGTTTTTTCTTCAAGTGATCACAAAACCATTAAAAAATTGTAATGCAAATTTTCTTTTTTTCCTCACAAAACCATGCCTCTTATGGGTTTACTTTGTAAATTAAAAATAAAAGAAAGTGTTTTTATTTTATTCTTTATTTTATAGGAACACATCAGAATTTCTCTGAGCTTATTGAGAATCATTCACTTAATACTGACCCCAGAAAATCAATCAGAATCTTATGGCTGGAATTTTTTGGCTGCTCATGTACAGTAGGCAAACGCTAATGTGAATGTGAAGCATCTATTGTTGGCACACTTCTAGTTATAGCCAGACTGACGTAATGTTTAGTCCTTGAAGGTGTTTGAGGCCGGACATGGGGTCAAACTCATTTCTTATTGCCTGATATTCAGCAGCCTGCAGCCTGATTGGATCCTCTGCATGCAACCCTCAGGCCTGATTGGCTAAAAGGGCAATTCATATCACCTGTCCTGTGGTCTGCCCATAAACACGTGCCTGTGGTGATGTTTTATAGAGAACTGACTGAGGCATTAAACTCTAACTACAGCTGTAAAATCTCAGCTTATCTTCTGTTTAGTCATCGGGATTGGTTTGACTATATTTACTACACTTGTATGTAATATCCTTTTGAAGTTTTTTAATTTAAGTATACTCTCATACACTCAAAGATACAAACACAACCTGGATGCTCTGACACACACACACACACACACACAGGAAGTTTGAAACAGTGGGGCTTTTGTCTGTGATTTGGCTCCAGTGGTTTAGAACACGGTATAAGAGAGCTAAGAGCTGCTCTATCTCGCATAAGCACCTTTATCAACACTCCTTCACTTTCACTTCTTCCTAAATTCTTTTTTTTTTCTTGTATTTCCATGCAGACTTTATCTGATTTTCATTGACTGTAAACGTATAGCCTTCTATTGAAGTGTTTATAACAGTCAATCTGCACTCTATTTATTACTTTTAATTCATACACACTGTTACTTCTTTCTAATGCCTTTACTCTTTATGCATGCTCAATAGCTTAAACTACTGTTTTTGTGGAAAAAAGCTTCTTTTGTTTTAATTTAGGGAAGAATTAAAATGTAATTTCCTCAATAAGATGAACAAAGTAGTGCCTGCAGACTGTATTGTTAATGTAGACACTGTTGGCCATTGGCTGGGGTCAGGGTCAGGTTTGATTGGCGGCTGATGAATGAATTAAACACAGTGGGCCAGCCGAGTGTCAGCCCATGGGTGGTTTAAGTTACAGGTATAGTGGTGTTGCATGCTGGGTTAAATGGTCACAGAAAATCTGTATCTTCGAAGGGCGGTTGGATGTATAGCTAATGGGTAGACAAAATCTCTATTAGAGATGACTTTAAACTGTGGCTACATATATGTGTATGTAAATGGAACAGTAAGAGTAGATTGTTCTCTTTTATTTTCCAAGTGGAGTACTGGTCATGGAAGTTCCTAAATGGAGGGGAGCCTTAAAAGAAGCCAAAAATATCCAGTTACATGCTCTTTCTCTTTCTCGCATATGCTCTCAGTGCTACTAAAAGGTTAAAAAAGGGTGAAGAAACAAGACACATAGATTATTGTCATTCTAGATCAATGCGGCCCTGAAAGTAAGTAAAGAAAAAAATAGAAGTGGAATAAATCAACCATTTTAAATCATTAGTCAGGAACTGCGAAACAGGTGAATTCCACTAACCTGAATCTCTATGCACTGGAAAATTCAAACGAGTTGAGTGTGCAATGGTCCAACTGCCAAACTCCATGCAACCACTTATCTGTTCATCAGTCCTATTTTTCTTAGATTATACAGAGCTGGTAACTGTTGATGCATGCCTCAACATTAAAATAAAAAATTAAAACATTTAATTGTATTGGTAAAAAGACTAATATTGATATAATGAAAGTTTTGTAATAACCTAGACTTTAAATCTCACATGTCTTTATTTCTTATAATTAAAACTTTGTCTTATTTTGTGAATTTTGTCACAGTTTGTCTTTGATATTTCTCAAATTTTGACTTTATTTCTGATAAATGCTACTTGAGGTCTTACTTAATAAATGTGATTCTCACAGTCCTCTCAGTTGCTATTTTCTCACAGTAGCCGCGTTTCTATTACAGATTTGCACCAAACTTTGTCAATATGTTGTATTTGGGATTATATATTTGACAGCGTTTTCATTAACCAACGTTATGCGGCTAAAATGTAAACTTTTGCCTCTCACGATAAGTCATAGCAACGAATTTTGGTGCATGGATATATTTATACAAAGCTAGAATATGCATCTTCTATCGCGTGTCGTTTAAACTGTCTACGCATTAATGGCAGGGAAAGCCCCTTATACATTAGGTTATAATATATTTAAAAATTATCAAATTACACATATTTTTACATATGACTTGTAACCTGTAAATGCTTTCTATTGCAATTACTCCTTTTTCGAATTGCCTGAAAAACGACCTCATAGGAGCGTAAAAACTTTGTTACGTGTTATGTAGCTGTATGTGAACGTAAACTATCTGCAAAGTTGTGACGCCGACAGTGCACAATAAATTATTAAATTATTAAAAAGTTATTGTCTATCAAAAAAAAAAAAAAAGTCAGCTCACATTCACCTAAACAAGTCGTCAGCAATTTGAATCTTTTTCTGTTACGGCCACACGTCACGAAGTAACATATTTGCATAATGTCCACCCACATTCTACGTCATGAACAACTTGCACGCCCACAAACAGTACAATTTCCACGTGGTTTACATCATGTCAAGAAGACGCTGTATCCTGTGAGAGTTAATTTGTTTTATATGCCCTTCTGAAAGATGAATATACAAAGAATGAGTGATTAACATTCATTTTTTTAACAACACCTCAGCAGTACAATGTGGACCGCTGCAGTGGTAGACCAATCATAAAGGACTGCGCCATCTGACCAATCACAGCAGTGAGAGCTCACGGAGAGGCGGGTGTTTAGACAGACTGTCTCGAACTGCTTCACACGAGTCGTTTACGAATCATTTAGAAATGGGGTAAAATTAAATCTATTTTTGGAGAAAACTAAAGTGTTTTTTAACCTTGAATACGTGTAAACCTGTTTTAAGAGACTCATAAAGCAATATTAGCAACCTTTAAAATGGCATTATAGGGGCACTTTAAGCGTATTTTCAAATCGCAATTGCAATTTGCACAATTTTAAGTGTAATGGAAGCGCAGTTAGTGTGTCATAACTGAGACTTGATTTGTGACTTTATTTTTTATTATTATTATTAATAATTGTTATTTTTTATTATTAACTTTATTTATTCTTATTAACTTTTATTATAATATATCACACAATTACGATAATGTTTTTCCCTCACAAATTTTAATTTTATTATAATTAATTGTGTATATAAATATTTATGTATGCATGTTTATTTATTTATATATATATATATATATATATATATATATAAATGTGCTTCTAACAGTTGATTTACCTAATCATGTCAACATTTAACAATTGCAACCTTTTTCTAACAATTATGACTTCGGTATTCATAATTGTTTTTTTGGTTTTTTTATGTGTCTCTTACAGTTGCAGCTTTACATCTTGTAATTGATTTATTTTTACACAAGATTGTGTTCTTTATTTCTTACTTTAAACTTTCTCTGTTGTTTTTATACTCTACTCTGAAATGGAAACCATCCATAAATAGCTATTGAATTTATATTGGTCAGTCTATATTTGTTTGCCTGTTTACAGTCAATATCCAGGTCAAATGGCCAGAGGCATACTATGACTATTACGCTCATACCACAACCTACGTAACAGAGCCCTATCTGCACTATTAACAGAAACAGTATTCAAATCTCTCAGGTAGTACTATGAATGTCCATCAGCCCTTAGGTCATAGCAACCGTGCCATTGCTAATGAGTTCCTTTACCACTGGAATGATATTTCATTCAAACCCTGTATTCAAATATGCTCTGTGTGGACTGTCACAGAGGGATGAGGTCATCTCCAACATACAGCATAACTATCTATCACCAACTGTGATGGATCAGGCTCTCTCTACTAATACTGGCTACTCACTGTTTATATTCTGACCAACATAGTCATGCTCTGTTCGTTCCCCAGTGGTTACATATTAGGGACTTAATGTTTGTTACAAGTTGAATAAATGGAGCGGGTCTGTTTATATTTGCTGGAGAGTCGGCAGTGGAGTGAGAGAGAGAGGCTTGGAGACACAGGAGAACTTGGTATTTAGGAGCTGTTTCACCATTTGAAAATGTGAGGAATGTATTAAGGGTTCTTCCCTTTTAGATCTTACTATGCTGCTAGAAATAAACTATTACACAGTCTCGTCGTAGACTTTCAGCCCCCATTTAGATGTTCACAGAGAACGTTGTGTAACTGGTTATGTTCAGAATGAAATACTAGCTTACCTTTTGGCCTTTCCTCAACATTTTGGTGATGTGATGCCACACTGACTGTTGGGTAAAAGCTGCGTGAATGTGTGCATGGCTGCTAAGAGGGTACTGGTGGGAACCCCTCTTTAAATGACTAATGTGAAGGCCTTCGTGCTTGTGGACTTCACAGATTCTGTATATTAGTAGTGATTATTATTGATCCCTAAACAAAAAATGAAGTCACCAACATTTAGATATCAAACCTATATTCTGTTAAGTGATATTTCCTCTGTTGTTCAACATTTCTTAAGTTTTTCAGCCCATCCAGTCTTAAAGGAATAGTTCACCCAAAAATGAATATTTTGTTATCATTTACTCACCCTCATTACAAACATGCATGAGTTTTTTTCTTGTGTTGAGTACAAAAGAAGATATTTTGAAGAACCAAACGTTCGTTCCTATTGACTTCCATAGCAGGGAATGAAATAGCCTAAATACTACTACGGAATGAGGACCATCAACTGTTTGATTACCAGCATTCATCAGAATATCTTCTTTTATGTTGAACATGACAGAAACTTAACTATACAGGTTGGGAACGACATGAGGGTGAGTAAATATCGACAGGATTTTACGTTTTGGGTGAACTATTCCTTTATTGGTTAATAGTAAACAAAATCCAACCTGCGGCTTGACTCCGAGCTCCCCTCGACACCCCCAACCTCATCCCCCATTAATATCATAATAAAATCAAAACATGGAGCTGTGTCTAATTTTTTATTTTTTTTTAAATGGAATAAGTTCTCAATACCCAACCCCAGTCCTGAGCCAGAACAGTTCAGCTTTGTTGACTGGTCACAGCTGTTATTGCAAATTTATCTGTTACAATATGATATCTGTAAAACTTGAAATGCATGAGTGCATTGTGGGATACGGTATAGCACAGTAGGCCTGTGTATTTTGGCAAATGTGGTTATCTGAGTACACAAAAAACTGCATACTGTATATAGTATGCATAATAAATACTACTGTCTCACAGGAGAGCATGGAAAGAATTAATTTGCACGCCTGTGGATGGCTGAATTCAATTAGGTATAAAAGAATATGAGCAATCAAGCACTTGCTTTTCTGTTTTGATTTTCTCACTGTTTTCACACCATTTGAATCATCTTCATATTTACAGTTTTTCTTAGCCAGCGTTGGCAGGTTTCATGTAACTGTTGGGTGGATGATGCTTAAGTTGGATCTCTCTCTCTTTCTCTCTCTCTCTTCCTGTGATGCAATCTCCCTTGCACATGTCTGTCTTTCCCTTTCTCTTTCACTCATTAGTCGCCATGGTGAATCAAACTATCATTGCCATGACAACTCAGGCCTTCAACAGCCTGGTTCCGTACCAAACACGCAATGGTCTCCTACGCACGGCTGCCCAAAATGCATCTTTGTGTGTTTGCGAGCACGGATGTTTGCGTGCATGCATATGTGTGTATGTTGGTAAAACACAAGGGCTGTTAGAGAAACAGTCTAATTACAGAACTGTGATTTATGCAATAGCATGGCCTTGTTTACGGAGTGCTGCCCTGTTTAATTTTGTCACAATACTAGGATGCCTATTTTCCACCTCATTTACATACGCGTTTAATGACTTGGTTTCTAAATTTGAGCATGTTTCTGGATTTAAATAGGTTTAAAGATGTCATCCAAGGATTATTTTTGACTGACTGACTGGTAGGTTTTGCTGTTTGTCATGTTCGAGTCTGTTCTATATTAGTAAATGACAGTTAGAGCAATTATTTTCTCAATCAAGATGCTTTGCAAGTGCTTTCTAATGCCAGTTATAGATGTCCTTTTATGGAAGTCATGCATAGCCTACCTCAGTCTGGTTGACCGCCTGACCAACCTAGTTCCAGCCTCACATGTGACCAGTATATACCTGTAGAAAGAGGAAGTGGCTGGTCATGAGTCTTTGGTGACACACCCACACACCTGCAGGTTACCTACGCATTTTCACTCTCTATCATGAGTTACAATGGAACTGAAATATCTCTGTTTCACTCAAACACAGACACTGTCTGGAGAGTTGCATCACAAACAAGGAAAAGCACATGTTCTGTTGATGTCAAGTGTGTTTGTGTGTGTGTGTGTGTTTGAAGTACTGCTTAAAATAAAGTTTTTTTTTTTATTCAAGAAAATGCTTTTTCAGTTTTTCTTTTAAAAATTAGATAGCAATTTATGTTGTACCGTGTCCTTGTTAAACATGTTACAAGCAGCTACTATTAAAGTGGCAATAAATTGTGCATAATTACATGCAAGAAATCCTAAGCCAAACCTTAATCCTAACCCTTACTGTATTGTAATGTATAGGCTAGTTAATTAATATTACTTAGTACTTAAATGTATAATTGCACTGTAACAAGGACACAATAAAACCAAATTTCACATATAATTGAATGTTTTACTTTTCTGTGTAATTGTGAAAATATAACATTTTGTAGTAAAAGATAAAAAAAATGCATGTTATTTTTGTATGTCTCTCTATATAGAAAAATGTAAGTGTGAGTATAATACATAACATGTCCTGTGATGTGATAAGCTGTTATGATATCGATAGACTGCATGGGATGTTTGTACTTGTAAAAAAATAAAACATTCATATCATGTGACCATTAAAAAAGAACTAGTGAAAACAAGAGGTAAATAAAAATGGTGACCAACTTCCAATTAAATGTTTCAGGACCTAAGATGCACACTTCCCCTTATACATGTGACTCCAAAATCTTGATTTTAATTTAGAAAAAAAAGTCAATGGATGCGTTATGCGTCAACTTGCCAAGAATAAATGCCTTTAGTTCCCCTGTCACAAAAATAAACGTAGAACTGAATATAGAGCAAAGAAACAATACTCCATCTGACACGAATTGTGAATCTCTCCCATACACAAACACACACAAACGCAGTCTTTTGTGATGTGCAGCCCATCATGGATGCAGCTGTCATGCTGTAATTGTCTAAGTGTTGTGCGAAATATGGAAAGTTGTTTGTTGCAATGGTGAAATTTGTGGGTGGAGAGAAAGGCAGCTGGTGACTCTAGTGTACAATTGCCAAATGTGTGTATGAGCGTGTGTGAGGGGGTGGGTTGCGCACAATGGAAAGTGAACTCTGTCCACGTGACGTTTCTGTGGTATTTCCTACATTCACCAACCAAGGAACTGCAACCAGCGATGACGAGAGAACCGTTAACATCCTCATCTCTATACTTTTCTCTATCTCTCTAGTTTTCTATTCTCACTCCTTTCCCTTTCAGGGCATATGTCGCTCTGTTTCTGCTCTGTGCGGTTAGAGGTCACATGACTCGATGATGACAGTCCATGTATGGGCGGAGACTGAGTTGCTTTTTATGAATGAAATGTGTTGTTTAAGCTGACTGAGCTATTTTTGTGCACAAGTGAGTGAGTACACAGACACACACATATATATATATACACATATATGGTCATATAAAATGTGTGTGTGCTTGTATGGAAGAGTGTGTTAACGTTTATGTACGTGCTCAACCAAAACGTTTCCTTCTCCTTTTTCCTCTCTGCTGATTCATACTCTGAATAACAGCTCTCTGTGTTAACTTTTAACACATTCGTCGACGCCACACACTCTCTCTCAAATGCGGTGACAGGGTTTAGATACAGACTTCTAAATTTGTTGGTGAAGGTGTTTACTCATTGAGTGTATGTGTGTGATAAGGCAGCATCCTGTTTCCAATGGGGGCTTGTGTAACAAGGCACCTCGTTCCTAGTGACGTGCGTTTGTATGTGAGACAGTAAGAGGATATGTATTGCACTGCTTGTCTTTGTAGATCTGTGAGAAAACCACAGACAGATCTGCATCTACTCTGAAAAATTTCACTTTCTCCTCTCACACACACTTGACTGTGCAGATTCACAGGAAAACTCATTCAGAATCAGCATAAATGGTCTTTTCGTAATACGTACTTGGTCAATTCTGATTTACAATGTAATCACAAATGTATGAGTTAGTACAGTGAGGGTCTTTTACGCAAGCCTCACGCTCTCTGTCCATCTGATTTTAACGGCCAATAATTTGACGCACGCAAAAATTAGGCTGCATGGGATGCAGTGTGCTGAAAGTAGGTGGAAAAAAATATATATGTTTTTGATATGTTTTGCACTTGTCATCAGAATTAGGTAAGGCTATTAAAACACAAACTCTCGATTTTATTTAATTCAGAATATAAGTATATAAACAAAACGTTTATTGAGCACCAGTCAGCATATTAGAAGGATTTCTGGATCATGTGACACTGAAAACTGGAGTAATGGCTGCTGAAAATTCAACATTACTTTTATTTATTTATTTATTTCAAATAAATGTAGCCTAGGTGACTTCCTGCAAAAATTAAAAAAAGTTGTGCTAACCTGATTTTATCAAGTGCAACATGTCCCTGGGTCAACGTCTTGGGTTGACCCTGGAACAACATTGTGATTAACCAATCAGTTTTAAAGAAACAGTTTACAGGTTTTGTGAAGTTTAGGTTTATTTGGTGCTTGTACATCAGTGTCAGTCATCATTAAATCTGTAGAGATAAAAATAAAGCTGCAGGGATATGGTCAAGACTGTTTTTGCATTAATATGTTGTTCTAGGGTCAGCAAAATATGTTGACCTAGAGATACATATCAAACTTGGCAAAATCAGGATCTATGTACAACCCCAGACTTTTAAAAATGTGAGAAAAAATTGTTTTGTATACAACTTGTAATGCAAGCATGCATTAAAAAAGTTACAGTAAATGTTTTATCATCACTATTGCAGTAAGTCTTAGTAAATGAGATTAGGTGTTCAATTCTAGAGATCGATAATGAAGATGTATTAATAAAAATGTGCTGTTAATTGCAACACGTCAGTGTTTCGAAAGGATTCAAACTGGTAACTCATCTTTTTAAAATAACGATTAAAATCAGACTACACTTTTTGTACTTTTGAGTACAACTGAGAAGAGGTATTCATTTTGGGAATCAGGCTACACTAATTCCCCTGTATGTTTTTGATACACACAAAAAAATCAGCTCATAAGAGTAATTTGTTTGTGATTCTGGCTGCACTGGTCTCGGACTGTTTGTTTGTTTGTGCATGCATCCTGTGAGAGCAACAGAGATGGTTCTTAAGAATCATATTTTTATATCATCATGTTTTACAAACATTGATTTATTTTACTTACTAGGATGAAATGAAATTCACAGCCTCTGCTATAAGAGACTTTGTCAGTGGAACATCTACTTTTACTATGCGTTATTTAGAATAGCGTCCATCAACATAGGTCAGCGGTTACAGTAAAAATTCTCTGATGTTATTGCGTTAACCTGACCTAGATATGCTGGTAGTATGTTTAAATGGCAAGTCCTAATATTTAGCCTGGCATATATGTGCATTGGCGATGAAAATTATAAATATTTAATCTATTTGTAAAGAAGAATATTCCAGTACAGCGCTATCACTCTTCACATACAAGCATGTTCAAAGATATACAGTCCCCAAGAGATTCAAAATCACAGACACATAAGTCTCAGTGGTGTTAGTTTCAGATTAAACCTCTGATTTATTTAACAGCACATTTGAGCCCCCCAAAATCATGTTACAGCTGAACTGTACAAGAACCAAGAAAGTGTGAGTTTGTGAGTGCTTTTGTATAAGAAGCCTCAGAAGAAAGGAGGACTGCTCTGTTCTTTTTTGTTCCTCATGTCGTTTGTTCCGGTGGAAAGACACTTAACGTCAGAATTATGACTCACAAGTTCACAAAGCCCCACTGAATGAAGTCAGCGAGACCCTATTGACAAATGCGCGCACACACACACACAAATACATGTTTACGCTAATTAATAAAAGTGCAGCAGATGCTGTGGAAATTGTCCAGGTTGCTTATTTGTTGTCATGGAGGTCAGTTTATGTCTTTCATATATACAGAACATGAAAACTAGCAGCACACACTCACATTCTCCACTCCTAAAACAGCCTTGTTCCATTGTGCATTGAAATGCTCCAACGTTGGTTAAATGTTTCAGGATGCGGGGACACAAAGCTGGGGAGTAAAGCTGCGAATTGGGCTTGTGCAGAACAGTCTTACAGTCTACAGAGTGCATTCTTTTCTGACCTTTTCTTAAATGCCAGACAGAACAGATAAGAAATGCTCTGAGAACGTTATAGCAGAAGTGACGCAGGTGCAAATTAAATTCATTTTTAGTCCTGGTATTATTTTTTGAAGTCGTAGTGCATTCTGTACCTGTACTCGGACGCTTTTGAAAGGGGTTAAATACAGTTGACTCTTTTCTTCAGACTGCGTAATATTGCAATTAAAAAAAAGTAGAGAGATTTTTTTCTTTAATATTGTGACTCACATTTAAATATACCAGATTATCAAAAAATAAAGTAACATGCAGGGCAAAGATTTAAAGGTTTATGTATTGGTAATTGATTGTGAGATGTGCATCACACTCAAAAATTAATTTGAGCTTTATAGTCGGTTGTAGAGAGGTGGAGGTCTAAGACATTGTGATTAAACATGGATTCATTGTTCACACAATAAGATCTATAACATGCATTTACAAAATAGACAAGGAATTTTTATTTAATGCTGACGTTACACTGGAAGTAGTGTAACAATCATGGGAGAACATCAGGATTTGTGTATAAAAGAAAAAGAAAAATTAAGAATGTTTAAATAATGTTTTCTTATTTAAAATGTCAAAAAGAGCTTTGCAGTGACACCTACACTCATTCACATAACATGAATCGCTGTGCATTAGCTAAATAATATCTAAAATAAATATACAATCAAATATAGATAAACATCACAAAATGGTCAAAGGTTTGACAGTGACAATTTTTAATCAATATCACATCTTGATTTTCTGTCAGACTTTGTTCTGATGATTTCTCCAATTATTTTTTTTGTCCACATAAACCCATGCCTGTCTCATAATAGAGCTTTTATTCACCTCTGCCTTCTTCCTATCAACCGATGAATTGAAGTGGCCACTTTTTTTTTACAATATTTCACAAGGATACTAAATACTAAAAATGGAAGAAAATATCTGTTGCTACTTATGTTGCATCACAACTTTAAGTCAAGTTTAAAAAAATAGTAATACAGAATAATAAACATATCAATGGTATAAAGATATCAGGGCAGCTGCATATTTCTGATTTGTTTTTATGAGAATGATTTCAGTACAAAATGTATCAGTGCAAGTGCCCTCATCTTGGGTCAGCCTGATAGCATTTATCCTTCAATGCTTCTTTTCGCTGTGGAAATCCAGATCTTTCTGCTTCCGCCAAAGAAATGTCAATGAAAGTTATGGATTTTATTCACAGTTCCCTTGATGATAGCAGTCTGATCGAGCAGACTGCACAAATACGCACACACACACTCAGACTGGCGGCACGCTTATCCCAGCCACTGCACAATTTACAAAGTCACGCTGTGACGGCAGCAAGTTTGACACGAGCGCAAATGAAAAATGAGAGGTTTTGAAAAGAAGTAGAGACAGAAACATCAAATGAAAAGTTTATTGCTTCTAGTGTTCTGCGCTGAAGGGAGTGTGAGAGTCAGCATTGTCTTCATACCGCCTGTGGGTATATCTTGAGGAAAGAGAAAGAAAGAGAGCAGGATTAATTAAAAGCAAGAGTGAGACTGCACTCTGGCATGATTTTATTTCTAGTGTGCCTTGTTCTGATTTCTGGCCTAAAGACAATTGAGCGTTTGCTGACGATTCAGTCCTAAAACAACAGCGTGACCAATGCTGGGCGGCCCGCGGTTTCTTACGCAAAACTTCTCAGAATGCTGTATGTACATGCGTGCGTGTGTTTTCGGTCGTGGCACAGGGAGACAAAGACCGTCATTCAAGCCCAGTGTGACTGATGTATTATTTCAGATACAGTCAGAGTTCATACAGCAGAGTTCGGTAACTGCAGCCACACTGGGAAAAAAAAAAAAGAATGTTCTGTAACATTTATATAAAATATATCAGGTCAGGGGAGGTTCCATGCTGATTACACAAACACCCACTTTGACATCTTTTATCAGAATGTTTACAGCATTTACACACAAGGAATAAGGAATTGTGTCTACTGAAATCTCATAGTGAATGTGTGTGTGTGTGCGTGCAAGTGACAGGTGAGCTGCTGATGGAATGGAATGGTCAGCAGGAGGAATAAAGAGGAGGTAATCCTGTCAACATGGAGTGACGAAATGGGGGACACATTGCGCGTTCTGACGTGTAGTCTGGATTAGGATTACACAGAGCTGACTTTACACACCTTCTCACTGATGAGGGAATTCCATCCAGGATTATGACGCACATCATTTATACACACACAAACACGCACGCATGCTACTACACTATACTACATGGCAAAAAAAACTATTTCTGGGTTTTTTCATGTACTATCTGTACATTAGCAGAATTTGTGTGAACAAATATTCAAGATTTATCAATAAATGTATTTTTTAATGTACAAAAAAAAACTCATTAAGAAAGAAAATGTATTAACATTAGTGAAAATTAGTGTATAAATACAAATAACTCCCGCAATTACCGAGTATTAGCATTAGTACCTAAAAAGTAGATAATCATTCTTAAAACAAAATGCATTTTGTTGAGAAGAATATATCTTAAAAAGTTGATTTTCTTACATCATTGTTTTTGTTTTAAAGGTATTCTTATAAATGTGTGTCAAAGACTGACATAGGAGAGAAGAAATTATTGAATAAAGTTGATTTTGTAGTTTTTTTGGCGCACAAAAAGTATTTACGTAACTAAATAAAATTAATGGTTAAACCACTATGTCACATGGACCATTTTAACAGTGTCCTTACTACGTTTGGGCCTTGAACGTGACAGTTCCTTTGCTATCTATAGAGCGTCAAGAAAGATCTCAGATTTAACTAAAAAAATCGTAATTTGTGTCCCAAAGATGAATGAATATCTTACGGGTTTGGAATGACATTTTTGGGTGAACTATCCCTTTAAGCCTAAATATAAAATTAGATTCATGCTTTAAACAAGAAACCAATAATAGTTTAATCTGTTTGTAACCTTATTTCACTCACAAACCACATATGACACCTATGTGTTTCATTTCGTTTCAGTTTAATGGCCATAGCAACAAATACCAAGTGTGTCAATCTGAGTGTGCTCTAGATATGCACAAGCACACATGCGAGCACACTGATGGTGATCTCGTTAGGTCAGGCTACCCCATTAAGCCTATTAACCATCCTCAGAAGCGCACTCATCCCTCCTTGTAGCTATTTGTGGCACGGCCCAATACACGGAGTTAGGGAAAAGCCATGAGGCAACAGAAGCGGGGGAAGCCGCGGCCGGAAACGTTTAACTAGTTTAGCCCGGACTGCCCTAAGAGCCTTGATCCTCGCATACGTCACACCCAAGACATGCCAACTCATAAGACTGTCTTAAGAGTCTTTCCCCATACGCACGTTTGAGTTTAAATATGGACATGGTGTAGGAAGGGATTTGAGATCAGAAAGACAGTACGGAAAAGAAGAGAACAAACTGAGAGAGCAAATGCTGAGGAAGGAGTTGGATAACTAGGCTACTATCGTTGTTAGCATACAGCTTATATAAATTTCAGGGCGCACTTCCTCATAATGCAAATAATCCGGCTTGAACCCCACGTGCCCCCCATGGAGGAAGATGAGGATCGATGGCGGAGAAGGGGAGGTGGAGGGATGGGTAAACGAGATGTATAATGGAGGAAAAAGGGCTTATTTAAGGTGGAGACGCTTAGCTCTGATTGGGTGAAACGGGAATAAGCTGATTGGAAATGCGGAGCCAGCCATGGCTAATTATTCGAATGTGCTTCTCCTGATATTTGTTGATAGAAGTTGCACATAGAAGTCTGAGATAATAATCTGACTTTCAAAAGTACATAGGGGAGTTTTGCCTTCTGTTTTAAAAAAAAAAAGTATTTTTAAACAAAGACAGCATTTTATGTAGCATTGTCAAGCGCTTGCCAAACTAACGGGTGGTAATATAATTTCATCTGTAAAGCCATGTTGGCCAATCAGAAGCCTGAAAAAGTTTATAACAGCACATTTTCCTACGTCAAAAGCCAGTTTCACTTTCTACACAGTTTTTTAAAATCTGGTGGGAGTTTTAAAAAATGTTCGGTTTCAGTGACCTGGTGATGCGTTTGCATGTAGGCTAATGGCCATTGAGAAAGCTGCGGTTTTGAAAGTAACCGCGTTTGTGTGGACAGGGCCTTAATCTGACATAATGACATCACCACATGGCATAGCTGATGATTTGTTTGTATCAGCAGCCAATGAGCTTGCTGCTTAACATTCAAATGCATGGCTAGTGTGTGCTGTAGCAGTTACAGTGCGCTTTTGAAACCCTCCATCTTCCCCAGCTCCACCTAGATCTACTACAGGATGATTCATGCTGTATATATTATATGTGCAGCAGCAGTATTTCTTACATGCTCACAGCAGCATGTTGTGGATGCATTGGCAGTAGCTAGTCTCTGTACTTACTCTGCAGCAGCAGCAGCAGCAGTGTAGCAAAACTATTCCTTTAAGACCTAACACGTTAACATGACCACTTTTCAGCAGTACTGTATATAAAATTATTTTATGTCTGATGACCCTTTGCATTCTTTATTTTTTGGCATGGTATAGACAGTCAGCGAGTAGCCAGGAAATAATAAGGGTTGGAAGGAATGATAAGCTGGATTCTGACTCAGGTCATTTACATAACCTTCGTCACACTAAATGTCGGAGCATGTGTACCAACAGAGCAATGGAAATGAAATAAAGCACTCACGAACACAGTGGCACTTCACATGCTTTGAGGAAATGCACTACCCACAGCACCATGACTCTGACACTTTTTTTGTCTTGTTTGTGGATCATGCTTTGTCTGCAGTGTGGGAACTAAATGTTCCCACAAGAACAGTAAATCCTGAAATCACAAGTCTTTTTTTGAGCAAAACAACTTACTAAATTATGTCTTAATAGTGTATAAAAATGTAGTGTTTTAGTTGGTGTAATAATTATAATGACCTTTTTGTTAAATAAATAAAAAAACAATTATCTATTTGAATTCTTCATTTAAACGTGAATGTGTATGTGTGCATACAAGTGCTCTACGTAGCCATTGACTCATGCAGGTCTGTGTGTATGCGATAAGCCACAGTGGTGCTTGGTTTAAGGTTAGGGGCCCCTGTGGCAGAGCAGAGTAGCTAGGAAGGGGCCTGGGGCTCTGGGTTCTTCTCCTAGTCTGACTCAGAGCTCTAATAGAGTGTCTCTCTCTCCTTACCATCTCTGCTTGTAATCTCATTAGACCAGCCCAGAAGCACATAAATTAATAAGACACACTTCTTACTTCTCTTCCTCCTCCAGAATCTTCAGGCCTTTCAGTTGTTTTTTTTTAATCAGAAATAAATTTCAAAATGACTTTTTGTTTGGATTATAGTTATTTTAGTCCATTGTGAGGTAATAGAACTTTTGTAATGAAACGGATTTCATTATTTTTAGCGTTTAGTGATGATGAAAAAAAGTGTTTATCACCTAGTGCGCAACAGGTAATGGAAAGCTTGAAGATGGAAATATTGAAGCTATTCGTACATATGTCATAATAATAAAATCCCCCTGTACATTCCTCTCTCAGTCAGTCTCTCTCCGTCCCTGAGGAGACTGTGTGAGGTGATCGGTTCTGACAGGCTCATAGTCTGAAGTGGGGGAGGAGAGCAGACTGGGGGTCCGATGGTGATTTACCGATCCAAGTGGCACGTTGCTCCTTAGGGAAATGCCCCCCTCACTTGGCATACACACACACACACACACACACACACACAGTCATCTGTATCGCTCTTTCCAATAATGACTGTCTCCAACACGCAGTCAGCCCACCTACCTACAATGTATAATGTCCTGAGACCTTTAAGAAAGCACATTTGAGGGTTTCGTTTTGACTCTGTAAGCGTTTAGAACATGCAGTGTTAGGTCTGTTAAGTAGAGACAGACATTGAAAATATCACTAAACTGGTCATTTTGCTTAACGTCAATGATTTTCATCATGGGCATTTCTGTTTGTTTGTACGCATTTGCAATTGTGTGTAAACAAACACCGATTTAGAAATAGGCGTTCCATTTTACTTTTCCAGTTGTTTATTTTTCCCTTTGTTCCAGGCTGCTTTGCATTCATGATCCATTTCTCGTCAAACTTTGGGATGTGGAAAAAGGACCGCAAGGTGAAGAGTGGAATAAGATGAGCTGGTCAGCTATTTCCTACCTTTACATTTTTTGTTTCTTCTATTACAATTAAGTTTAATTGATATAATGCCCTTTAACACATTTTTCACAGAATTTGTTGAACTTCTCTATTTGTGTCCCCTGCCTAAACTCTTTTCCTCCATAAAAAATGTATTTAGTATTTATTTTTCCTTTTATTTTATATATTCTAATTTAAATGACTGCTAGCTAACTTGTTTAAGCAAGTCAGGTTTATGCAAGAAAAGAAAGAAAATGTTTTAATGTTTTTGAGTGGTCAGTAACTAAAGGAAGTAGTTTAGTTAAATAGTTAATGAAAATGTGTCTTTGTAACGATACTTAGTTGAGCTATCCCTTTAAGAATCGCCCAATCAAATGTCAAAGTAATGTATTTTAATTTTTCATTAAATGATTTAAAAATCTGGTTAGCAGTTCAACAAAGAAATACTGAGAAGTCCTGTGGGTTTATCTTTGGCACGCTCACATACAACTGGACATATGCATACATACCTTGCTCAAGGTCAACAGCCCTGAGTCAGCAGAATTAGTCAGACATTAAAGATGAGTAAAACTCGTTTAAATAATCAGCACTTCATTTGGATTAATCCAACATTGCCATATGCCCTTGCCAGCACTCTCATTATAACAGTGCTGGGAGCCAGAGAATGTGCACATTTGTGTATATGCGTGAGTGTGTGTTTGTGTTTAAATGTATGTACGTGGCGTTTTGATTATTCTGTGTGTTGGAAATATGTTTTTTGTTTAAAAAATGTTTTTTTGTGTTGCTACATCTGTGCCAATTTATATTTGAGGTATAAGAGAGTGTTCACTGCTTCGCAAAGTAAGCGACTGTGTGTGTGTGTGTGTGTGTGTGTATGTGCGTGCTGTGATGTGGCTGTAATGAGATTGTTTAGTTGGCAGGAAGAGCTCAGTGCCACTGGGTCAAACAAGATGATCGGACAGACAACTTCTGGGAGTCTTTAATGGCCAATTACACAAACGCTCATAAACAAACATCAAGATAAGCTCCATTCATGTCAGTAGCTGTTCTAGCAGTCAGCAACATGAAATGTTAAATAATATTTTTTTATATTATTGTTTAGTAATTTTATTAAAGGTATTTAAACCAAACCCTATCAATCAATTTCATTGAAATAACATTATTAGCAGTAAACTATTATTTTTGTTCACAGTTACAGTATTTATTGACAGTTTGACTACAGCATTTTACACAAGCTCACCAATAAATATTACAAATGTAACTTCTGCAAGTGCCTGTTAGCAGTGAAGAAACATTCAATACCTTTAAATAGTAATCTTTCACATTGTTCTTTAGAAGCAACACCCATATCAATTACAAAACCAGTTTCTTGGTTCTTTCATTGTTTGAGCATTTGAGGATTATTCCTATAAATTTAGCCAGGCATAGATGATAGAGGGAAACAACAAGAGAGGGAGAGAGACAAAGCCCAGCCTGATGACTGGAATGCACTGGTTTTTGACAGCTGCACGACTGTCTATGCACCTTGTGTTACTTGTGTGTGTGTGTGTGTGTGTGTGTCCCTGCAGCAGTGCTGTGTTACGAATTGCTCCCTGATGTCTTTGTTCATCTCTGTAAAGCCTAGGGCTTTTCTCCTTCCTTCACTCATGCCTACACACACACACATACACCTGTGTTCAGTGGGCCATCAATAGTTAGTAGTTACTGCTTTGACTGACAGTATGATAGAAATCTCAAGTTATTTTGTGCTCAGCCTCTCTGAGCCAATATGGCTCTTAATGAACCAAAACACTCCAGAGACACCAGCCCTCAAGCTCAATATCACTGCTGTAGTCATATTGGAACTTATATTCAAGTTTTAAATGCGTTTCATAGTTCTTAACGATACTTTATATGGGATACAGTTTCAAGTAATGTGTTTGATGTGTTTTGGTTTTAGTCCATTTTTAGAAAGCCATGAGATTAGTTTTTTTCTCACTATTCCTATGCATACAGTCATTCTGCACTGAAACAAAAATATGTGCTGTCTTATGTCTCTTGTGTTGGCGTGTGGTTTCCTTCTGTGAGTGTGCATTCTGATTAATATATGAGATATATGACCAAACTGAAGCAGAACTCAGCTGGGAGGTTGACTGAACATAGCAGGCCTTTACCACCTGATCTAATGTTTGCACTAGGCTGGTAAAGTGTCTTAATGTTTGGCAAAGTTTATTCTAGTTTTAACTTTAAAAGAACTTTGAAGTTTGCTTGTCATAACAGTACAGTAAGTTACTGTATATAATCTGTTGTATTATCTTACCTATATATCTTACCTTAACGGTATAGATATGCTTTATAGTTAGGAAGATCATCAGATGGATAGACGGAATGATGGATAGATGGTGAGATGAACAGTGATTTGCTTTGCTGCTATATTGTGTGTGTGCTTGAGTATTGGTTGATATAAAAGTTTGAAGGATCAGAAGCAGAAGCTTTAAACAGAGCAGAAGCTCTTTTGATCTCATGTGGCTGTAGCTGAATTTCCATGTTTAATGATACAGTACATGAACACAGTGTTTTGGCTGACGGAAGCAAACCTCTAATGCCCATATGAGGGAGAGCAGCAGGAGCTTCCATCGGTCTGACTAATATCAGAGAGAGTTCCTAATCTTGATGATATGAGAACGCTGTGGTCATTTTATTGTGTGTTGTGTAACAGGTTTAATCTGGCGTGACTCTCACTCCTCAGGCATGTTCAGACGCCTCGCTTACAGCGAACTTCAGATGAAGCGGCTTTAACCTCATACGCATCAATGCTGGGATCTTTATCATTTTGGATTGCATTTTGCAGTGTGCATTCACTCCCCATACCATACTAGGTCTGGTTGACTACGAGAGCCAAGCAGAGCAGCAGTGTCTGTCTGTGTGGGAGTTGTCCCATTATTGTGAATGCAGAGGGAATTCTTGCTGTAGTCCTTTTCAGGTTCTCAGCTGAGACTTCCTGATTCTTCAGTGCTTCACGTGATGCTGATGCTGTTACAATGCCCGCTGATGCTTTCTGAAATGGGAAGCGTTCAACAATGTGTGAGGAATTTGGAATATGTAACATTCCAGGTGAAGAATGAAGCGATTGTGGTGAAGTATTAGGGACGTAGGAGATACTTTCTGATAAGGAGCGGCTAACAGAGTAGTCTGAATTCCACAGAAAGATTTACACTGGCAGGAAGACACCTTTTTTTTCTGGCCTCCCAGTAAAGAATCCACAGACCCTTGTGCTGCTGCTACTCTGAGTGAACTGTGCTGGCTGAACAAAAACATATTTGTATCTAGTTCAAAAACTTGTGCACATGAATATGCAAGTACTTGCACACACACACACACACACACACCTGTAAATAATCTACTTTGATCTTCAGCCATCCATCTATCTATCTATCTATCCATCCATCCATCCATCCATCCGTCCGTCCGTCCGTCCGTCCGTCCATCCCCTTACATTTTACAGCAACAGGCCAAATCTTGCGCAAGGAAAGGTGTATTTGTGTACATATGAGAGAAGGAGTAAAACATTTTTAAAGATGGATGATGGAAGGATTGGTATGTTAGTATGTTGTGTACTCATAGGTTATTTACTTCAGTTTCTTCAATGTGACACGCTTACACAGGTGTGTTGCATTAGTCTGTATGTAGTGAAAGAGAAAAAATAGAATATGTTTGTGCTAAGATGACGCTTCACAGACTCAAATGAGAGAGCATGTTTAGGGCATGACCTCAATGCCAAACCACAGTCAAAAACACTTAATTTAGGGCAGCTATCTATGTCAAACAAATTACTATGAAGCATATATCTATCGAGCAGGTAAAATGGCAATTAAACATCAAATTAATGGAAAACGAATGTCAGTTTGGTAGCATTTCAAATATTCCTACTTATCTAATATTTATATTTTATTCCAGATTGGTTTTAAATAACAAACAAATCATTCATGAAATGCAAAGAAGGTTAACAATTGCATTACTGTTTAGAATTTGTTCCAAAGGTTCTAAAGATTATTTTATATAGGTCATTAAGACTTATGACTTAAGCTTTCGCATACAAAGAAAGGGTAAAAAACACTTTCCATTGACAAGCGTCTCAGTTGTTATACAACTTACAAACGTACAGGTCAATGCCAGAGAGTCTAAGAGCATCATCTCTCTATATAATGCACTGTAACCATACCCCTGTGCTACGTGTGTGTGTGTCTGTGGGACATTAATAGCTCGCCTGCTGATATATCTGGCTCTCTTTCCATCACACTCTGTGTCCTAGCACCACCTGATTCCTCTTTGGGTTGGGAGGAGGGGCAGGGTGTAGTTTAAGATCCCCTACCCCACCCAGCTCATCCAGCGAGGCATCCTTGGGTGTGTGTGTGTACTTTGGCAAGAGGGATCCCTTGTGACTGTTTCTTGAGTCCAGTACTCACAGAATGTGCCAAGGGTTTGCCCTGCCTTGGGGGTGTGAGGTGACCCCATAACATCTCTCACTGACACACACACAGACATAAAGGCAGCAGCTTTAAATTACCAAGCACACTCTCATCCTCGTCTTACTGTTAAACTGACATGCTCTTTTAAAATGAGAGAAGAATTATTTGATAAATCATCCTTTCAGATGAACAAATAAACACATTTTCACAGCTTTGAATGTTTAAAGGTTTTATGAAGTAACAAAATAGTACATTAAGGCTTTTTCTGTATGCATTTGTATGGATAAAGAAAGCGAGTTGTAAATGCAAAATAAATATGCATTGTGAAAAATACAAAAATGCCATATAAATGTTTATTTTATAATTACACAAACAATTGATTAGCCTTAACTCTAACAAAACTTAAATACAAATACAAAATGTTTTAACCTTTTTGGCTTTTGTTTTGAATAATACATGGAACATAAGATTTTTGTGAAAAGAAAGCACCCTGAATGGTACATTCAGAATCGCTGCACACTTGAGAGAACAAGGTAGTGTTATCTGCAAGTTTTACATTTCATAATCTTTCCCGAAATCTCCATTATAAAGTGCCCTCCTTTTTCTTCTTGCAAATCCAAGGGAAAAGCCGAATCATATTTAACCATTACAGCTGTATGAGAGCTGCATGTTTACATGGACGTATATCGAATATGCATGTGTGTCTGAGTTACGCAATATGACACAAGTGTTCCGTCATGAGCTGGCGGTTTTTGCGGACGCTCCCACACGGGCCAGAAAACACTGCGGGCCATTACTTGTGGATGTTTTTCACATCCAAGTTCATGGCAAGTTCAGCTCCCAAGAGAGGTGTGTGAGTGTGTCCATTTGCGTCTGAGTGTGTAAGAAGGGTCTCTTTTCCCCAGACGCCGGTGAAACGTATCACTAACACTGGTATAACGCTAGCCAAACTCTTTCCCTGGTTTTATTTTTAACTCCGCCGCTGAGACAAAGAGTCCAGTCAGTGCTGCCTCTGAGAACCAGGCCACAGGAGCCCGACCAAGTCTGGCTGCGTCACACGCTCCCTGTGTGTGTGTGAGTGAGTGTGTGTCCCGCGCAAACGGGCCAGAGCGGAGGAGTGGAAAGAGGCCTGGCGTGGAGTCATCGCTGTGGTGAGAGCATCAGGGGCAGTGGGCCATCGCGGTGATGTCATAAGAGGAGGAAGTGGTCCGCGTTGTGTGATATAAGAGGGGGGATGTGCTTGCCAAACAGAAGACTGCAACATTACACAAATGCACAATTTAAATTTTTGACACTATTTCAAGGGGCTCGTATTAATATGTACAAGTTAAAGATGCAACACCCTTCATTTAAGGGCCTTGAAAGAAACTTGCATACATTTCATTACATAACTCTACATAGAGATCCAAAACACGCATACATACAGGGCTCTTGTTTGCCGAACCCCATAATCCCCTCTGGTTACCGATTCCCCCTGCCAACTACGCCCTCACTCTTTCTTTCCTTTCCTTTCTTTAATTTTTTCCCTCTTTTTCACTTTTTTTCCACCTCATAGTGACGCACTCCTCACATAATGAAACTGTTAAACAAGGGACAGGCTCTCTCTCTCTTTCAGGGTGAGTAAAACGATAGTGCTGCTCTGTATTTGTGGCAGGTTGCATTCAGAGGGAGGCTATTTTTAGGCTTGGCGGAGCTATTTGGAGGCGCTACTTGTGTCATCAGCTCCATGCCACGCGCTTGCCATCATATGGGCAGTATTTTTACACTGGGAGAGAACACTTGAGCACACTCGCAAACTCCCAGACTCATGCCTGGGCTTAGAAATGAACATGCATGTGCTAACCAACAAGTACATCAGAACCTGAGTCAGGGGAGGGGAGTGTGACCCATGTCTGTTCCGCTTACTCGGAAGTAAGCGGAACAGACTGTGAATGTGTGAGACTTTTGATTCATTAGCTTCTATAATTAAATAACAAGAAGAATAACATGCAATAAATGGTAAAAGTATTATAGCAGTATTAATATGAAGTAGCGTAACAGACTGTTTTCAGGTAAAATAACTAGAAGCGGATGACACCAGAGACTTTATACACTGCTCAAAAAAAATAAAGGGAACACTAAAATAACACATCCTAGATCTGAATTAATAAAATATTTTTATGAAATACTTTGTTCTTTACATAGTTGAATGTGCTGACAACAAAATCACACAAAAATGATCAATGGAAAACAAATTTATTAACCCATACAGGTCTGGTTTTGGAGTCACTCAAAATTGAAGTGGAAAAAACACACTACAGACTGATCCAACTTTGATGTAATGTCTGTAAAACAAGTCAAAATGAGGCTCAGTAGCGTGTGTGACCTTCACGTGCCTATATGTCCTCCCTACAATGCCTGGGCATGCTCCTGATGAGGTGCAGATGGTCTCCTGAGGGATCTCCTCCTAAACCTGGACTAAAGTATCCGCCAACTCCTGGACAGTCTGTGGTTCAACGTGGCATTTGTAAATGGAGCGAGACATGATGTCCCAGATTTGCTCAATTGGATTCAGGGCTGGGGAACAGGCGGGCCAGTCCATAGCATCAGAGCCTTTGTCTTGCAGGAACTGCTGACACAGTCCAGCCACATGAGGTCTTGCATTGGGGAAAACCCAAGGCCAAACCGGTCATGCTGGAGGATGTTGCAGGCAGCAGAACATTCTCCATGGTGTCTCCAGACTCTGTCACGCCTGTCACATGTGCCCAGTGTGAACCTGCATTCATCTGTGAAGAGTACAGGGTGCCAGTGGCAAATTTGCCAACCTTGGTGTTCTCTGGCAAATGCCAAATGTCCTGCATGGTGTTGGGCTGTAAGCACCTCATGGAGTCGGTTTCTGACCGTTTGAACAGACACGTGCACATTTGTGGCCTGCTGAAGGTCATTTTGCAGGGATCTGGCAGTGCTCCTCCTGTTCCTCCTTACACAAAGGTGGAGGTAGTGATCCTGCTGCTG
>JAUMHI010000058.1:11043297-11058665 GCA_032359435.1 Enteromius unitaeniatus | reverse complement strand
TCCTAAGTGGGCAGTTTGATTTCACAGAAGTGTGATTGACTTGGAGTTACATTGTGTTGTTTAAGTGTTCCCTTTATGTTTTTGAGCAGTGTACTTTAAATGTGTTAAAAATGTTTGGAATAGGGTACATATGGAATGATTTTTCTACTCTTTTTATTTGTTGAATTTTCACACTGTATCTATTTCCTCCTTTGCCTTTAACACTTTAGCTTGAATGTCATAAATTTGGAGGTATAGCTTAAAATTTAAATTTAAATATGCAACCCACAACATAATTTGCCCTTAAGCAGATAATTATTAATTATGTAGTGTATGTTAGTATGGCAATAAAAACTGGTAAAAGCTTTGTTTGTAATACTGAAGAACTAGGGCTTGCAAACACTTAAACGTGTTGTGTATGTCTGGGTCTGTGTGTATCATGTAACAGGATATGTCTGTATTACAGGGGTCACGTGTTACAGCAGACAGCCAAACATGAAAAGTACATTTGAGAAGATTTGTTGAGACAAAGAATCTTGGATTCTGATCTATTATAGATGAGGACATTACCAGAGCAATATCCAAAACCATCCAACTCTCCAAGACTAGCTCCGTTTCTCACCTTTTTTTCCTCACTCTCTCTTTCTCCCTAACACAGTTATAAGAATTGTAAATGCCTACAGGGAAACACAGCTGCACAATGTGTACATTTTGTGGATTGGAACAGTGCTTTGTGCTTCAGTCACACTCAGGCTGCTATAAAAAATATATCAACTTTGGGGTGGACCATTTGATATCGGAATCTAAGGCCCAAACTATATTATACTCAAGTATGAAACTTATAAACACTTAATTGTATTGCGCAAGGCTAAACAGTAATTCATAATTCTTACTTAAATGTCTTTATTATTTATTGCTTTTGTGCCACCTATACACTTCTTTGTACATTGTACACTATTTTGTATATTTGTATATTATTCTTTTTATTACCTGTGTCTTGTCTTTTCACTGTCATTCTGTTGCACTATAGAGCTTTGTCACAAAAACAAATTCCTTGTATGTGTAAACATACCTGGCAATAAAGCTAATTCTGATTCTGATAATACATTCATGTATTTTATATTGTAGGCTTTGCCTGATGCATAATACATTGCATTTAAGGTATACATTTTATTAGTTCAAGCATTCACTAGGACTCAAACCCATGACTTTGCCATTGCTAGCACACTTCATACCATATCTGTCACTTCTTTCTTTCAGATCAACAACTGTCATATGGAGCAACAGTTTCAAAAAAATCTTGTTGAACAAGTTAGTTAAGCTGTTGACGTGTTTGTAACTAGCTTTAACCTGGATAATTTGGTTTATGGTCACAGACATTTTTAAAAACATTTGCATTCACAGACTGGTGTAATGTTCTGGCCAAAATCTAAATTGTTTCTGGTGTTCACTGTTCATTTAATAAATGAATGAATGAAAAATATTTTAACAGTAAATGGTAATGTTCATTGACACAAGGATCTATATTGCGCTGTAGCACTGCGGGCGTCACTTACTACACTGTCCTATCTAAATAAAAAAAAACATAAAAAAGACACATATGGATCTATCAATAATTTTTAATGAGACTCTTGTCCACATCAAAAGGGTTCAGTGATGCCCTTGGTCCTGTTTGTCTCGGGAGGCACACTTTCTCCCAAATAATGTACTGTAACCTATGTACTCATACCATCATGTTAACACACATGAATCTGAAATAATGCAAAAAACATTAATTTATTAAGATTACATGTAACATACAACCCTAATGTACTTAACTGATATGAAAAATCTAAGAAACATAACTTTTTTTTAATGTCAAATGGAATTCTGGGAATGTCAATTTGCAGTTTTTCAATCTATTCTTTTTCACTTCCTAAAACTAAAATTGTATAAAGTCCAATACAGTTTTTCACCATAGGGGATCTTGCAGTTAGCCAATCAATGCATTTTTACTGTCTTTTACTGTTAATACCACAGTCATTTTTGCAATAGGTAGATAACTATGCAGGGTCAAAAATAACTTCATTTATTATTTCTAGATTGATTTCTCCAAAAAGTATAAAAGCTTGGGCTTTGTATGATACACCCTTTAGTTTTGAAGTCAGTGCATCTATATTCAGGCATACAGAATCACATACTGTCGTGTTTCTTAAAATCCTTTAGTAAAATGCCAGCAAACTTTGTAAACCTGAGGTGTTTTGGGGTTTGGAATAGGTTTTATGGCTGGAATTATTTGCAATGGCTGTCAGGAGGATGACCGAAAGCCAAAAAAATAACAATGAGGAAACTCTTGGGCTGAGGAGACTTCCTGTTGTCAGATGGACAGCCGCCCAGACTGTGGTCTACAGGGCGTCACTGCAGCAGCCTAGTGAACGTGTGCTGTATGTGATCCTGTTGCTGTGATGTTGTGATGACGTGCTCCCTTCTGGTCTGAAGGAGGGTGTTGACGGGATAACGTGAAGTCGGAGGAGAGAATTGAAGGCAGATGCACGTCAGAAAATGTTATTATTTAGCTGCCTTTTCAGCACAGTCTACGTGCTGCGGTAAGCATGTGTGTATGTTGTGCGTACATGTCTGTTTATTTGTGAGGGACAATCTGATTTTTCCCAATTGTCTCACGGGGGCCGAGACAGCTGCTGTGGGTGGAGCTTGTTGACCAGCACAGCTGTGACCTCACAGCTCAGCGTCGTCTTTCTGACAAAGACGCAAACAAACACACACATACTCACACTGTGGAGTTTCTGGCAGCGAGTGGCTGCATTCCATCTGTCCCTGATGTGCAGTGGTCAAGATTTGTCTGGGTTAAGGGTCATGTGTTTTGAGGTGTGGTCAGCCTTGAACGCTGCTGCGATGTCATTCAGGCTGGACCGTGTTGCATGGATGACACAATGACGTGTGCAACATGCGCTGCAGCACAACGTAAACTCTCAGGAGCAGTGCATTATGGGATGCTAAGTAAATAAGAGAATTATGTAATGCACATCATATTTCTTTTTTTTTTTTTTTCTCCCACAACACTTTTATTTTCCAAGAACTGTATGAGGAAAAGTTGGAACTATCTGCATATCATAAACGTGCATGTTCTGGTCACACTTCATATTAGGCGGCCTTAATTAATCAAGTCAAGTCACTTTTATTTATATAGCGCTTTTAACAATACAGATTGTAGCAAAGCACTGAACATTATCAAGTAGAAGAACAGATGGTAATTTTTAATGACGAGAATTTAACTATTTATTTATCAAATGCAGAGACGTCTCTGTAGTCAAGGTGACGATAATCACTAGAAATCAGGTGTCCCCTGATTTCAAGATGGATCATATCCAAAATAAAAGTTTTTATTTACATAATATATAAGTGCTGTGAATATTCATTAAAATGCACTCAGATGCTTGTATACATTTTTTAAATATATAAAAATATATTTATATATATGACATAAATTAATCTATTTTAAAAATGCATGCTGTATGTTGGTTTTTATATACACATAATAAATATACACAGTACATACACGTTATGTGAACAAAAACTTATTTTGGAAGAGATTAACCCTTATTAGTTTGACAGTACCAGTCTTTTTTTTTAATTTCAGTTGCACCTTTATTAGGACAGGACCTTATTTTAGACAGGAAGCAAAGTAAGAGAGAGAGAGAGAGAGAGAGAGAGGGAATCCTGTTGATACCACTGGATTTCACCTTGAAAAATGAAAAAAAAAAAAATAGATAAACTTGACCTCATTTTACTACCATATGCTATTGTATTCTTGGCCACACACATATTTGTGAAACCCTGTGGAAACCCGATGAGAATAAAGCTTTGTTTAATCCTTCATATCAAATACACACACACACATTACGCATTCATCACCAAATTAAAGTGCTGTTGTGTCTTACGTTACCGCCACTGTATGATCCCCCATATTTGTTTACTAAAATGTAACAGATACAGCAAATCAAGATAGCGAGGATATACCTCCTCACCAACCCTTCAGATAATCTCGATGCTCTGCATGTGTGTGTTTGCAGGGTTCATGCTCAATGGTGCGAAGCCCAATTGTTGTCCCAGTCTGAGTGTGTGTGCCTCGCTCTTTCCATGTTATCCTGTATGTGATGCATATTTTATAGGCGGGGAGACCCCAGCGTGAGGTGACACGTTCCGGACGCATGCTCTGATAAACCCAGGACAACCGCCAGCTTTCCACACGAGCATCACCGCAGAATCACACACTCGAGACAGACTCGTAAGTTTGGAGCTTTTGCTTCCCATGGCTGTTTGCACAACAGAGTACTCTGTGAAAAGAGCGTGTGTGTGTTGTTTGAGAGTTCCGCTCAGGGTGGTAGTCTGAGAGAATGCGTAGCAGCAGTTAAACAGGTCTAACATGTCATCTCTGTCTCTTAATGCTCCCAGCAAAGTCCCTTCACACCCAGAAGCTTATGTAGGAGCATAAGGGGGTCTCTGTGATATTCAGAGCTGTGTATGTTCGATATAGTCCCTCTGCAGGCCTAAACTTAATTAAATTAGATTAGAATTCATTCAATTAAGCAATAATAAAAATGTCTTGGAACAAACGCGCTTCTTCAGGTGAGTGCACTTACAGATGTCTGGCATGCAGTGTTGACATGTTAAAGGCATATTTCTCTCGAAAATGAAATGTCTGTCATCTTTTATTCACCGTCACATCGTTCTAAACCTGTTACATTGTGTGGAACACAAAAGAGTCCGTTCTGAAGAATGTTTTGACAGTAACAGGGCTTACAGAGCACTACAAAATAACGTATGGTCATTTAAAACAACCAGACACACAGGATTCATGTAAAACTATTTAGTTCGAGAAAACTGAGGAACAGGCTGCACTAGTATCTGCTGATTAAGGCATTGAAGCAGTGTGAGAATAAATGTGACGGAATTAAACATGACATTTTGGGCCTATTTCAAGCAGCAATCAGTTTCGGTTGTTTAATATATGTTCCATTAGCACTCGGCCTCATAAATGCGCCTCTGCAGAGTGAAAATAAAACTCACGTTCACGTCATCAGCTGATTTTGAAATAAAAAAACAACAATAGCTGAGAAAGCGTCATCAGCACTAGTGAAAGAATCCAGCATTCACAACATTCAATGAAGACGATTGTTTGATTGCATGCAAAGACTTGATTTGAAAGAAAGATTTGGTGCCTAAAGGTATGTTTGCTGAAGAGACACACTCATCTCTGAAGGACCGTGTCTGTGATGCATATTACAGTAGTGCTGTGGTTATCTGGCAACCGGGAGCTGGTAGCACATATTCTCACACCTATTTTTTTTCTTTAGATTTGTCCAATTGCATCAAATGCATATCAAGCTACTTACAGTAATGGTGTGCTGTAGTCTGAAGGGCATTTAAACCAGGTCTTTTCTAAAATTTTATAAAATGCGATAAAAAAGACTTTTTTTGTAAAACATATTGTCATTTTCAACTTTTTTTTTTCATTGCTGGCTGAGAGGCACTGATTATTCTGCTTAATTTAAGGCCTCTTTTTCCACAGGGAAACAAATCATGAAACATCTCTAACTTAAAATTATATCAATATATAATAATCTCCACTGCAATCTGTTCTCTGAAAGGCTCAATTATGCATCAAGGGTCGTTACACACAGTGGCACACAACTCCTTAGCCAGTTAAACGCTCACTAGCATATTCAGAAACAATATTATCAACTGCCTCTCTAATGTGCACATTCAGAAGAAACAAAAACATACATTAGTTATTCACCCCATTCTTTGTCTGCTCAAGGCCATCAATCTTTTAAAAGAACAAATATATGTGCGCTAAATCTGCGAGTTTGCATTTTTCTGGTGTGCATGAATCATTCAGGAGCCGGGGCTGGATGGGCGCTCTGTGTACCCCTCCCTTCCCTCCCCCCAGAGTCTCCACCGCTGCCTATAGCCATGACATCAAAGTAATAAACCTCACCTGACTGGACACACCTCTCGGGCTAAACGGGACCAGCACCGTTTTACTTTAGCCTTGAAAACAACATTCTGTACTTGAGTTATAATGGGCCTAATTCCGAGATCAAGGTTAATTGCAGCAAATTACATGTGCTTTGATTAGAAAGGCTCTGCCTATTTTAGAGATTAAAACCGAACAAAGTTTAGTATTTGAAAAGTTAATATCAAAGGCTGTTCCATAAAACAAGAACGCTTCTGATCTAAAAATAGACAAGTAGATATCGCTGAATATCACATGACTGTGATGATGCATTATCGGTGTATTCATTTAATAAAACAAGCTTAATCTACTGATAAGACTTGACATTTACTGTATTGCTACTTAAGATATGTTTATAACGCTTTAGATATCTCATTTTTATTGTATGTAAATGTTATTGTATGTATAAAAATGTAGGTCTTGCCTTACACAGATTAGATACTAACTGCATTACTTTATTTGATTTAAAATTCCATTATTTCATTTTGAAAATTGCATTTCATTTTAAAATGTTAATTAAATCCATATATTTAAATTACTCATAAACTGTATTTGGAATTAAATGTTTGAAGTATTTTAATGTCACATCGGTATGTGAGGATGTGTCTTTAAAGGGGTAATTACCTTTTTTTGATTGTTAAAATGTTCATTGAGATTCACTTTTAATGTTAGTAAAGGTTTGTTGCACAAAAGAATATTTTTTTTTAAAACATTAGTCATTGACCATGTGGTGTTTTGTTTGTTTTTGATGGAACATAATGCACTTTTTTCTGGTTTATGAAAACAAGTTATTTGCTGTATAAGTTATAGTTTGGTTTCAACAAAGGCTATTTTTGAAATGAATTCTTTTACAAATAAGAAATATGCTATTTGCATATGTTTTTAGTCATTGTGCTGCATTTTGGATACGGTAGACTCTATTTCCTTCTCTGTTCCCAGCCATTTTCTGTTCTATTTTCATTACAAATGACAAAAAAACAAGCTAAAATATTATAAAGATGACTCATTTTTTTAATTAAAACTCCACAAGAGGATATTATTTATTAAAATATATAATTAAAGACAATGTATGAAAAAACTCATTTTTAACTTTCCTCATTTTTCACTTATAGCCTAGTGCTACAAATCAAATAGTGAGGTTTTTTTTTTTTCTTTTGTTATGTCCCAGACGGTGGACTGCTGCTTCATTTGCCTGGAAGCTTTCCACCTGGTCACTGCCTACATTAGGACATTCCTCCACTGATTTTTAAGAAAAGCTATAAAGAGAACATTCACTTTGAAGGTGCTGTAGAGTTCAGCAGCTGAGAACAAATACTAGTCAACCATGTCAAAAGCTCTAGAGTGGCTTGTACGGGAGGGTTGAATGAAAAGACCAATTACTCCAAAAGAACCATGGAAAGCTTTTCTGGAGTTGGCCAGAAGGCATAATAGTGACCCAATTGTAATGTGGGAAAATATTTTGTGGTGAGATGTGACCAATAGCATCTTAAAGACAAATCACAGCAATATGTGTTGTGCAAATCTTTCATTGAAGGAAATACAGAAAAGTCTAAAGCTTGGGAGAAAATCTTCAAACACTTGAAAGCCTTGAAAATTCTGATCTCAATCCAACGTTGTGGCTCACCAGCACAGTTTAACTAGTCTGAACAACCTGGATGAGGTCTGCCCAGAAGCAAAGCTGCTTCAAACTCTGCCAAACCATTTCTAAAAAATATGAAATTGTGTAGATTAAGTGATTCAGAACATGTATGGGACGGGTGGATCTATATACCTTAGGCAAGGCGATGTCCTGGCGTCTCACACGTACCTGTCCACCCATCATGAAACAAGCACCTTCAGAATGGTTTACTGATGTTGAAGACATTTTCATGTTTGTTATGCAGCACAAATTAAATGGTTTGGAAACGGCTGTGTATTTGAAAATGTGAGTTTACATATTTATTAAACCAGAAAACTGCTGTTGTCAATATGTTAGATATTTCTCTTTGTAAAAAAAAAAAAGTAGCTTTTAATTTCTTTAAGATATGATTTCAAATGTATTATTTAAGAACAAAGAACAAAAAAAAAAAAAAGCGTAATAGACTTAAAAAAAATTGCTATATAATGCACAAAAATATAGAGCAAAATATGCTACAAAAGTTATAAATGTTGGAAACTGCTGCTTTATTTTTTGGTGAAAAATTCAAAGATGTAAAAATATTAATTTTCCTTCAAAAACCTTTTAAGATTGTTGATTATGTAAATCCATGTATATTCAAGGACTAATTGAGATGTCCTCAGCTAAACTTTGACTCTGCTGATTGTAGATGAATCAAACTGATTTTCCATAACTCATAAAATAAAGACAGTCCTTTCATCTGCTCTTGTAAGCAACTGAAGACCTAGATAAAGCTTGTTCATGTGAGAATGCATCATGCACACATATATTCTCAGCATGTTTTTTTTTCACAAAGTCAGAGTAAAAAATAACTGTTGGGGTTATTTTTATTAATGGGAACGGGGACAGATTTATTCAAAATGTAGCCCCCCTTTATAAGTGGTAAGCTTTCCAGAATGTACAAAGAAAACAGACGAGGGATAAATGAGAAGAGCGAGAGATGTACTGTACTGCAGTGGACAAGGAGAGAGGAAGGACAGAGTGTGTGAGACGTGTCAGTGACACCCTGGTCCTGCGCCCATCCCCTGTCCTGTGACAACACAGGGACAGGAAGGAAACACACATGCACACTCATGCTTTCATAAGCCCTATCTCGCGGCTGTTTCTAAAGCATTACAACGCTCACGTCTGTTTAAACATGTGAGAACAAATCATCCAGTTTAAACTTGGGAGTCCTTTTTTTGACTCCAAATTCCTTAGAACATGAGATTGTCATAATTTACTCACCCTCATGCTTTACAAACAGTATACTGCAAAAATATGATGCTGTTTTTGTTTCTTTTTACGTTTTACTTTTAAGATTTTTTTTAAGCTTTGAAAAATCATAAAAAGAAAGCATTCATTTTTTTGTCTTATTATAGTCTTATTCTTTATACATTTAGTAATATTTGAAATAAGCCATTCATTTTATATTTTCAGTTTTTATTTTAAGTAAAATAGTTTTGTTATGTGCATTCATCATTGGTTTAGTTTTTATATTTCTATATAGCTTTATTTTGTATTTCAGTTTTATGCTTAGTTTTAACATTTTTAGTATTTACAATTATTTATTTATTCATTTATCAATCATCGGTTGCCAAGATGTTAAAAAGTTATAACTTTTTAGTTAAAAAATAATATAATAATATAATATACTTTTTAAGATTATGTATAAGATGATATTTATATTCTTATTTCATTTCTGCCTCGTTTCAATTACATAATTTTTTTTAATTAACATTAACTAAGCTGAAAAAGTAAGAAAAAAGAGAAAAAGTAGAAGAAGAAAAAAAGTACATACAAAAAGCATGTAATTAAATAATAAAAGCAATACTAAAATTCTAAAATTAATTAATGTGTGACCCATGGCATCGACTGACAAAACAGCACACACATTATTTATTTTTTGTTCTTTTTTATTTTTTTGGAAGAGCAGCCAGACCATTCTGTGAAATATCTCAATTTGTGTCCCGCTAAAGAAAGTTCATATGGGTTTTAAAGCTCATGAGAGTGAGTAAATGACGAAGCACCTTTAAATAAAATTAAATTGGCAAAACTCAACCGACTGAATTATATCCACGGCTAGTGACAGCTGCACCTGACCCATGGAACGACCTCAAAAAGCAAATTACACACACACAAACACTCTGTCCTGCTGTACTCCCCTGACACGTACACTACGTGTGTATTTTGTCTTGTGAGAGCTAATCCAGTCCCTGCAGAAGCATGTGTTACAATTGCTGAGGTCTTCAGTGATTTATATAGCATGAGTGTTTGTGCCGTTGGCCCTCTCTCATTAGGCAAACCCCTCTCACGTCTCACCACCTGACCGGCCTCCTTGAGCATACTGATGCAGTAGTGGAAAAAAGCAGACCCTAAAAATAACACTCACACACTCACCCACCTCAGGGATGGGAGAGAACATGTGTGCACTTGAGAGGGGGTATAATATTAGAGAGCACATACAGTAATATGAAGAGAGGACACCGACCCATTTGCTTGCACCATTTTAATCTGTGACTTGGGATCTCCTCGTGCTCCCCCAACGTCACACCAACGTAGCGCATTCCCCAGCAGGTCACACGTTCATCCGTACAAGCACTCTCACACACACACACACACACACACACTGCATTCCAGCAGCAGTCACACGCGCTGTATCATCACTGCTGCCTCCTCAGCACTCTGTTCCCTGCTATTTCTGTCTGTCTGGACCTGGAAAAAGACAGCGGTGGAGTAGTGAAAAGCTGAAAGAAAGACAGAAAGAAAGGTGGGGGGTATTCACTCCTTGCTGCCAGCGGGATCACATTAGGCCAACTTACTGTCTGTCAGGCGTCCAGAGTTACAACAGTTCCAGATGATCGACTGCGCTTGGTTTAAATCGCCACCGTGCCAGCTGACGTTTGGAAACATGCCACTGTTCAAAATGAAGACGTGATGACACCATTATCACTTTACATCAGATGATGTTATTGAGCTCATTGGCTTGCGATCGTTTGCTTGTCTTCTGTCCGTATATCTGCTCACTTGCCTACATGGTCATCGGGTTCTTCCTCATTAATGATATTGACTGGCATTCATTAAACTGCTTTTTTGATTAGGACATGGAACGGACATCTTCTAGGCATGTATATGTTGTCATCTTTTCTGTTTGGTGTTGCAGTCTCTGTAAGGAATTAATGTGTTGGCTGGTAGTAACGTTTTAGTCATTATTTTGTAATATATATATATATATATATATATATATATAATAATACATTTATGTAATGCTGTGTTTCCTATACACTGATTTTTGGTAGTGGTGTTCTGTAGCTGATGAATCTATTGAATGCGAAGCAATAAAAGCACAGTGTCTAATGTCCTTATAATTCTCAAACAAACATCTTTTTTAAATACAGTGTCACAAACAAACGACTCCTGTGAACCCATTATTCTAGTGAATCAAAACATACAGCACAATGAAGTCCAACTGATGAGCAAATGACTCTTTTGAGCCTGTTTTTAGTGAATCAAAATATACACCATGATGTAGACCAACTGTTGATCAAATGACTCTTTTGAACCAGTTTTTTTAGTGAATCATAATGTAAAGTACAGTGCAGTCTGATTAGAGAACAAATGACTCTTATGAGAATTACTATGGGCTTGTTGTTTTTAGTGAATCAATGAATCATAAATATGTCGTTTGAAAACCTAACAAATGATTCTTATGAGATAATCAAATACAGCTGCATGTAGTCTGACTAATGAACAAATGTCCCTTTTGAGCCTGTTTTAGGTGTATCAAAATATACACAGTGCAGTCCAACTGTTGATCAAATGACTCTTTTGAACCTGTTTTTAAGTGAATCATAAAGTGAAGTACTGCAACCTGATAACACTCAAACCTGTTAATTTTAGTGAATAAAATATAGTGGTATGTAGTCTAATTGATAAAGACGTCTCTTTTTTTAGCCTGTTTTTAGTGAATCAAAATTACTGTAGTCTGATTTTTGAACAAATGACTATTAGGTTCTGAATCAAATCATACAGCACAATCAGTGTAGACCAACTGACTAACAAATTACTTTTATGAGCCTTATTTTAGTGAACCTAAATAAAAATCAAACTTACTCCAAATGCCTCAGTTTCAAAAATTTTCTGACACCATGTGACCTGATATGACCTCCATATGAATTTTTCAAAAAGACTTTGAATCAGTATGACGAATCCTGAATCCTGCCGTTACTTTATCAACATCTGACTCACTGAACTAAATATTAACTTACATCTGTTTCAAAATGTCAAAAGTGAAGAAAGATTTCTGTCATTATATATAAGCAATGTCAGCAATGATACATACAGTGTTCTTGAGTGTGTGTGTGTGTGTGTGTGTGCCTCAAAGGACCTCAGTAGCATTGGACTTAGTGTAGGATCGATAACGGCTGTCTCTCCATTCCATGCTTTATCAACCATATGATCCATTAAAACCAGGCACTCTCCTAGCATGCTTCCATACACACACACACTGCCATCATGAAGTTGCTGCTCTTCTCCCGCCTTCACTCTGGCTCCCAGAGGAAAGCAGGCAATTCCAATACGGCTCAAACTCATTGAGCCATACACCCCAGCTATACACTGCCAGACGTACACACACCGTGCACGAATGGACAGAGACTGAAACAGAAATACACCCAAACATCAGAGACTCACAGATCAAAGAGGCAGATTAATAAAGGAGGACAGCAATCAGCTTTCTTTTTGACTTTAAACACTTCATTCTGAACTGTAAATGGGTGAAGGTGTCATAACCACAAAGGGTGTGTGGTATATGGGTGATTATTCAATTAGAGACCAAAAAACCTCTTTAAAAGGATGCAATACCAAAATTTTAACATTGGTAACACTGGTTTACAATAAGGTACCATTAATTAACATGAGCTAACAATGAAAAATACTTCGAATGTATCAATCTTAGTTTCTACATTATTAAAATCAAAAGAGCTGTCTGTTACTATTATCTAACTGATGTCTAATTAATCAAATTAATTTTAGCAAAGATTTGTATTGATATGTTAATGATAATTATTGCATTAACTAAAAGTAGCTTACTGTAAAATGTTACCAAACGTTTTATTGTCTATTATTTATTTATTTATTCATTTTTTTTTGGATTTGTCTCTGATCCAGACTTTTTAACTTTTCTGTGTTGTGTGTGTGCATGTTTGTGTGGTTTATGAGGACACAAATTTGCATAATGACATGGGTATGACATAGGTATTACAATATAAAGGTGATTTATGAGGACATTTTCAGTGTCCCAGTAATTTAAAAGGCTTAAAAAACAATAACAAAAAGTTTTTTGAAAATCTAAAAATGCACAGTTTCCTGTGATGGGACGGTTTAGGTGTAGGGTCAGTGTAGGGCAATAGCACATACAGTCTGTACAGTATAAAAACCATTAGGCCTATGGAGAGTCCTCATAAATCACATAAACCAATATGTGTGTGTGTGTGTGCGCTTAAAAAATGTACTTTTTCCAAATTTACATTTCCTAAGAACAGTGAATCGCCAGTGAATGTTTGTTATGTAAGTCCAAAAATGAAGAAATGCAAGAGGCCTACTTCCCACAGACAAGGAGTGGCGTGCTACCGCTTGCTAATACAAACTCATCCTCACACTATATTTCGCTTTCAAGACAAACCACACTTGTCAGTTTTTATTTCCCTTTGAATCATGGTTTGACAAGCACATGTCACAGATGCTGCTGCATTGTGTGACACACCTGGGTTGCATGCAAATGTGACTCTACAGCGTCTCAAAAAACTACTGAACTAATCAAAGAATGTATGAAGCACGTTTTAACAGAAGAGTTTGAAGTGGGCAGATTAAAGCTCATCATGACCAGGCCTGTCTGCACCTGGGATTATCATCCATCTCAGGTGTTCCATTACGGGAATTTTTTTTTTAATATCAATTACATATTACAGACAATGTTTAATACTCTTGTTTTAGCTCAATGGATGTTTGACACTTGCGTAGGCGAAACTTAAATCAACAACACATTAGCATTTACACTACGAATGCAATGTGGTAGCATGCGTCTCTACCTCCAAACGCGTTTTGATTCATTGAATCACAAAGCATTTTGGACCCCGTTTAAACCTGTATTTAGACCTGACCACTCCACCCTCTTTCTTGTTCCAATATTACACAGAATTTCCCCAAGTGGAAGGGTCCATCTCACCAACTTTTGGGGGTGGAGACAAACTGCGCTCTTTCCTGAACCACATCCTCTCAAAATGAGCTCAACCTGCATTTCCACCTTGACTTGCCACTGCCAACCTGGGGTTTCCAAACAGATCCGCTCCACTTATGGTTTCCTCCACATCACCACCCTTTGACTTTAAATACTTTTATTTGAATTTTGATTATAGCTGAAGTTACATAACTGAAGCGATACAGAAAATGAGGTGAAACTGATATCACTAAGGGACATCGCTTGGCTGCGTTTGTCCTCCAAGGAAGTCTGTATATATGTGCATTTGAGTGAGAGAGAAAGAGAAAGAAAAAATGTCTGCATTGACAATGAGCCATGTGGCCTTTTGAAACTGTGTACATGAGACTTGTGCATGCAGCTCTTGTTGGTGATATCTGTGAGAGTGTTTCTCTGGGGCTGTCCCTCTACACAGGCAGTGGTTAGAGCTCAGGAAATGGTTAGAAGAAAAAAAAAGGAAAAGAAAAATATATCAACAGAAAAAAATCTTGAGGTGTGAATGTGCTCATCTTAACATGTAAAATTTCATAGAATTCTGAAAACCTTTCAGTAACTTCTTGTCCATTAATATGCTAGTGGGCTGACATTTGTGGGGGAAAAAACACAATAATGGTGCAATATATCAGGGGGAAAAAACAAAAATGTAATAGGTTTTATTTGACACATTGCTCTTTAAATGTGTTGCAGACTGTGTTTTTAATCTATATACTTTATGCAACATTCTTTGTCACGTTTTATGTATCCGAGTGTAATCTGAAATGATTGTAGCCTATGTTAATGCATTAGTCATAAACACTGGATCTCGGCCTAAAGTAGCACATAGAGCCCAGTGGACAACAATTAAAACACACTTCATGAAATCTCTCACACACAGTCAAATGCACAAGTCCTTGCCCATATGGATCCATTTTTAAGATGATACTGAATAATTCTGACTGCGTTGTTAGCTGTTGGGATTAGAGTGAACCTTAGAGGGAAACCTTACTCTCAGTTAGGACATGAATAATGAAGAACACAGACTCGGACTCAAACACACACTCACACGCACACTTACTGAGTTGCTGTTTAACTAAGAGTGGGTCACAGCGCCTCCTACAGGCGCATAATCAACACTACAGACGTCCAGTTCTAAGAGTACGCGCTAACAATTAAATCGCAGCTGCGACTTCAGTTTTAAGCTTCTTTGTGGATATTATCAGCAAAAATTATTTTGTGCAACCTATAATGTAAATTATGAAGGGTATCACTTTTTGGATGATCCATGTGTTTAGCTATATTTATATGACATTCACTGAAGTAAATGAAGACAATTAGCTGGCCTGTTTTGATTTTCAACATGACCAGTTGTGTTCAACAGGTGTACCTGTGGGTGATGAAATATACAAGAAATTACGTTTCAGAGTACCTCTCTCGTGAATTTCTAACATGCATATTACAACACTGCCGATCACTACATTTAAATTGCCACTTGAATTTTATTC
>JAUMHI010000058.1:11030231-11043213 GCA_032359435.1 Enteromius unitaeniatus | reverse complement strand
CCTCTCTCGTGAATTTCTAACATGCATATTACAACACTGCCGATCACTACATTTAAATTGCCACTTGAATTTTATTCTAGCATCAACTACAACTCTTTATTTGCTCAACAAACTTTGAGTTTAAAACAAACTCAATCCAATGCATTACAGACTGCAAGTTAAACATGTCCAAAGTCGTAAAATAAGCTTACAAATGAAACTCTGTGCCAGGTCTCTAGATACAGATCTTCTGGTATCTGGAGTACTGAAAGCCTGTAATTCCAAAAACTGAAAAGAAAACCACCTTACTACCAAAGACCAGGAATATATAATGTGACATTTACAGGCAATTTAAAGCAAAACCACCTAATTTGTGGTTTTTAAATATTAGTAGCTCTGATTTAAATACATTCTTAAACTGCTTTTGTGTATAATTGTGTTGCTGGGACATGTCTGCTGGCTCTGTGGAATTGGGGTAATAGAAAATATTACATCACGTACAGAGACGGGTGTAGCTGATCTCGTTTATGCACCAACGGCACGTCTGGAATGCACATTTGCATACAACTCCTTCTCATGCCACAAACTGAGGATATGCAAATTATGTCCTGTGATGCAAATCACACCTTCTGATTTTTTTCCCCCCCACCGTAAATGACAGAAAAACAACTGTGACGTTTTACAGCATTTTATTGTACAATTTACATATTAGTTTGTACACAATAAAAAAAAAAAAAAAAAAAAAAAAAGGGATGTCCTGATCTGCTGATCAAAAAACTGATGGTTTTTAATTGACCAAATGGTTGTAGTGGCTGGGTCAACTTGTATGGGGTAAAAAAAAAACCTTGAAATGGAGGTTAATTAAGGAAAAGGGATCGGGTTGTTGATGGTCAGAGTTTGGTCCAAGTCCAATGGCTTAAGATTCGGTGACAGGAGTCAGGGTCGGAGTTCAGAGGTCATGCAGATTTAGGAGCGGGTGTATTTGCCCCAGATGTGCAGCATGAATACAGATGCGATAAAGAGCAGACTCATCACCAAAACTGGAACTGGACCACTGCAGCAAGGGAAAAAGTAGAGACGGAATTACTGACAAATCTCACTACGTGCAAAAAAAAAAAAAAAAAACCGTAAGAGAGAGTGACCCCTAGTGGAGGCAGACGACTAAATTCAGTAACTTTTTTTTTTTTTTTTAATTTCAGTTACCATAAAAGAAAAGAAAAAAAAAAGAAAAGTTGAGCACAAATTTCCTCCCAGTGGGCCAATCAAGACTGCTCGTCTTGATCATGTGATAGAAGACAAGTTAATTTGGATTCTAAATGCTGGCGAGTCGGATACTGTTAACAAGCTAGTCGGAAAATGTGGGGCTTTATTAAAGCAGGAACTGACCATCCCTTGGGTCGCTAGGCAGCCGCGTAACCATGCCGACTGAAGGCCCACCCCTCAGGCTTTAATTGATGTGACCTTTTCTGACGGAACTTTAATTAAGCTCAAAACACACAGACACACACACACACAAAACCTAGAGTGAAAAATACTTCACACACATAACTCCACACAGACTCTCCTACTCTAAGAGACTCTTGACTGTAAATACGGCCACTGTCGACACATGCTTGGCTTACTTGTACGTATGGAATGAACAAAATGTAACGTTACCCATCTACAACAGCGCTACAAAAACAAAAACGCTCTAGAGGAAGAGACTATTATAGATGTTGGTTGCAGTGCGAGAATGGCTCTAAATACAGCACACAAATGTACACAGCTGTAGGAGGGGAAACGGCAGGGGACACATCAAATAAAGACGGAGGTTGAGCCCATGAGGCCAATTTCCTGTCGTTAAAATTTCATGTTTATCCTTATAAATGCTAAACCTCTCAGAACCCTCTGCCCCTCCTTTTCGTGTCACTTCCTGTTGAGCAGAGGGGATGAATTAAAAATGAGCGTCTGTGTTGGTTCTTTGCACATTAAGTACCTCAAATCATAAGCTTTGCTTATTTTGTCCTTAAACTAAGCAATAAAATAAAAAAATTAAGTGTCTGACATGATTTCATAGCTAGTGCATTTTACGTACACAGCCTTGATAAAAAAAAAATTTAAATAAAAAATATTATAATGAAGAGCAATAAAAAGGGAAAATAAAGACTATATAAAATAATTGCATATCAAAACAGGGTTTTATTATAAAGACCACTAAATAAAAATCTGAAAGAGAAAATTGACCAACATCTAAAAATTTAACTGTAATTTAAACACATTTATCTAAATTGGTTGACTGTATCTGAAATTTTTAATGCATTAATTCATACAGTTACTCTTCAAATACATGCAATTGAATGGCCTAACTGGAGAATAAACCTCTGATAAATCATTTTGATTAAAAAAATATATATATCTTATTCAAGTACATAAACTACTATTCAAAAGTTTGGGGTTGGTAAGGTTACAAAAAAAACAAAACAAAAAAACCCACACACATCTACATACATGCATGCATGCATACCTATAATATTATGTATGTGTGTGTGCATATATATTATACACATATGTCCTTTTTTCCATTAGAAGAAGAAATATATATTCATATTAGAATGCAATTTCTTCTTCTAGTGGAAAAAAGGATGATTTTTCAGAAGTAATTGATACACTGAAATGGTTTGCTTAATATTTTAGTGGAAACATGATATTTTTTCCTTCAGATTCTGAAATCGAGATTTCTATTGTCACTTTTAATACAACAAATGCACCCTTGGCAAATAACAGTATTTTTTTTTTTTTTTAAACAACTGTTAAATAGTAACAAGTTTTGTTTGATTTTATAATATTTTGTTCTATCTCTGAGTGGAAAGGGTTTTAAATCATGCTGTATAGTGTGAATATGAATACTTACACTTTAAGTCCTGGTGAGTCCTCGGTGTAAAAGCGCCACATTCCTCCTGTGCCAGCTGACGCTGTGGAGCGGCCTCCGCTGCGTGCACCACTGCTAGGGGCTTTCCTGAGGAAGTCAAAAAATATATATCTGCTTAAAAATACAAGACAAATAAAAGTGCATCAACCATTTACAGTCAGTGCAGCTAAATCAGTGAAGTCAAACCCTGATGATGTCAAATTTGCAGGACAACACACTGATTGAATAGGGCCTCATCAGTCAATTTCTGACTTATCTAAAGAAACTACATCTTTCATGTCTGCTGATCAAATCACAGAAACACGAAGAAAGCTCTTTGATGCTGATCATCCAGCTTGATGGTGTTTTAAGGCTCTAAAACGACTCCTTACCTCTGTCGGGCTGAGGTGCCAGCAGTGCGGGGGGCTACTGTCTTACTGGGGGAACGGCTGGAGGCACCAACATTTGTTGCACTAGCTGCGGGTCCAGGCTGAAAAAAATATAAATAGAAGACTTAGAAACCCAAGTGCACAATGATTGATTAATATTTTTCTGCATCCGCAAATAAAAAAAAAAAATTGTACATCCATCAAGATATAACATACTATAAGTTAATAACGTTAAAGCAAAAGTCTTCCACCAAAATCTACATATAACTCTAACGCAAGCACAAACCATTTCTAGAAGAGTTACAAATCAATATACGTTCAAACCTATATGCCAGTAAAATAATGCCATACAGGCTTTATATTATAAGGCAGCATTCAGACGAAGACAGCGGGTCAGATTTCGGCTGTAGGGCTGATGTGGGGGTCTAAAAGAGCCACGTCTCCCAAACTGATTGCAGCTAGTGACCGACTGAACCCTCCACAATTTCTATATCTACTAACATGTAACTAAATACTATTCAAAACAGCAATTCCAGCATCCGAACCCCAAATGTAAGTAGCTGCTAAACAGTTAAACGGTAAAACTAAGTAAAGCTACTCCAATAACGCTGAGATACTATGGAGCATGACTGGCTACCAGATAGCAATCCAGATATTGCTGTAAATACGCGCAAAACACTTATTATGAAAGCTCTCCAAACACGAAAAACTACATGTAAAAACTTACCATTTTGTTATGATATTATGTTTCAGGTGTCTGCGGGGAAAAAAGGAGTAAATGTAGTTGACCGCGTCTGTAACTGAACTCCAGCCGAGCCAGACCACTACAAGAGAGAGCCTATTGATGACGTTTCCCTGAGAAGGCCACGACAGCTATAGAAAGGACCCGCATAGGCGCCAGTAGAGTGCCTGAGCAGAGCTGGGATCCTTCTTGTTATTTTTTAACACATTTGAGAGTTCTGAACCTAGATTTGACACACAGCGTCACGGCAGATAATAATACAACGAATTATTCGTTAAAAGTAGCTTGGCGTGAGCATTTAATTTGGGAAAAATCAAAAGCGGTTCAACGGTGTGCGATGACACGTCACGTGCGATGGATGATGTGTACACGGTAGGGCAGACATTTTGGCTCAATCGGGAAGCCGGTGACACTAAATCGCGAACTTTGAGCCATATTTGATCATCCACACAGACAGACAGCTGAGTTAGTGTCAGTAAACGTAAGAGTAGAGGTGAGTGAGCGATATTTTTAAACATATTGTCTGGTTGCTAACACTGTTAACATAATTTGAGGTTCTGTTAACAAAACATGACGTTTTAAGTGCTGTTACAGTGTTACTACTTAGTGCGAAGCAGGGTCAATCCTGAGTCTAGAGACTTTTATTAAATATAAGATAGTGAGAATGAATATTGATGTTTTTTGAGTTGACATGCATTGTTGCAGGTCTGTAATAACATATAACAGAATGTATTAACGTTAGAGCTTATGATAGATTGTGACCCAGTGACATGAACAGAGACGTGTCTGAACATGAGACTTGATTAATCATCTGATTAAAAAAAAAAAAAACACAACATTGTTAGCTTATCTTCTTTATTTAATAAAAAACCCATAGTTTTCAGATTGGAGATTATTTATAACCAGTGGTATTACAAAAAATAGTGTAATTAAGTGTCTTAATTTAGATAAGTAAAGTTAAGCATGTGTGTGACAGAATACTAGGATGTCTATGCAGGGCAACTGGAAAATCTAGTTGCTTTGTCTTGAGCTTCAAAATAAGGTGTAACATTCATTTGACCTCCTTTTGACTCAACAGGGTCTGGTCGGGAGAGAATGGTTCGGGTGGTGTTTCTGCACCCTGATCTGGGTATAGGTGGGGCCGAGCGTCTGGTGGTGGATGCAGCTGTGGCTCTGCGCTCTCGTGGATGCAGCGTTCAGATCTGGACGGCACACTATGACCCCCAGCACTGCTTCTCTGAGACGCTCTCACCTGACCTGCCTGTGGTGTGTGTGGGCGACTGGCTCCCCACCAGCGTGTTCGGTTATTTCCATGCTCTCTGTGCATACCTGCGCATGATCTATCTAACTCTCTATCTTGTGCTCTTTAGTGGGGAGGAGTTTGATGTTGTCTTCTGTGATCAGGTAACTACTAATGACACTAGCACTATTAATTAAAAGGGTTATTTTTTGGTATTAAAATATTTATTCATATTTTGTATTATAATATATCTACAGTATCAAATGTAATTGAATTTTTGCCTTCTGAATTAAACTTGAATTTTTTTTTCATTTCAGTTTTAGTAATTTTTGGTATTTTTATCAGATATTTTCTTTTGATTTCAGCCTAGCAACGCTTCCCTTTTTCAGAGGTGAACTTTAATAAAGTACTGAGAAACATTTCCAACCATATTATATAACTTTTTAAATAAGCTCCAATTATGTTTCTTATTAAGCTGAAGATATCTAGACCTAATCTGAAGCATTATAGTTATCTCCAATGTATAAAAGAATCTTTTTTTGTGTTGTTTTGGATGAACTGAATAGGTTTACAAACTGAAATTGTTTTATTATGAATAAAGAACGAGCTAAGTTATGAATTGTAAATGTACATTTATGCATTTGACAGACGTTTGTATTCAAAGCAACACCGATTTGTGATTCCTTTGCATTGCTAGCACCATGCTGTACAGTTTGAGTTACAGAAAAGCCATCAAAAACATAATACATGACCAGACTATAAAAGATGCCATAGACATCGGTCAAATCCACAGTTTATTAGACCTCACAATGCTGTGATTGACCAGTTATAATCAAGAGAATCGTTAACAAGGGTTAATTTTATTTGCCCATCTCCCCTTTCTTTCAGGTTTCAGCGTGTATTCCCTTTTTGCGTTTGGCACGCCACAGAAAGAGAGTCCTATTCTACTGCCATTTCCCTGACCAACTACTGACTCAGCGTCGCTCGGCTCTCAAGCGCATATATCGGGGCCCCATCGACTGGTTCGAGGAGCTGACCACAGGCATGGCCGACCGCATTTTGGTCAACAGCCAGTTCACGGCAGGAGTCTTCAAACAGACGTTCCCCAAACTAGCTGAGATTCAAACCGACGTCCTTTACCCCTCTCTGAACTCGTCGGCTTTCGATGATGAAGTAGAGGGCCTCAGCGGGTTGCTCCCTGAGGGGCGGAGCCTCACCTTTCTGTCAATCAACCGCTTTGAACGCAAAAAGAACCTGCCATTGGCGCTGCAAGCGTTAGCGGCCCTGAAAGAGCATCTGTCCGTGGCCGAATGGGAGTGCGTGCACCTAGTAATGGCGGGGGGTTATGACGAGCGTGTGGTTGAGAATGTAGAGCACTTCGAAGAGCTGCGCTCACTAGCGTCCTCTCTAGACCTGGAGGACCACGTCACCTTCCTGCGCTCCTTCTCAGACAAACAAAAACTGTCTTTGCTGCACAGCTGCACTTGTGTACTGTACACTCCAAGCAATGAACATTTTGGCATCGTACCTATTGAGGCCATGTATTCAGGCTGCCCAGTTATTGCAGTCAACTCAGGAGGACCGCTAGAGTCTGTAGCCCATGGCGAAACAGGCTTCCTTTGCGAACCCACCCCTGAGTGCTTCTCTGAAGCCATGCAGAAATTTGTTGCAGACTCTAAACTTAAGCAGCGCATGGGACAGGCAGGAAGACAGCGGGTAAAGCAGCGCTTCTCACTGCAGGCCTTCACCGAACAGCTCTACAGTCACATCATCAACCTTACCCAATAACCAATTATGACGACATAAAGGCCATTCGGCTTTGGATCAGCACACATTGGATGTATTCTGCCAGTCCGGTTGCCATGGTGGGACTAATGAAAGTATGTCATCTCTAATGAAAGAAAAGAGCAGTGGGAGTTAACATGGCTTAAGAGTTCAATGCAGGCCTTGAAGAATGTGGAGCACTCGTCTGACCGAGAGGTTAATGAATTATTGTGCGCCAGCCACATTGATCAAGCGCGTCACGGCGAGGCCTGAGGACCATACGTGTGTATATTTTTTTTTATGCCAAAGGCCTATTAGAGAGTTTCTCAGGCAGAAATCGATAGAGAAGTTTTCTGTGCCCTGCTCTGTTCGCCAGTGTCTCTGCTTTTGTTTAGTGATCACAATGGATGGTGTTAAGAGTTATTAAAGTCTCAAACTAAAGATGTTTGTTTGAGTAGAAAAAGGAAAAAGTTTTCCAAGGACACTGAAGGTCATATGCTGTATTGGGTTTGAGGTTATTACTGACTGTGTATCTCCTCATGCTATTGATACAAGACCAAAGCCCTGATTAAATGAGATGCTGCTTCCTGCCTGTGTTGTTTGTCTTTGTCTCTTGGAGCTTTTATTTTTGGATTTATTGAATATAGGCTGAGCTGATAGAACAGTGGCCTGTTTACTTTTCCAGAATTAAGAACAGATCACTGTTGTGTTAACATTTCTATTTTAATTATATTTGACAAACCGTTTTATACTTTGGCTTTGAGTGACTTTTCCGAAGACATAAGTCATAAACCAATTAAATGGATAGTTCACTCAAAAATGACAATCCTAAAATTGCTTACTCATTGTAATTGTTACCTCATGTCATTCATAAACTGGCTTTGTACGTACAATGAAATAGAACATGTTTTGGACTTTTTTTCACAGAAGAAAAAAATCTTTCAGGTTTGTAATGAAAAGTTCTGGAAATAGTTTCAACCAGTGGTTCATAAACTGTGTGACAGGATTTTCTATAACAACATTTTCCGTAATTCTAAGGATTTGTTTTCAAAACCTGCATTTACAAATACTAGGGATGTCCACAAATCATTTTAATATAATCAAAATAAATGCATTTCAGAATTTTATAAGTTGTAAGGACAGAAAGTTATTCAGGCACCCCATATTTTTTGTAACGCATTACTCTTAAAGGAACACTCCACTATTTTTGAAAATAGGCTTATTTTCCAACTCCCCTAGAGTTAAACAGTTGAGTTTTACCGTTTTCGAATTCAGTTAATCTCTGGGTCTGGTGGTAGCACTTTTAGTTACACCGTGTACTAAGACAGACGGAAAATAAAAAGGTTTTTTTAAGAATAAAAAAAATGTTTAGGCCAATATAGCTAGGAACTATATTCTCATTCCGGCTTAATAATCAAGAAATTTGATGCTGCTGTAACATGGGTGCATCAAGTGCAATGATATTACACTGTGCCTGAAAATATTTCCCAGCATTTTCAGGCACTGTGTAATAACATTGCGCATGCTGCATCCATGATACACGTAATTACAGAAGAGTTGAGTTTTAACTAGGCAAAATATTTAAACTCGTTGGTTTTTTGAGCGAGATACTAATAGTCTGATCAGATTAAATAATCTATGCTAAAATGCAGCTACGGTAAAAATTAACCGTTTAACGGAGTTGGAAAATGAGCCTATTTTCAAAAATAGTGAAGTGTTCCTTTAAAGTCTGCTGGTTATCTCTTTATCAAGCTCCTAAAGTTTACTGGATATATAGATCAAGTATAAGGCTTTGGGGGAAAAAATCCCAATTTACATGTGATACAGATTTATATTTGCTATAAAAATGTCATGCCATTTTAATATGATTTCCAACACTTTTACATGTTTAGAAATATTTTTCCCCCAAGGAAACAATAGATTATTTTTTTTTTATTATTATTTAGATGTTTTAGTTGTTTTAATTTATGTTAATAATAGTTTTGTCTTATTCTAAATCATTTTAAAGCCCCTTTGGAAGTTTGCTGAGGCCCTCATAAGAATCACTGCTTTAAACGGCCCGTCCACGCATGAATCTCTCAATATCTGCAATAACCTCAGTGCACTTGGGCTTGCATGCTAAATTAATAAGGTGGAGGGGGGGGGTGTTTTAAATAGGCTTTAATTCTGTATCGCAGACGGTCAGATGTATTGCCTCGCTAGCGTCACATCCGTTTTGTTGGCAGTTTGGGAGCAGTTTTTGTTGCTTTTCCTCATTAACACTCGATGCGTTAAAGATGAGGACCTTATTTTTAGCCGTGCACTGATTGGGTTTTAATCATACATAAAAAGAGGGGTTATGGGGCCAGTGAACATGTAAATCAAGTGGGCACAATAACAAGGTCAGAATGCACAACCTTCACACCTTCTCATTGTGTTAAAGCTAAAGATATTTGGATATGATTGTTGAATGGGAAAATGGAGGACGGTTTCAGCTTTCGTAGTCCAGATGTGACAGACGTGACCTGTAATTAATTGTTCTCATCAAGCCTGCACTTGAAAATACAATGAGCGAGACATATTTTGCTTTATACTGTTTGCGGCAGTCGCACATGAATTAAACAATTGGTAATACATTTTCTCCAAACTGGCTCTGAAATGATGCAGAAAGAGATGCAGATTTCATTCAATTATATTGACTGAGATATTTGCGAGAGACACAGGACACTAATTTCCGGTTGAGTATTTGCTGACCAGTAGTAAATCAGCAGTTGTTTGGTGTAGAATGGGTCGAAAAAAGGAAATGGGAATAATATCTTGCCCCTGATGGATACACACAGACAGGAATATCTCTTGACTGTTTTGTATGACATATTAGTTTACAACCATTTGTATTCATAGCCTATCTTTTAGTGTTTTCTTATATGAAACGCTTGCAAATTATGATTTCAGATTTTACGGCTTCAATAAAATATTCCAGCACATTAGCATATATCTGGTGGGGATTATTGGTGTGCTGTGAGGGGTGGGCTTTGATTTACATCTGTGGTGTAAAACAAATAAAAATCTTGCTCCGTTTTTAAAATAGCAATCAATAACATCTCTTCGTGGCAAGTTATGAGCAAAATGATAGCCTCAATAAAACCAGTTATTTATCGCTAAAGATAAAGAAACGTTACATGTCAAATTTATAATAGACAACGGCCCCATGCAGGAATTTCTATGCAGTTAAAGACTATTAGTATTTCATAACTAGTGTTAAAGAGTATGACTGTTCTATCAAATACATCAGGGAACAATGTTATTCAAATAAAAGTGGACCATTGAAGCTTTGGATATCATCAGTTTTTGCCTCCTTGTTTTAAGAGATTTGTATTAGGCTATATATTTAAAGTTTACTTTTTCCTAATGTGCACTGGCAAAATGCTGTGCAAACGTTTATGCTTAAACCAACAACATTTGTTTTGCCAATTATAGCATTTCATATTTAGTGATGGGATTTATTTAGGTATCCGTGGATTTGTGAACCATTGGATATTACAAACGATGACCCCAAACAAGAACACAAGACTTTTAACCAACCCCTGCAGTCTTTGCCTCCGTGTCCAGGTGTTTTGCTCTGCTGTAGGAGTGCTGTGTGTTTATGGAGATGGTGTGTGTGTGGTTTGAGATGCTGAGGATGCGTGGTGGAGATGCTCATTGCCCTCCGTGATCCTGGCTGCTTTCCAGCCCTCAGTTGGCCCTTAATCAGCGAGCTGTCACTCAAACAGAAGGAGTGACACCACGCATATTCACCAGTCACCTGGGACCCCCGATTAGATGCTCAGCTACCCCCATCTGCCCTCCTCGGGCACAAAAACAACTCAGAGTCAGCCACACACACACTTAGCAAGCCAAGCACTGCTGATGCCAATCGACTGCCTCACTCTAGAAAGCGTTTAGCTGTATTGCAGCTGTGTGTTTACAGTAAACGCATTTTCATTTGTTCATTTAGGTCCTGTTGTAATCTGGAGGGCCGATCGCGTGACGCTGGCAGCGCTTGGCAGAGTGACAGTGATGCCAGCGAGCTCTCGGCCCAGCTGGAGATCAGCGCTCACCTGAGGAGGGGTCGCGTCAATCACCCATCCCGTCCTGCTTCCCGTGCACCCCCGACACCGTCTATTTACCCTCAAACAAAAGCGGTGTTCAACTTGAAAGCGCTGCGCGTGTGAGCGGGTGTGTGTCGCGATGGCAGAATAGATTGAGCTGTCAGAGCAGTTGCTCAGAGGGAAGATTAATAACCAACACAAACAATAACGTTCCCGCCATCACCATAAATATGCTAATGACCGTTATCAATACAGCAGCTAATGGAAGCGCCGGAATTACAGAGACGGCCAAGAGAGAGGGCATGAGGGTCAGCCATTTATTCACAGTCCGCTCTGATAAACCCACAGCGCGGTCTCTCAATAAAAGCACCCACCCTTAAAAAAGCTATCAGCTCGCGAGTAAGACAACACTTCATTGTGCAAGTGTGTGTGTGCGCGCAAATGGAGAGGTAAAGGAATATGCGTGCCAAGGATTTAATTAAGAGTCAACAGGGTGAGCTGAGCTGTTGGGTTGGGAGGGAGAAGCTCAGTTGTTGAGATAATGACACTGTGGACCATTGATGTTTATTAGTAATCGGGCATGTGTTTTAGAAGCTGAATATTGAACTACAAGACAGATAACTATACAACAAAATGTAGGTTTTTTTCCAGGTTATGTTTTTCAGTAATGTATAAATATAAAAGAAATATATATATTACAATAAACTATTTTAGGCTTGTTACGTGGGTCTGGGGGTATATGGTTTTTGAGGACCAATTTTTTTTATAATGACATGGTTATGAAATAGGTGTTTTTTGTTTGTTTGTTTGGGAAATCAAAAAAAGTTTCCTTTGAGGGATTGGTTTTAAGGTAATACAGTTTGTACAGTAGAAAATCCATAGAGCCCCATTAACCATGAAAAAAAAATTTGTTGAAAAAAAGTTACAAAAAAAGTTGGTATTAATGCGTAATAATGCTTATTAATAAGAACAAAATGCCAAATATATAACTAACTTCTAATTAATTTTCAAGTTTTCAGATAGCTTCTTAAGTACTTTTTGTTCTCCTTTTTTTAATCAGAAGCTTGATTTTTTTGTTGTTGGTTTTTTTTTTTTTGCAGTCATCAAGCAAAACATATGTATCTTTGCTAATTTCTTTCTGTAACACCTTGTAAAAAGCTGTCTTGACCATCCCCAGAGCTTTAAGATGATGCTGTTAACTGAGGGTTTGTTTAGTGAATGAGTAGCGTTTCACTGGAAGCATAATTCAGGATAATAAGGTCATTAGGGACTAGTCAAGCACTTACAGTGACATAACACTTGATTAACATGGGCTAAGCCATAGAGTGATCTCATAAATTACATTATTGAATACTCACAATATTTTACACTTTTTTCCCATTTTGATGTTTGATAGGGCTATGAATATATGGTTGAAAGCAACAGAATTCCAAACGAGTGCTAAGTTCTGTTTAATGCATGCAGAATGGAAAAGAGGAATTATGGGCCAGCTGAATGAAAAACACAACTTTAACAAGTTCCAGAGGTGTGAATTAAACACACACTGATGACTCTTAAAGAGTGTGTAATTGCTAATTGGCTCATTACTGATCTCTAATGGTTAATTGTGTTGTTGCGGATGGCCAGCTATCACTCAGATTCCCATGAGAGTGATGAAGGTTATATGATTTTAATGACTCACTAAGGATACACAGAGTTTACAGCTATTGTGAGAGTGATTGTATGAGCTTTAATAAAATGATGCTGTCAAGCCCATGATGAAAACACATACAGTATTCTGAAAGTAAGAGACTAATTAAAGTCTTGATGACCCTGTGTTGATTATTAAAGGGGTCAAACAAAGCCAATTTTCCACAAGCTAATATGATTATTTAGGGTCTTAATGGAAAGTTTGTAATATAGTTTGTTTTAAAA